>SRLM01000614.1:49815-171473 GCA_015708895.1 Populus ilicifolia | reverse complement strand
AAAAAAATATTATTTTAATATATTATCAAATAAAAAACCACCAACATCAACTTCAATACATTAAATTGATTTGAAAAAGTCAGACCAGTTTTTGATGGAATAGCTTGACCCATAACAAATAAAATTTTAATTATTGATGGAGGATGTTTCCCGATACAACCACTATTATATTTTTAAATATTATCTTAGAATGTATTTTTTTTTACCCTCAAAAATTATTTTTGAAAATTTGTGAGTTTTTATAGTTTTAAATTACTTTAATGTGCTGGAAATAAATTTTATAAAATAAAATAAATATATTATTTTAATAAATCTTTATATAAAAAACACATTTAAAAATAATCGTCTAATCAAATCAAATCAAATCATATTCCTGAACACTAATTTAATACATTAAATTAGTTTGACAAAGTCAGACAAGTTCTTGGTGGAATAGCTTGACCCGATAACAAATAGGGCTTTAATTATCGATGGAGGACATCGAACGGACACGCATAGCTATGAATGTTTGGTGTTATCTGAAAAATTCAATATTGGATGAAGTTTCAATTTGCATGACATGAGCACCACTCCACATGTACTATATTATAAACTATATATCATAGTTAAAACTGAAAAAAAAAAAAAAAGGAGAATTCTGTTCCACAAGACACAGTCCACCTTTACCTGGAGGATGAAGGCGTGACTGTTTTCTCAGAAGAGATATTTTGATATTTTTAAATTAATTTAGAACAAAATAGGTATTTGTCTTTAAATTTGTACCGTATATTATCATGAATATCTTTAATGTTAATACATTATTTTGTGTTATTTTGATTTTTTAATAAATTAAAGGAATTTAAAAGGCACTAGCAGATATTGAGCATATATCAATTCATTAACCGCTCCTTTTTTTTAATACAGAATGTGCGGTTAATTATAACAACTAAAAATAAAACTTTATTAGATTTGTTTTGGTTTTTTCTCTATATTGATATGACCTTTGTAGAAAATAAAGCTTTAGTTTTACTTTAACATATATTTTTTCTCTCTCTCTTTTGATTCTTGCGTCCTACACTACAATTTTTCAAATTAATCATTTTACTTCTCTTTATTTTTTTCCCTTATTTTTTGGTGGATATTTATTTTATTTCAAATAACTTATGAAAATCAAAATTTGTTTTAATTTTATCCTCATTAGATTTATTTATTTATTTAACTTTTTTGTTTACTTAATCCATGATTTTTTTTTGTTATTATTATTTTTATTTAAAATAACTTATGAAAAATGAAATTCATTTCAATTTCATCGTCATTTGATTTTTTTTATAATTTGATTTATTTAATTCTTGTTCTTTTAATTACTATTTATGTCATTGAAGATAATTTTTATAGTGTAACTTTTTTGACAATTTCATCATTGATTATTTTTTCCTATCAAAATTTATCTTTATTCCTTTGATTGTTTATTCCTTTTACTTCACTAAATTTTTTAATTTGGTTTTTTTATATTTAATTTTATTCTTTAACATTAAATTAATTTGAATTTAAACTTTTTGGTTAACTTCATTTTGAAATTTCACATATTTCAATTTGAAAAATTAACCCAGCTTAAAAACATTTGCTAGGGGTTGTCTTTTTTTATTGTTATTTTAAGCTAATTTTTTAATATATTTTATCTTTTAATTTTTATTTTATTTGAGATTAAGGTCATTATTTTTTATATATATATTTGGTTGAGTTATCTAGGTCATTTTATGTTTTGTTGCATTTTACATATATTTTCTCAAAAATCAAAATCTTTTTAATTAAATATAATTGATTGATTGAATATAAATTAATATTCACTTCATTGTGTTTTATTCTATTTGTTTTTATAGGGTATTGCTCTAGTAAACCGTGTTTTGTTTTTTTTTGATATCATCTTATATCCTTTTACAATTGAGTTTAAAACCAACTTAGCAAGCTCTTTTTGTTGCAAACAATGTCTACAATAGAGTCATGATAAGTCTATGATAGAGTACAATTTTTTTTTCTTCTCCTTACATATATCATATTAATAGCTTATTTTTTATTTATTATTGCTAGGTTTTTTTTACGGTTCATTTTTTATTTTATACTGTTGCCTTTAATTTAAATTAAATACTAAATTAATAGATCCTATCGAATATAATCCCTTAAAACACAATTATCTCGTGGTGTAACACAAGTTTTCAATTTAGCGTCTAACTATATTAAAAAAAAATTAGAAATTTTGTAAAAATATTTTATTTAATAAAAATATTCTTAAACTTTAGAAACCATATTGACATGAATATAGCAGAAAAGGTTTTATTCCCAAATACAATACAAATACAAAAATAGGACTTTGTCATAACATTTGATTGGGTAAAAATCCGTTAAAACTTTAGAAATCATGACCTATATTCGAGAGGGTTTTATTGGCACATATAAAAATTATTTTATTACCTTGAAAAACAACATGCTCTTGATAAATGATGTTCCTCGTACTCGAATCAATTTCTTTTTTCTTTATCTAGGAAACTTGCTACCTTTTCCTCTAGTGTTTAAAACTTGATCAATTGACACCATGATTAAAAAGCTTGGACCGCTTTGATTGGTTAACCCAAAACTTAGATGATCTAAAACTTGAATGAATCTGGATTCATACAAAATTCTATCGAGAAATTAGCTTAATTAAATCTAAGTGACCCACCGAGTTAACTCAAGATCAAGTAATTTGACGAAACCCCAATAAAACCCTACTTATTTTTTAAATGTCACCATTTTGATTCCAGGATAAAATCCCTACGCAGGCAAGAATCCTTTCTTCCCATGAATCTTGTCCCACCCCTTTTCCCATCAATTCAAGCTTATTCTTTCCGATCCACAAACAAAAGAGTACCTACCTTCAATTTCCAGCAAGTTAACTTCTCCTTTCATCTTCTCCTTGTTTATATATATATATATATATATATATATAAACAAGGAGAAGATGAAAGGAGAAGTACATATGGTTGGGTTTCGGGATTGATCTGATCGTCATCGATCATTTGAGGATTGTTCTTACTGAGTTTTGGCGTATGGAATTTAATTAACTTGTGCATGTTATGACTTGTAGCAATTTGCTTGGATAAGTTTTCAAAGTAGAATTTTTTTTCATTTGTTTATTATTTGAAAATAAGCTTTTTTTATTTATTTTAGCTGAAAAAATTGGTAAGTCAATGTAACCAAGTAGAGCTTCGATACAAACATTGTAAATCAGGTTATATATCAAGTAGCAGTCTAACACTCGAGTTGAAAAATACATAATTCAAAGTATTATTCTTTTTCACACACCACTAGAAGAAAACTCGAGTACTTAGCGATACAGGAGACTTTTTTGGGGAAAAAATATATATTTCTATGATTAATTTCATTTTTTTCTAGTTTTGTTTTCTTATTATGTATTATAATGCTTTTCTAGTTTTTTTTCCTATTTAAACGGAATAATTTTTCTAATTTATTTTTTCGTTCAAGTATAAAGGCAGTAAGAAGCCCATCTTCCAAGGAGTGCCTAGAGACCTTTCAAAGAGAGAAATAAAAATCGACAAGAGACCTGGCACTATCTCTGGCAAATTTATGAGACCAGAACCTAGAAGTTTTTTTATCATGTAGTAAAACCGTGTTGGATTTTCTGGCTCTAGTGCTCGTCAACAGTTTTCTTCACGGAGAAAGAGACGTACCAATGCTCTCTGGCCTTGCGGTTTGTTGTGGGAAAGCTCCACCTACCTGAACAAGGTTCAAGCTTTGGCACCACCTCAGAAGAGCCATACTCATGCCGGATAATTTTACTACAATAAGTTCTTCCTAAATAATGAAACTGAGGGGGAAAACTGTTACAAGGCCCTCGATATATTTCTCAGTGTATATCAGAAAGAACCATCTTCATAGCAGTGCAATCCTCTGTATTACAATGGGGCCTCACTTGTGGTACAGGTAGACAAAGCTGAATAAAAAGAACCCGGCCATCTGCAAACGACAGGAGAATATGCTTAGCATGCACACATGCAAATACTATATGTTCACAAAACAACAATATTCCAATTTCTTTTAAACAGAAAATACCATAGTAAATGAAGCCCCATAATAGGGGAAAGCAGCCGTAATGAATCTCTCATATTCATTGTGTCTGAAGGGCCGAACTGGAATCTGCATTCACAATTTCAGTTGGTTTTTTAACAGTCTTTCAGGGCATCCACCACTATAATGAAGAATTCTGTGCGGAGGATATATTAACAACATACAATAATAGATGCAGGAATCTTCATAAAAACAATTCACATTTTATAAATTGAAGCAACACAATTTGCAATCAATTGCTTCTTTGGGATTCGTTATCGTTTTCTCATGAATAGATATTTGGACAGGTCAGCACACTAATATTTCTCAAAGCGCTTTTTCCCAAATGAGCATAATTATGTCCTTCCAGAAAAAAACATTATGCAACTGAATTGATATAGCTGCACCACTTCTATTATCTAATTAGTCAGCACACTGCACCCGAACTAACCATCCAAATTCCTTTTCATAAGACATCCCAAATATGTTAAATTTGGCTATATTACTATCATCAGATTGCAGCCAGCACTTTTAACATCAATCATAATCACACCAGTCAATCCACTACAGTAAACCAGGTAAGTTGCTAAGTTGATTATGTAAAGGAAAGATTATCCAAGGCCCCATCAATCAGAAGCTTACCTGTTTGGAGAGTGACAGGCTAGTATATCCAAGCCTGTGATACTCAACCTTAAACTGGAAAACCCCATAAACATCAGGCACCTTGAATGATGTATGATACAAGCCCTGCAAAACCCGGTGCAAAAAAGATCAGTGGCATGCGCATGCTTGTAACTTGTAAGGTAAAATAAAAATGGGACCCAAGGAAAAGTGTACCTTCTTGTCATTTGATAGGGTTTTCAAAACATAAGGGCTCATCATGTAAAGCTGGACCTGGACATCATTCGCCACATATGGCTCCCAGCTCTTTCCAGACCATTCATATATCTCAACAGAAAAATCCTGCACTCATATACAAGTTCAGGGTGATTGTCAATACTCTTTCTCATCAGTAGCTTCCCCAAACAAAATTTCAAATAACTAAATGAGTGCACAGCTTGACAGATTACCAGATCATCTTTGATCCTATACATTGCTGGCTCATCTGTTTCCCCAGCTTTGTTGTGTCTAAGATTCACAGCCTGGAGGCAAGAACATAGTTGATATTATACAACAGATGAAAATGCAACATAACACAGTCAAGTGAAAGAAGGAAAGAAATCCTAAAAGTTGTCATTATATCAACCTACAGAATATTCTTTAGTATGTCTGAATGTTGCAATATAATTACACATTAGCCAGAATAATATAGTAACTCAAGACGACTGGAATAAAAACCTAACCTTCAGATGACCTCTTACATGGAAGACCCATTTGCTAAGTTCAGTCACAAACTGCTCATTACCAGATTTATCATATCTGTCAACACATGGTCACAAATAACGTGACTTTCTTCCCTTAAAATATCAGAATAAATGAATTTCTGTTCACAAGCTAAACAATTGGCCAGCAGAGGGAAAGTAAGGCGAATGGATGAAAATTAACAAAACCATCCAACCAAAAGATTTCCACAACAAAATAAGCAAGCAATGAAACCCCCCCACAAGCATGCAAACACAAACATCATGGCTTTGTGGATCTTCAGGAAAACTATGCCTCATCTTATTGCAAACATATGCATACTGAGAATGGGAATTGACCAGGAAAAAATAGAAGATATATGGGCCTGGAGCTCTTACCTCAACCAACTGCGGCCTTAACATATAAAAAAGTGAATACACATTGTGTGATGTAAAAATGAAGCTTGCAAATAAAGTTTGTGACATGTATTCCTATAACGCTATCAACATGAGACAAGCCTAGGAAAAGTCTTGATGATGTAGAGGAAGGTGATTTCCTTGTACTCTTCAAAATGCATTAAGCCAATGACCATTAGTTTTCCTATTCTCAGTCATTTGTACTATACTAGGTACAAAGAGATGACATATCATTTATGCAGCAACGATTCCTTATTGAACATTGTGAAACAACACGTCTTATAAAACCTTAGCAGGCCAAAATGGAAGTAAGCTAAAAAAAAAAGTTTGATAAGAGCTTCGCTTACTTTCTTGGGCTCCCAGCTTTCTGTACGCTTGATCTGAAAAATCTGAATCCCACAGAGATATTTCAATAACTATGAAACAAATAATTACTAGAGAAATACTAGAGTTGAAAAACCATCATATGAGCATACCGGTTACTAAACATATCTAATGAACCTGTTATCATAATCCGAGCATTGTTTCTAGCCTGCATTATGTAAAAATTGTCAGCAAGAAGAAATCTCGCTCAAATTTATTATTTCTTTTTATTAAAATCTCAACTAAGAGCAGGTGTTCATAACACAGACACCCACCATGACATGCAAAAGTCATACATACACGGTAGCATGTATGGGATTCAAGAGAAACATAAGGAAGGATAGCTAGAGATAAATGGAATGGTCAGAAAACCAATTAAAATAAATCATAAAATACAGCACAACAAACCAATGTTCTTCAGCTGTTTTATGTGTGATGAGAGAAAAGGAGCAACATTTTGATGGAGAGAGCTAAGTTACCTGCACTACTGAAACTAACGAGATGGAAGATCCAGTTAATGATGGAGGACTTGACAATTTGGAGCTTGGATTAGCTGAATAAGCCAAAGGAGATGCAGAAAGGACTTTCAATACCTATACATCATAACACATAACCCAGCAAACCCATTAAAACTTATTCATCAGGCTACATTAACATAGAAATAAACCAGGAAACATTTGACCTTACCAGGGTATTCGCTGCATTTAAAGAATGTGCAATCCCTTTAAAGAGCACAGGAGCCTGTTTAATCCAAATTCCATAAAAATCTTAAACTTCCCAAGGAATTGACGTAACCAATGAAAAGATCAAACAAACAAACCTCAATTTTCTTCTTTCCAAGCAGCACATCAGATTCAATAAAATCATCGGCAGCGATCAATGTATGATCACCCTCAGTCTCAGCGATAGCGTAACTTTTATGGTCAATAACCAAGGCAGATGGATCCTACAATATAACGTAAACTCAATAAACAAAATAAATAAAATAAAATGACAAAACATCCAATGCAGCATAAATTCCACACCAACCTCATCGAAATCAACCCCACATTCAGTAGCCAGACTCTTAATCAAATCAGAAGAGGAACTATCGGACGCAATAATCAAATCATGACCCGAGTCGACAAAGTCAAGAACAGCAGCTAAATCCAATGCACCACCAAATCCTAAAAATAAAAATCCCAAAATACAAATTATTCCAAGAAAACCAAAAAAACAAAATCCTAAGAAAACCCATTTTCTCAAAACGGAAACTGAACCATAAAAATCATAACTTGACAAAAAAAACAACAATTTGTTTGGATTCAACAACTTACTTTCGATTGAAGGAGAAAAGAGAATTAAGCCATCATATAAGTACTGGCCATAACGTTGAAGGGCGAGTTTTGGGTCATCAGAAAGCTTGAAATCAAGATCGAAACCACGAGATTTGAGAGAATTGAAGAAGATTGAGTGGGAAGATTTGAGTGACAAGTCGTCGAGGAGGACTAAGAGGCGACGATCTGTTGGGGAATCTGTGGAGAAAGAGAGGGTGAGAATGGGAAGGAGTGTGACCAATAGAATTGTTAAGATCGAGAAATTGTTTCTTCCCATTCTTGCAGTCTCGGCTGCCTAAGTGAGTGAGAGAGAGAGAGAGGCTGAGGCTTTACCAAGCGTGGGGGAAGACGTTGAAGGACTGTGGAAACTGGATTTTGAGAGGGCACACTGGTTTTCTTTTTGTGAAACGTTTCGCACGAAAGTCTCTTATTAGGGCAAACATCAAATATACCCCGAACTATTGGGTTAGTATCACTTTTACATCCAAATTATTTGTTATAACAAATTTACCCACATATTATTTTGATTTCTCAATTATAACTTAGATTATAGTCACTTAACCGAAAATATTAAATACTATTTGAAATGATGTCATTTATTGTATAATAAAAGTATAATTTTGGATGAAAATATAAAAACTTAAAATTAGATGGAAATCCTTAGTTAATAATTTCTGATTTTATATGATAGAAACTAAGTAATCATCCCTCGGATCTAGTAAAACAAAATTGAATGTTAAAAAAAAATTCTAGCATTAATATGTTTTATAATGATAAGAAAAAAATTAATTGTAAACTCAAAATTAACTCTGTGTTTAATAAAATAAATAGAGAATTATTTGTACTGATAAATTAAAAAATATTTTAATATTAACTAATAACTAAGTTGTTAAGTTGAGAAACATACACATATTAGAATATTTGATTTTATATTACAGTAAGCTCTTTAAATTTAAAATAAACTAATTCTTCCTTTGTTATTAACATCTTTAATTCTAACAAAGACAATCTAACATTTTGTGCGCAATTTCATTTATTTATTAACAATCAAAAGCAATAAGAGGATGTTTGAAAAAAAGACTTGAAAAATTAAAAAAAAAGGTTACCTTTCTGACAAAACCCTCCTTGTATTATTAATATGATTAATGTTTTTGGAAATTTTTTACTATAATATTTATTTTTTAGACAACATCCTATTATTATTCTAAAATCAACTTTTACTTATAAAAAAAATAACATTATGATAATTTTAATGTGAGTGTATTAAAAATAATAATAATATAAAGTAATTTTTTAAACCCAGCCCAGTAAATCAATCTCAAAACCTTTCAATTTGATTTCTTGGTTATCCTAGATATTAAATTAAATTGTATAAGGGTTGGTCTAATATGACCTAATCTATTAGGTAAATCCAAAGCTATTCAAAGATACTAGTAAAAACCTGATATAACTTTAAAAATTTTTAAAGACAACATATTTTTTAAAAAATATCAAGATAATAACATTTTGAATTTGCTTAGACTAACTTAGGTTAATATGTTAAACTCATGACTCGGCTTATGAATCCGAACGAATAACTACATCTTTAAAATTATTTTTATTTAATCATATGATATTAAAAATAGACACTCGTAAATGACTAAAATCTTAAGATTCTTAATAATTCTACCTAAATAAGCAACTATTAGTGAAAATAGGATCTTTGTTAGTCATGACACCCTTTATTAATTCATATAGCTTTATTACATTTTGAGAGAAGACTTAACTTAGAAGCTATATAGGGATATATTAGAGCTATGAAATGTGCATACTTCGATAATCTATTCCTAATTACTAAGATTATAATATCGTGATTGCAGGATGAAAACCTGATTAGTACTTAAAAGTGTATTTTTATTAAGATTTTATATTATCATTTTGCATTTGAAGTATTAATAACTCCTTAACTAAAACATGTTTTATAATAATGTATTTAATAATATAAGATACATTTAATTTATGATAAATATTCATTTTAAATGCAGGTCTATCATTTAAATGAAATAATTGATTGATGAATTTAAGAACTAAAACTGAAAGGACAAAGAGATGGTCAAACTTAGAAAAAAGATGTCGGTGTAGTCCAAACCGAAACATTATTCGGTAATTAGGTCATATATGAAGCTGTAGGTCTCAGATTTAGGTTTACTTTATATGGATGGAAAGGTAAGATATAGATCTACAACTTTCATGTGGAGTCCAAGATTTAAAAATGTCATTTTTAAGTCCAAATTATAACAATAACAAAAAGGTCTGAATTTATCTTCCAACCCGAGCACTGTTTAGTGTTTGACCCATATCTGGAGTTCTAGAAGTTCAAATGATCTGAATTTTTTACAGAAGAAATCTAAAATAATTTTCTACAACTTTTATTTTTCAAGTGGTTCCAATGTTGATGTTATTAGTGACATTTTAGGCAAACAAAAGAAAATAAGGATTGTCACCAAGTCAAGAGTTGGTTACCCGCTCATCAATTAGTTATCAAATCAATAGTTTCTAATTTTGACCTATAAAAGGAGGTATTTACCATGCATTTAGGCATTTTAGTCTCCAGATCAAGATCATGCTTTTACTTTCTCTTTTTTTTTGTAATATTTATGCTTTGCTTTCATTAATATCAAGTTTGTCTTTCATTTCATTTCATTTACTTAATTAACTTTTATCTTATTTATGTTCTTATTTTGTTTATTTATTTTTTTCTTTCGTTATATTTAAGCAAGTTTATTATGTCAAGATGAAAAGGTTACACTGAGGGAGTAAGAATAAGTGTAGTGTAAACTTAAAATGGACTTTAATGTTTGATACTAACATGTTTTATATTTGTTATTTTGTTCACTCTTTTATAGTTTGCTTATTAAATGACTAATCTTGATTTATGTTGTATAACACTTGGTAAAACAAATGCTTGGTACTTTCATAGCCCATATTGCATGGTATAATTGACACCTGAGTTATGAAAGGAACTTAATTTATTGTTAACATAAATTATAATCATGAATGCTTGACGAGATTTACAAATATTAGTATTAATTGAATAAGATGACTAATGTAACTATGTTAACAATCTATAATCTAATTGGAACCTTCTTTGTGTGTGGTTTCCAATTGAATAATAAGTTTATACTATACTTGTTTGACATACCATTAGTGAATCTTCTAACTTTGACATTTATTGTTATCATTGTTTAATCCTTACATTAATATTTCATCTTAAAGTTTTCATTATCATTATCTTTATTATTATTATTATTATTGATATTACTACTCCTACTACTATTAGTTTTATTATTGCTATTATTACTAATGTTGTTATTGTTGTTACTATTATTATTATTGTATTATTGTTATCTATAATTTATATAATTAACCTTCATGTGGTTCGACCCCAGTTTTGCCAGGTTATTTATTACTTCGACATTCTTGCACTTGGGAGAAGATATCAATCTTTTAGTCGTATCACAACCCTTCTATAAAATCCATAGAAACTTATTACCACAGTCTTTCTAGTATTGGTAGTGGTTGTAGTAATCCTGGTGGTTTGACTCTTTTATATATATATATATATATTTCAGCATATTGTTAAAATTTATATTAGTTGATATAGTTTTTAACTTTAAATCTCATATATGTTAAAGAATTAATTCAACCTAAAAGTTTAAACTTTTATATAATGTTTTAAGATATGATTTATATTATTCCCCACTATACCTTCTCAAATGAAAGTTCTTTAGGTTTGAAACTTATGTAAGCTAACCCTACCATGTGTTTAATTTTTAAATAGAATGAGAGTAATGAAATTTGAATTCTTAGCTACTTGGTCAATAAACTTTTGATACTATATTAAAGAATTATCTTAACCTAGTAGCTGAAGTTATTAGGTGAGATCTCAAAATTTGATTTATACAATTCTTTAACACACCATTTCAAATTAAAACCATTTAGGTTTGAAACTTGTTCAAACTCATACTATCTTGTGCTTAATTTTTATTAATTAAAATAGAGGTGGTAAAATTTGAACTCGTAACCGTTTGGTTGATAAGGCTCTAATACCATCTCAAAAAACTATTTCAACCTAAAAGATTAAGCTATTAAGTAGGGATCTAAAATATGATTTATATTATTCTTTAACAATATTCACTTAATAAAAATTCCTCTTGGGTTGCCTTAATGTTTTTTCATAACTTAAATAGCTTATTACATATATGTCATGTATATATTGTATGATAGTTGGCTTAAGAGAACATTTTTCACTCTAGTAAATTTAGCCTTTGTATAGCAATAATCCTCCTAAATTCTAAAATCTTAGGACACTTATAATGACTTCTTTCATTTGCTGAAAGATTTTTTGTATTTTCTTATCCTTATCCAAGCTTGCCTTGAGCTTATTTACCTAGCTTACTAGTAGGATAGTGATGGCCTAAAGTTTTCCTTCATTCTCTTATCTCATCCTCGTAGATAAGTTATTTGCCACACAACTTCCTTTACAATCTTATATTCAACCATGAAGTCATAAGTAATTATCTTTGTAATCTTTTTTTTTTTGGTTGAATTAGGGTTCCTACCTTTTATTCCAACAAATGTTTAAAGTTATGCTAGTCGATTTTTATGCAAAAACAATTTCCTAAGAAATAAGGTCTCTATTTTTAGACTTTTATTACTATAATTAAGAGCTCATTTTCATATATAGATAGGAATAGCTCCTCGCATTTAAGTTCCTTACTCAGATATGAAATGAGCATTTCTTCTTATATAAATACTACCCCAACACCCTTACTTAATGCATCATAATTCATTATAAAACTTTAGTGAGATGAGGTGAAGTTAAAACTAAAAAGCTAGTAAATGTCCTTTTAAAGCTTAAAAAAGCTTCCTTAATTTTTTTATTCTAACTAAAACCTTCAGTTTTGAGAAACTTAGTTAATATACCTATAATGGTCCTATATCATTTTATACACATTTAACAATAACCCCTTAAAAACCTACAAAGAGATTTGATATTGTTGAGTCAAAACTATATTATCATGACTTTTATATTTTTTAGGTCAACTTTAATCTGTCAACCAAAACTATATGGCTCAATTACTCCAGTTCTTGATAAGAAAAATCTATATTTAGATATTTTAGAATACAATTTATGTTGTGCCAATATTTTTAAAATAATACTTATGTAAACTACATGATTTATTTTTTTAATTATAGAAAAATATATCATCAAAGAATACTAAAATAAATTTAAGTAGGAATAGTCTAAATACCTCATTTATTAAACATCAAAATATAAAAGAGGGATTAATTACCTAAAAAAAATATGGAAAGAAATTTGTAGTGACCTTTATAGGTTTGCAATGTCATCTTTGAAATATCTCTTCAACCATTAGGATGGGAAACTTATCCTTCATTATTTCTTTACTAAAATCTTTATAATCAATACATATTCATCATATATTATTTGTCTTTTATACTAATAAAACTAGGGATGAGAATGAGCTTTAGTTAAGGTAAATTGTTTCTATATTTAATAGCTCTCTACTTTTATCCTTAACTTTCAGTAATATGGATAATAATAACATTAATTAAAGTAGTTATTTCCTTTCACATAATTGAATGATCGATACTTTAAATAGGTAGTAACCCTTTAAGCTCTTCTAATATTTAAGTTATTACTAAGTTTAGGCTTTGTTCCTAAGCCCTATATCTATAACAATATGTCATTAGTCTTCCACTTTAACTTTTAGATAAAATCAAGCCTATTATCAATCCTAGATTATTAAACTCCAAAGCCTTGTAAGTTTAACATTAGCTTATTATACTTAAGTTCCATAGTCAACTCTATTAAATCCATTAAGATTAGTCCAAGATATGCTACCCATTATATTTCCAAGACCATGTCATACCCTTCTAGTTAGATTATAAGAGTACACGTTTAAACTTATAAACCCTACACCCTAAACTTAATTCTTATATAACTATCTTAACTTAAAAATTATAGTGTCATTTGCAAGTTTTACCCTAAGGTTCGGCGTGCCGCTGTGTCACTCCAACCTTCTTTGTAAACTTAAGGTAACTGTTTTTAGTATCCACAAGCATCATTACTGGATGATTGTTAATCATTGCCTACATTCTTATAGTTTTAGGATTATGACTACTTACAATAACATGTATATAAATTTTAAACTCGTCATTAGTAAGAACAAATTCCTCCAAATTAATCAAATTACTTATTTTTTTAACCTAAACCTCTTCATCTTCCTCCATTTTTTTGTTTATTAGAAATAATCATGGGCCTTTATACTTGTGACATTAACTTCATTTTCCATCGTATGTGAATCAAAGCCTATTTTTTTTCTTTTATTTAAACTAAAGTTAACTTATATACTACCAAATTAGGTTGGGCTCGTTCCAAGTTGGACCAGTAGAAGAGTCATTCCTTAAAGCCAACTATGTGTTAGCTTTCAACTCTTATAAATCATTATGAGATTCTCTTTCTATACTTTTATTAACTAGTGTGCTACAATTAAATTTTAGAGATTTAATATTCTAACTCATATCTTAATCTCTTCTTTATGGTTATAAAAAAACAACCTAGATATGGTTATTTAACAATCCTAAAATCAAATTATAAATCAATTTAAATTGAGTTTTGTAATGCTTAATAATTAAAACATCTTTACGTTAGTTAATGTCTATATGAGGTCATTAAGGTTAAGGTACTGAATCAATATGTAGAGCTTTTATGAATGATTCCCAGCTCATAATTGCTCATGTTTCTTCTATCTTCTTAAATAAAACTAGAAATTGTCCTTTTATTTGAAAATTTATCATTAATATCCCATGTTATGGATTATTGTTATGGTAATTAAAAAAAATGGTTTGCTTAACACACACCATCTAATAAGGGTATCCCAATTTTTTTTTTTAAAGGAGAAATCTAGCTTCATAACCCTTAATTAGATCTAATTATCATTTTGTTAATTTGCATCATGCCTTTAATGACCATTATCTAATGTCATAGGGTGTTTGGTAGAGATATCATAGGCTTCTTTCTTTAATCCTTTAAGATATGGTCCATCTTAGTGAAAATCTATTGCAACTGTTGCACAAGCTTTAAAAACTTATTATTATGTTTGAAAGTGTTGTTGCTACTTTATATTGTTTGTTATTTTAATCAACTGCGACATTTGAGTTCCATTTGTCATAGGCTTTACTATCAAATTAAAATGATTAAAAAAAATCATATTAAAAAAGAATTAATCCTTACTTATTTAAAAGTTGAAATAATATCAATACCATAGTGAAGGAAAAAGGAAAAAAAGTTATTCTTGAATTGATTTGAGGTAGTTTGGGCCTCTTAAAAGCTTAACTATTGAGATTCTCCATTATCCTTTTTAAATAAACTCTCTATACTTAAATAGATAAAATAACAGCATTAGATAATAAATTTTGAATATTTATTGATATTAAATTATTTGACTTATAATATCTAATCACCTCATTCTCTTTAGAAAAACTATTGTTTTTAACAATGAAAGTTGGTTGTTTTCCACTTCATCCATGCATTACAATCATTCTCTCATTTCATTACACACCATCCATATTTTTGTCTTGTTTTTTTCCTCTTAATCTTGGCTTTTTTTTTCTCCTTGAGTTATATATATCAAAGATACATTTCTAGATGCTAAAAGTCAAACAACGAGGAATAACCCACCAACAAAAGATCTATTAATAAGCATGCACTTATATACTAGTTTGAAATGCAAGAATTTGTTTGTAAGTGTTGCACAAGCTCCTTAAAACCCTATTATTCCATATTAGTATAGAAAATAACCAAATCTCATAATAAGATTTATTTCCCTATACATGTCATATGCTCTTATATCATTATAAAACAAAGGAAATCATGTATATTTTATGAGTTTTTTTTAATTTATTTTAATAAATTCTCCTTGTAAAATTATAGAAAATAATTTATTTGTCATTGTTTGACTCATCACTAAAAATCAATACCTTAAAGGTTTCATTGATAAGTTATATTCTTTATATTATTCTTATCTCGAGCTTTAAAAAAAATCTCAATGAAAAGAGTTTTTTTTATCATTACTCTAAATACGAGTCACCTATATAAGACTCAACAATTTTAATACAGGTATATAAAAAATGACAACTGTGATATTACATAACAACTAAAACTAAAAATTAAAACAAAGTATGAAAACAGCTTACCTCCATTTTCATTAATGGTTTCAATGTCAATACACACACACACATTGACATTGAACTTTTATATTGGCATCATTTTATGTGTTGAAATTTGCTATTTTTTACATATTATCACGTGTGTAAAATATATGAGAATATCTTGATATTAAATCAAAGATCATTATGGTAAAATAAAATTTTAGATATACTTACAAAAATTGAAAGAACAAAGACCAAATTTTAAAAAAATTACATTAAACATTCTAAGATTCATTTTAGATTGCACTTTCTCTTCCACATTTGAAAAATTAAGCAGTATATATTATTGTTAATATAATTAATAACATTTTATATATTGATTTAGGAGAGCATGAAACCAGTTAATAAAAAAATTTAAAAATATTAACAAAAAAAATAAAAAAAAAACAGAGAAAACAAGATGTTGTTGTCACCACAACCTCTCTCTCGTGTTGCCCTGACCTCCTCTCTCTCCTAAATTATAGATCAACCATTAGCTTTTATCATCTTTCACCCATTATAAACTAAGGCCACTTCCTTTAGTAAGATAGCTAGATAGATTGGTTTTTCCAAAGTAAGAGATTAATAATTCCTATAATTGTTTAACCAAAACAAGTTAAACTTATAAGTTTTGTAGTTTGCTTTTTTTTATTAAATCACTTCAAATATTCTAAATGCATTAATGCTAAAGAAATAATCCTATTTATTATGAATTTTTTTTTATATTTATTGATAGACTTTGATTTTGAAAATTGAAAGAGGTTTTAGATAGAAGTTGAAGAATAGAAATTTTAGTTTGAAAGATAAAAAAATAATTAGGGATTTTGGTTCAAGAGAGAGAAGACAAATTTGATTTGTTATTGTACATGAGTCTTTTTATCAAAATTTAAAGTTAATTTTGACTCATATAAATTGTAATTTTTTAAATGTGACAAGGAAAGTATAGAACAAACCTTAAAATGTTTGTGTAATTTTCTCTTAAAAAATGAGCCTTTAATTCTTACTGTGAAAATGGCATGAAAAACTTTCACGTGGTCCTTGAAAATTTTATTTTTGCATATATGGTTCTTATTGTTTTAGATTTGTACATGTTGGATTAAAAAAATTTTTTTTGATGTCTTAGTCTCTAGATTTCAAGAGTAAAGAGGGAAAGTTACTAGAAAATAAAAAGGAGTGAGGAAAAGCTTGGCCAACCATATTTCAACTATAAAAAAGTCATATTGATATTAATAAATTTGATTTAGGGGAATGGAGTTCAATGAATGTGTTTTTCCCTTCAAGCATGAAAAAAAAAATTATGAGTGAAGTGTTTTTATATTTGGTTTGATTTTTTATTTTTTATATGATTAAATGGTGTTTTAGAGTTAAAAACAATTTTATTAACATTTCTAAGATTTTCTTAAGCATTTTTATGTGAAATATATTGAAAATTGGATCAAAAAACAAATGATATGATGTTGTCACCTATTTTATTAAAACAAAACGAAAGCCAAGCATACCAATCTAGCTTTCCAAGCCTAATAATGTTTGGTTTGTTTTTTTCAATGGAAAGTTTCCCACATATTTTATCTTTTTTTTAATTTTTTTTAATTTCTTCAAAACAAAGTACTAAGATGATGTTTATATAATTCAGTAATGCCATAATCTTTAAATAAGATTGTATCTTTTTATAATATTATTAATTATTTTATGAATAATTATATATAAATTTAATATCCAAAGTTTTTTTTTAAATATTTCTTAGGTATATTTATTGAGAATATATATATATATATATAATTTTTTAATTTAGGAAACCTTATTTCTAGTGAAAAAAAACTTTTTTATATTTAGAAAAAGAATTAGATGAATGAATTTTTTTTACTAAAAATTTATTTTATTCAAGAATATAAATTATTATAATTGTTATGAATATTTATTTTGGTTATCATAAAATTAAATAAGAAACACTTTTTGAAAATTGCTCAACGACATCTAGAAAAAAATAAACTAGTTTTAAATCTGAAATGTGTTGTCATGTGTAGAAAAAACAAAAACCTCTAATTTTACCAGATGCCTTTGATGGGGAAGTAGTAACATAAGGAAAAATTATAAGTAGAATTGCTTAATTTTGATCTTAGAACTCTTAGTTGAAATACTTTTTAAAGTTTGAGGACATTAGAAAAGGTTGTCTTTTATTAATTGATTTATTTATTTTTTTCCCATGCATTTGCAAGAATACAAAGAAACCTTTTACTACTCATAAATAATTTGCATAAGTGTATATAGGTGTTTTGTGCGAAGAAACAATTATGCTTCCCTTTCATTTTACAAAAAGCCTTTTCTCTTCTCTCACTTGTAAATTAATCCATCAATCAATCAAAATACAGAAAAACCTTTCTTCCTTTTCTCTGTGGATTTTCCTTAAATAGATAAGGTACCTTTATCATATCTCTTTTCCTTTAATTTCTCTCATTTTAGATTTTCTACGTGGGTGTTTTGTTTGTGTGTTTTTCAATCATTTGGTAAACCCTTTTATTTTCTTTTGCCTAAATATAGACTTGAATATAAAAGATTACAATCTATTTGAAAAAATGTATCATTTTAACTTGATCATATCTATATGTTGAATTAGTGAATGACACTAGGATTCATGTGTTCTTTGATTATTTTTTTGGGTCTTTTTGTAGTTAGAGCAAATCCTTAGAATATTTAAGTGGGTCCTTTTCTATTTTGATTAAGTGGTTAATAGTTTTGTGTATGATTGTGATTTGTGTTGTTAAAGTAAGTTGATGTTTTTAAAATTGTTGACGCGCATGATCTTTGTGATAATCTTAAATGTTTTTCTAGCTGATTTTTTTCTATGTTAGGAGCTATGATTCAGCTATTTAAAGTGAAGGAAAAGTAAAGAGCACTTGTTGAAAATGCTAATGGTGGTGTACCAATTAAGAAGCAAATTACTGGTGAATTGCGTCTTTATAAGGGGTTGTCTCTTGTAGTTAATAATTTCATTATTTTATTTTGTTTTGTTTTAATTTCTCTCATTTAAGTTATTGATGATGAAAATGTGTCTTGTTGTCATGTTTGCTTGCTAATTTTAAAACTGTTTCTCAACCCCAATTTACAATTTTGTGATAAATTCTTGTAACTTTGGTGTACAAGGAAAGGAAGATTATAATAGATCAGTTTGATGATTTTTCTTGCACAAACAGGTTTTTTTTTTATCATTCTTCTTGGGTTAAGAAAAAGGTTTATTGTAGTGTACTAAGTATCTCCCTAGTTCAAAGAACCCTGCACATATAGCATATAAATTGATCTTTCATTCAATCTTTTTACACCTCCCATTAGACCCTTTTACCTGACATGATAAACTCCATAAGAGATTAACAAGGTACTCGTGGGTGTGACTAACATGATAACTACTATTACATAAACTAGATAATCTTAGAAGTTGACAACAATTCTTATGTGGTGTTATCTTATTAACTTTCTTACCTTTTTCCTATATTATATCACATGTTATAGATATTTCTGAGTTGAACCTACCTACATCATGTAACATGATATTCCCCAATGGCAAGGATGACCTTATGAACTTTGAGGTTTCTATTTGACTAGATGAAGGACATTATTTGTAATGAACTTCCTCTTAAGCTTTTCTTTAGGATGTATTTGATTGGATTCTTTTGGACTAATGAAAAATCTTTCTTGGTGCATGAGTTTCTTGTTATATGAATCTAAAAAGATTGTGTTATTTCTTTTCTGGGAGGATTATTTCAACTTAATGCTTTCTTTCGTGTTTGCAGAGTTGGAATGTTTTTGTTTTCTTTTTAAATGTCACCTATCTATCCACATAAAGCACCAAAAGTTAAGTGCAAGACCAAGGTACTTCATTAATACCTTGCATTCCTAAATTAATTCATGATGTTTTAATATTCTATACATGATTAAAAAAAATTAACATTTTATTGATTTGCTTAAGATAGCATTTATACATTGTGTCCATCTTGCAGGTCTACCATCCAAACATCGATTTAGAAGGAAATGTCTACCTTAATATCTTGAGAGAAGATTGGAAACCTATCCTCAGTATAAACACTACCATTTACAGATTATATCATTGCTTTGTGGTATAATATAGTGTGTTCAACTGTTAATTTTATCTCCGTGATTTTGGAGGCAATTGGTATCCCTGACCTATTAATATTAATTGCTTTTCCTTCAATTAAATCTCCATTCAAGAACCAAATTGTGAGGATCCTCTTAATCATGATGTTATTGCAGTGTTAACCCTAAGATGTTTGAATCTCATATGAGAAGGGCTTTGGCAGGCAGGTATATGGGGCAAACCTTCTTTCCACGATGTATTTAAGTTGTGTGGGGTGATACAAAGTGCCAATTCAGATATGCTATCAATGCTTGAATAGCCATGGTTGGAAAATTTATTTGCAACCTATAGTCATCCTTTATTATTTTTGTGGTGGAGTCGGGCATCATGCAATTGAAACTCAAACATAAATTATATGCTAATGCAACTCTTGGATGTGATTTGTATTGATTTCTTAAATTATTTATTTCAACTAGTTAATTGACCAGCATTTCAATATGGGTTAAAAAAATTATGCAAAAAAAGAGAGAGTTAAAGCATTGTTAACATGTTTTTCTAGCACACAAAAAAAATCAAACCATAAAATAAAAATTATACTGTATATTTTTAATGAAATAGATTAAAAATTATATACATGAATAAATGTTAAAAGTATATTTTATTCCAAATCAAATATTAAGTTGTGA
The DNA here is from genome assembly GCA_015708895.1 of Populus ilicifolia. Taxonomy (NCBI): domain Eukaryota; kingdom Viridiplantae; phylum Streptophyta; class Magnoliopsida; order Malpighiales; family Salicaceae; genus Populus; species Populus ilicifolia. The sequence goes on along the minus strand of SRLM01000614.1, from coordinate 150,931 downwards.
AGTTGAGAGAGCATAATAACAATATCCAACCCAAAGGTGTGTTAGATGTTTGAGCAAGAATTATTTAGATATGATTTTTTTTAATATTAAGACAATAAAATCTTAAAACTATTTAGGTAAATTTTACTTAATTTTTCAAATTTGTGATTTGGGTTATAAACTTGATTAGGTGTAATAATATTTTAAGTTTTTTATTTAATTATATAATAACAAAAATTGAACTCTTTAGAAAAAAAAAACTAAAACAACAATGGTTTAGTGCTTAAGCCTTTAAAATAAGTCTAGGAGCATGGACTTGGTAGCTCAATTTTGGATGTTTAGGCTTTTTTTTCTTTATAAATTAGGAAAAAAACATGTAATTTTTTTAATTTTTTTATTTAAAAAAGAATAAGACAATATAACATCTCTGGTTCATATTCGGCCACTTTAGGTGGCTAAAAAGTTGAGTTTTTGACTTTTTAGACCAAAACTATCTTCATCCTCATATGACAATACATCTCATCATCAATATAAAAAGGACTAGGGGAAGAAGACATTCTTGATATGCAATAAAACATGCCCTGGTAATGACAATGCCTAATTCCATATGTAAAAGGTGGTGGCAATGTGTAAACCCTATAGGCACTAGTGTTGCATTTGATGTTAGCAACTAACAAAGGTTGTTTTCAAGCTTCTAATATATTTTATTGTTTATTTTGAGCAATTTTTCATGTATTATTGATTGTTATGCATATTGTGATGAAATATTTGAAATGTTGGAGTTCACATTGTTATATATCAACCATGTGAATCCTAAAGGTATAAAGACGCCAATGATTTATTTTCCAAGTTGCAATGAAAGTTTTTCTTTTTCTTTTTTTTTAACAAAAGAATCAACTCTAAAGTTGTGATGAAATATTTAAAGTGTTAGGATTCACACCATTGTGTGGCAATCGTGTGAACCCTAGATGTATGAAGTTGCTGATGATTTATTTTTGAAGTTGAAACAAAAGGTTTTTTTTTTTGTAACAAAAGAATCAACCCATGAGCATTAATATCCTTGTAAGGGTTTTATTCTCTAGAAATTATGCCTTAGATTGTTTTTGTAAGGGTCATTTGTAATAAAAGTTACCAACTAGGTCAAACCCCATGGTAAAAAAAACACCAATTTAGTCCATAATATGGAACAAACAATGCTCTACATAATTATCTAGAATGTTTACTTTTATAAGTGTTATTTTTGTTTAGGATTCTGTTCAAATTAATGATGAATAAGAATTTTCTTTTTATATCAGCAAATCCTTATAGCCATAAAAATCTAAATTGCCTAATCAAAAAAATTTAAGACATTGAGTTCCCCATCATTTATTTACACAAATTAAAGAAGGTTATATTAGCATAAAGACTTTTTTGTTTTTTTGCATTAAAACAAACTCTAATTATATATAAATTACAATAAAAGGTAAAACACATGAAGAAACTAAATAATAAAAAATTGATAAGCACCTTAAATTATTATCACTAATGTCATGGTTGACCAATCATAAATACAAAAACAAGAATTCAAATTATTAAAATCAATGATGTTATCATGATAAAGGCTAACATGAGACCAATAATGACAAGTCAAGTCCAAAAAGAAGTCTAGACATGTTAAATGATCTTTTTTACAACAATAACAATAACATTTGATTAAATAGTTGGGTAAGGTTGAAAGCTACCCAAACATGTTCTAAAGATCATGTTCCTTATGGAAATAACAAGACAGGATCATTTGAGTTTAGTCGCATTCCTAAATTCAGTTAAAACATTGTTTAAGATTTTTCATTATTTTCTAGTTGTTTTAAGATTCTTATCTTAGGTAAATTTTATAATTTTATTTGGTTTACATTTTTATACCTAGGTCAATTTGGCTATTATTTAATTCATCTTCTATGTATTTTTTTTATCAAAAGAGATTGATTATTTAGATTATTAACCTTTTATAATATATTAGAGTTTTCTCTATCATTAAAGGTTGTAATCTTAGGACTTCAAAAAGTCTAACTATATCCTTTTTTATTATATATTGTGTTAATTGGTATTAGAGAATGTGATCTCTTAGAATAATAATCAATCAATAATTTAGCTTATCTTAGGTAAAGTACACTATAGATAATGTATCTTAGAATAATAATCAATCAATAATTTAGCTTACCTTAGATAAAGTACATTATGAATGATGTTTATTTTCCTTGCATAACTAGTCTCCTTACTAAACTCTTACAGACCATAAGCTTTTTAGTGACCATGGTATTAGGTAGCATCTCCCTCAAATCATAACTTTATAATGAAATCCAAGCCCCTTCATTCTTGGGAGGTAGCTCTATTATTCAACATTATGCACGTCATGACAACAGAGTTAAAACTAAGCAGGTTTTGATTTCATTTTTAATTAGGAGATATTTTGATGAGGTAATGTGTGATATGGTTCCTATACATGCGAGTAATTTATTATTAGGTTATTCTTAGCAATTCGACAAGAAAGCAATGTATGACAAGTTTAGGAATATGTATATTATTATGAAAGATTGTAAAAACATCACTTTGGCAATATTATCTTCCAAACAAATGTATGGTGATCAAATTAAATTGAAAAGGAAAAGTGAGGTTATGGGAAGAGGAAATTCAAGCAAGGAACATGTTAAGAAAAGAAAGTTAGATTTGGCTATTAATGAATTAAATTTTAATTTGGCTAAAAGTATAAGTAAAATAAGAGGAGAGAAGAAAGCAAGTGTGTGAAATGAGAACAATATGGAAAAACTAAAAAAACAACCTAATTTTTATGCAAGAAATTGTGAGATTAAATTTGGTTTTTATGCAAACAAGCCGATGATTATACTTGTACATAAAAAAGCTTATTTTAACACTAACAACCTTGATTTTTGTGCTTCTAGGGTGACTGTTTCTTTATTGTATGAATTTAATAATGCATTTATCGAAGAGATTCCAAGTGGTTTTCCACTAATAAGAAGAATTGAATATTGAATAAATCTTATACCTGGAGTTGCAATTCCAAATCAACCAGCCTACTAAAATAATCATGACGAGACAAAAGAACTTTAGAAGAAAATGGAAACATTAATATTAAAAGGAGAACAAACACAAAAGCATGAGTCTATATGCTGTTTTGATCTTGTGCCTAAAAAATATAGAACTTTAAGGATGTATGTTGATTGTTATACCATCAATAACATAACTATAAAATATAGACATCTTATCTATAGACGTGATAATATGTTAGATGAGTTGTATAGATCTTGTATATTTTAAAATTAATTTGAAAAGTAGATATTATCAAATAAGTATGAAAGAAGGAAATGAATGAAAAACTGTATTTAAAACTAAGTATGGATTGTATAAATGATTAGACATGCCTTTTAAACTTACATATACACTTAATATGTTTATGAGATTAATGATTCATGTGTTACATGCATTCTTAAGATTAGGCATGCCTTTTATCAAATTAGCAAATTTATAGTTGTGTATTTGATGATATATTGATCTATAATAAGAACTTGAATCAGGATTTTGAATATTTACATAAAGTACTTAATATGTTGTGTAAAGAACAAATATATATTAATCTTAAGAATTTTACCTTTTGCATGGAAAAAATTACCTTTCTCATTTATGTTGTAAGTATACAAGGTATTAAAATGGATGAGAAAAAGGTTAAGGCATCTAAGAATGGACTACACCTAAATTATTTAGTGAGTTAGAAAGCTTTCATGACTTAACTAGTTTTTATAGGCATTTTATTAAGAATCTTTGTACACTAACTATACCTTTAACTAAAATTATAAAAAAGTTTATTGGGTTTAAATAGGGAATTGAACATGATAATATATTTAGTTTCTTGAAAGAAAATTATGTTCTATTTATGTTTTATCTTTACTGAATCTACAAAAGCTTTTAAAATTAAGTATGATCTATCATAAGTATTAGAGTTGTTTTAATACATGATAAAAGGCCTATAGTCTACTTTAGTAAAATGCTCAATGACACAACCTTAAACTACCTAACATATGATAAAAAGCTTTATACGCCAGTAAGGACTTTAGAGACATGGCGACAATATTTATGGCTAAATGAATTCGTGATTCATTTAGTTCATGGATCATTAAAGCATTTAAAAAGGTAAGGTAAACTGAATTGACAACATACCAAATGGATGGATTTCATTGAAACCTTCCCATACATGATCAAATAAAGCACCGTAAGAAAACATTGTGGTAGACGTGTTATTTAAATGCATTACATGTAGAAAAGTTAAGTTTAAGGTCCACCTATATGGTTTTTATACTTTTTTTTTTGCTAAACTTAAAGACCCTTAGATAGATATATCAATGAACTTTGTTTTAGGTATACTTGGGCCAAAGCCAGTTTTAATAAGTGAACAAAAGCAAAAACTCAAGGATAGCGAGACCGCAATATCCTTACTACAAGAAAATCCCTCTCCCACCTCCTCCCCTCTCTCTCTTACGCACAAACATACTTATATTTGCGATAAACCATCCATTTATTTCTATAAATGTATGTCCAAACCACCTTCATTTCTATATTGCCTAAGATTTATTTTTTCTTTTCATATGTTATATCTTTCCAATCTATTTCAGAGTTATTATTTGTTAAAATTATCATGTATTTCACCTTTTTATTAGCACATCTCATATTTGGTATCAGATGCACTACTATATTACTTTCTCTCTTCTTGTATGACAGTTAGTAGTCTATAAGTTTAATGCTTGGTCTACCTTATATTTTCTTATATTCAATATCACATGTTCTATTTTTCCTTTTGCATTACATTAAATAGGCCATGAATTATACATTTTAGGATTTAATTTATCATGATGAATATCAATGAATGTCTGTGGGTGATCAATAAATATTACTGTGATAAGTTATTTTTTATTATGTTGGAGTTTTGTACTTAGTCAAACTTGTATTATCATCTTTTCAAAAGTGTTTTTCTATTTAATTTATGTAACTTGTTAGCAAACTGTAGAAGCTAATTCCCTTTACAAAAACCTTTCTTCATGACTTTAGATAAAATCAAAAGAAGACCATTAAGATAGACAACTTTTATTTATAGCTAGAGTTTCAATTTACAAGTGGTACGTCGAAAAATTTCCTAGTTTAGTTATGAGAGTGGAAGGTTGCATAGTTTGAACAAGTTATACATCAAGCCATGTTAGATTTTTTGTTCCCATATAAATTACAATTAGAGTGATGGATGAAAGAGTAGTCATTCTTTCTGTTGCTTTTGGTCTATTTTCAAACCATCCTTTGCTCTAGTTTTGTAAAATTTTTATAAGCATCTTTTCAATTAATTTAGTGGAAATGATTTATTTGCTATGCTTGGCGGAGGCCTCAAGGGAATACATGGAAAAAAAATGTCAAAGGTTAGGAAAAACCTGAGGGTTGCTCTTTAAAAAGATAATACCACTTTATAGGGTTTATAGGAGCATGGTTTTTAGATTATAATGTTAAGTTTCTTAATTATTTTTGGAATTTTTTATATGGAAAGTTGGGGATTAAGTTATAACTTTTAATTACATGTCATCCATAAATAGATGGGAAAATAGAAATAGTAAATAGGACTTTAACTATATTTTTACACATTATCATTCAAGATAACCTTAAAAGTTGGGAGAGTTATTTGTCATTCATTGAATTTGTTTATAGTTGTAGTGTGTATTTTAGTAATGATTTTTCACCATATAAGAGTTTATAACTTTAATCCATTGAGTCCATTAGATTTGATTCCTTTTATGTATTAATGAAAGAACTGATTTTGATAGTAATAGAAAAACATAAATGGTAAAGGCATTTTGTAAAAGTGTAAGGCAAAATATCAAGAAGAAAAATGACCAATGTATATATATAAGGCAAATAAAAGGTGTAAACAAATTGTTTTCCAACGAGGTAATTAGATTTGGATGCATATATGCAATGAGAGGTTTTTAATCCATCAAAAATCAAAATTGCACCTGCAAGGAGAAAGGTCATTTTAAATCCTTAAAACGATTAATAATAATACCTACAAAGTGGATCTACAAAGTGAGGATAGTGTTAGTATTACTTTTAATGTTATTTTTGTTTTATCTTATTTTATATAATGTAGGTGATGATTTGAGGTTGAATCCTTTTGAGGAGAAAAAGAGGATGATATAGATCAGCCTACCAATATAAGAACCCAGTAGAGGTGCTAATCAGGTCAATCACAATGTTAATAGTCAAGAAATTAAAAAAGACACTAAATGTGTTTGTTCAATATATTTCAATTAATACAGACTTTAAAAAGGCTACAAAACCTATAAAGCATCCTATAATTAATTTAATTCAAGTGCAAGAAGGGTTTAAAAACCTATAAAGCATCCTATAATTAATTTAATTGAAGTGCAGGAAGGGCTATAGATATCCTAGTTGGTAGCAATAATTTTTCTAAAAAATCGAGAATATTTTGGTAGCAAGGGAGGAAGTTTCCTAGTCTTACAAGGAGAATATATAATCAGCTACACCTTTTTCTTATTTAGAGATGATTATTTAAAGGCATAATTAAATTATCTTAGCAAAATAAATAAACTTTCAGATTTGATTCTCCTTTTTTATTTGGATTCTCTAATGTGCATAAATATGATCCCCCATAGATAGGACATTAAATTTATCCAAGCACTTATTTAAGTTAGGGAATTATTCTATCTTAGGTTATTTTGTTATATTATGTACAACAACTTTGGTTTTACATACCAAACTTATTATTTTTATTATTTCTACTAGATTTTAGGTTTATTTAATTTATTATAGGTTTAATTGTAAGTGCATCTAAGTCATCCCATAACATTTAGGTCCATTAATATTATTTGTGGAGTATAAATACTCCACTGTAAAAACTTATTTTATATTTAATAATTATTAATTTTTTACTGCATATATTTTTTGTGTGTGAGAGGATACTCGCATTTTTTAGTTCTTTAAATATTTGATTTTGGCTTATTGAAAAATAACTATTTTTATGACATCTTTCACATACATCTCACTCATAATTTGTCAATTGTTAGGTGAGGGTTTATTCCAAATAATTTATACACTTGTAATAAGTAACAATCAAAAAAATAAGGATCAAATTTGATAGATAAAAAATTTCAATAAAAAAATTATAAGTAAAAAGCAAATAACAATTATAAACACGAGGACTAAAGTTAATATAAAAAATTAAATTTCAAGGGATGAAATTGAAAAATAAATATTTAAAACAATATATATATATATAGCAATTAAAAGTTTGAGTACCAAATTGAATAGAATCAGCAAGTAATATAATATTTTTAAATTTTTCACAACTTTTAAAAAGTATTTTCTGCCTAAATGTTCTAGGAAAATACTTTCCTAAAAACCAAATCAAATTTTCTTTTAATTGAAAACTGTTTTTCGTTAACTAACTTTTCTAATAACAAATATACATAGAAACGTTTTTGAAAAGAGAGATTGACCATGTAACCCAATCAGCTGACCTGTCAACCATTAGCTAGATCTCCACGTGGCCTTCGAGTCTCCTGATTGAGGCTTTTTTTTACTTCATTAAATTTTTAGTTTTTATTTTAATGATTTTTAGGTCAATTTAATGGTTATAAAAGTGGGGTTTTAATAATAAAAATGACAAAGGGATTTATAATTCAAACACATCATAATCTATTTATTGAAAAAAAAATAAAAAAGGTATTAAACTATTAAGTTGTCTATTAATAATTCAACATAATAAATCAATACAAAAAAAAAGTCTAAATGATCAATAATTCAAAAGTGCTATTACAAATACACTAAAAAAATAATTCTACATCTAACTCAGCTCAAAAAGTTAAAACCAAGATGGTATTGTATTTCACCATAGCAAAGAAATGGATTTTTGGTAAGGCTAAGTGTTTTTTTTAATTATTCTTCTGCTTCTTTTAAGAACAAGAAGGAAAGAGAGAGAGTTTTTATAGCTTATGATCATGTGTTCTGTGGTGTAGTCGACATGTCAAAGATATGGTAGTGTTTAAATTTTCTTATGGATTTCTATGCCATATATGTGAGCTGATTGAACCCTTACTTCCTCCCTCTCCTTTTCTAAAAAATTACCCTAACAAATGTTCACATGATTTATAGAATGTGAGAGCAAAAGTGAGGAAGACATGTAAGCATGAGCAATCTAGCTCTACTCTTTTTTTTCTTCATAGAATGCTTTTTTCGCACTTGTTTCTTGTCTATAATATATATTGTTCAAACCTAACATTAGGTTAGACCAACCTAAAAGAATATCTAAAGCATATTCTAAATTAATAGTATTAATAATCTTTATTAAGGAAAATATCAAACTTTTTTGTGCTTCATCAAAATCTAGATGTGGGATTCATATGTGTAAGTGATGATCTCCCATGATTTAATACACTTAGAAATAGTGTTTGAATATTTGAAAAGTGGATGATCATACATTTATCTTAATATTTTATTTCTAGGGACATGAAGAGCATGTAATTAGTGGTTAAAGTTTCAGTTTCTACAAAACAATTTATTTTTATAGGATTTAAGGAACCTCCAATAATGAAGTCAGTGATTTTACAGTAAGGATTTTTAATAAATAAAAGAGTAGAGCATTAAACTTTAAGAACATAAACACTTGCTTTTAGCATTTATGTAATAAATGCTTCAAGAATGTATGATAAGAGAATAAAGATCATGCATTCTTTTACCTAAATGATTCAGGGAATATTTATAACATTTATACATTGAACCTTGTTGTTTTGCTTATAGTGCTGAGAGTTTTTTCCTCTTGCTTATCTTAGTAAGAAAAAGTCCCTTACATCAGCATTAATGCTAAAGAAAATATCTTATCACATAACATTAATTTTGATGAGAATTACCTTTACACATTATTAATATTAATGAATAAACAATAGAGTTGTAGAAGACTTTTATACCTTCTTTCATAAACAACATTTAATGTTGATAAAAATAACCCTATTATAACATTGAAGTTAATTGAAATATATCCAACAGTTAGAGAACTTTTATATACCTAGAGGTGTAGGGAAATGATCATCTTAAGGTTCAATATCTTGTAAGACCCACATGCATTTAAGCTCAGTATATAGTTGAACTCGAGGGATTTTGGTCTACTATCTTGCTAGACCCTCCCGTGCTTGGGCTCAACGCACAACAAAGTACAAGAGAGTTGAGTTTGGCATCTTGTCATGCTTATATGTGCTTGGACTCAACACATAGTCGAACCGAGCCCGGTTTGACATCTTTTTAGACCTACAAGTATTTACATTTTATGTGTAACCAAGCCAATAAAAATTAAGTCTAGTATATTGTCAAATCCACAATCATTTAAACTCAGCACATAACTGAGTCCAATGGTATTAGATATAAAAATAGAACTGGACTTACATTGTTTGGGCTTGTTATTCTTCCAAGTCTATGCATGTTAGATCATCATCCTATCTTTGACCATTCTATTCATGTACGATTTAAGATAGTGAGTTGTATAAAATGTGTTGATCCATTAGTATATAATCCTATTGTTGTTACCTGAGAGAGCTCAAAATTTAGAAATTTTTATAGAACTAATGTAGTTTTTTTTTTTAAAAAAAAAAGAATTAAACAACTAGAATAAATGGAATTGTTTTTTAAGAAATAACATAGTTAAGACTAATGATCCCATCAATAATTTATAAAAACTACTAGTCTAACTAGTAGTTTTTTTATATATAAACCTCATTTAATCTTCCTTTTCCTCACCATAAACCCTAACTAAAACCTTTTATTAATGACTTTTTCTCTCCAAACATGACCAAAAACTTTCATTATCATTCTTAATCACACCTGCATCTTGTCTTTTATTTGTCTCCTAGCCTCTCGTATCTTTTTTTCCACTAAACCATCGCTTCTTGCCTCTCCTTTAATCTACAACATCGCTACCTCCACATTACCCTCACTTATATGACTAGTTGTTTCTTTATGGTTTATGTATACGTATAGATAGATGTAAGATCTAGAATAAGCATTTGTGAAGAAAAAAAAAGGACTCACAACTTTATGTTTGAATAAAATGGGAAAGGGGTGAAAATAAGTTATATAGAATCAATGGATTCATGATATAATTCTCCCATGATGTTTTTATTTTTTTGGGCGCGATAAAGAGATCAAATGGTATAGTTCTTTTATTGGTAACTTAAAGAATTAAAAACATGATTATTGCTTTCTAATTGGCTATTTTTGCATTAATTGCTACTTCTCAATCTTATTAATTAGTGTACATATTGTTTTTTCTTCTTTTAATGGTTGGTCAAGCAACATAAATATTGTATTTTTTGGTACATCACTGTAGATTGAATTATTAAGGTTTGAGATTTAGTTAGGGTTAAGGTTAATGTTTAGTGACACGATAAAAAGATTGATGTCTTCTCCCAAGTGCAGGAGTGTCGAAGTAATAAATAACCCGGCAAAACCGGGGTCGAACCACAAGGAGGTTATTGTACAAATTATAAATAACAATAACAACAATAATAGTAATAACAGCAACAATAATAATAGTAATAACAGCAATAATAATAATAATAATAATAATAACAACAACAACAACAACAATAATAAAGAAGAAGAAGAAGAAGATGAGAACTTTGAGATGAAATATTAAAGTAAGGATTAAACAATGATAATAATAAATGTCAAGGTTAGAGATTCCACTAATGGTATGTCAAACAAGTATAATATAAACTCTTATTATTCAATTGGAAACCACATATAAAGGAGGTTCCATTCAGATTATAAATTGTTAACATGATTACATTAGTCATCTTATTCGATTAATGCTAATACTTGTAAATCTCGTTAAGCATTCATGATTATAACTTATGTTAACAACAAATCAAGTTCCTTTCATAACTCAGGTGTCGGTTATACCATACAGTATGGGCAATGAAAGTGCCAAGCGTTTGTTATACCAAGTGTTATACAACATAAATCAAGATTAGTCATTTAACAAGCAAAGTATTAAAAAGTAAACAAGATAACAAATATAAAACATGTTAGTATCAAATATTAAAGTCCATATTAAGTTTACATTATACTTATTCTTACACCATTAGTGTAACCTTTTCACCTTTACATAATTAACTTAGCTAGACATAATGAAAGAAAGAAAAATAGATAAACAAAATAAGAACATAAAAGTTAACTAAGTAAAGGAAAGGAAATGAAAGGAAGGAAAGGAAATGAAAGGCATAAACATAATATTAATGGAAGCAAAACATAAACATTACAAAAAATACAAAGAGAGAAAGAAAGAGCATGATCTTGATCTGGACACCAAGATGCCTAAATGCATGGCAAATGCCTCATTTTATAGACCAAAATTAAAAACTATTGATTTGATGACTAATTGATGAGTAGATGGTCAACCCTTGACTTGGTGACAATCCTTATCTTCTCTTGTGTGCCCAAAACGTCATTGATGATGTTAAAATTAGAGCCACTTAAAAACATGAAAGTTCTAGGAAATTGTCTCATCTTTCTTGTATAAAAAATTCAGCTCATTTTGACTTTTAGAACTCCAGATATGGCCAAAATATTGAACAGTGCTCGGGCTGGAGGACAGATTCGGGCTTTTTTATTGTTGCAACAATTTGGACTTGAAAATGGCCTTTTTAGATTTTGGGCTCCTATGAAAGTTGTAGGCCTATTTCTTACCTTTCCATCCATATAAAGTATACCTAAATCTTAGATCTATAGCTCCAGATATGACCCAATTACTGAATAGTGTTTCGATTTAGATTATACCGACATCTCTTTTCTAAGTTTGATTATCTCTTTGCCTTTGCAGTTGAAGTTCTTAAAGTCATCAATCAATCCTTTCATTTATGTGATAGGCCTGCATTTAAAATGAACATTTACCACAAATTAAAGGTATCTTATATTATTAGATAGATTATTATAAAACGTATTTTAGTTAATGAGTTATTGATACTTCAAGTATAAAATGATGATATAAAACCATGATAAAAATACACTTTTGAGTACTAATCATTTAGGGTATAATATAGTGCAAAAATAATTGTTTAAACTAATAATTTTTCAACAAAATATTGTTCCAACTAGTGGTTTTTAACTGTTATGCTATTTCTTTAAAAAAGTTTAACTAGTTTTATTTTCTTTTAAAAATACCTATATTAGTTTGAAAACACACCCTAAAATAGATAATAGGGAAGGAAAATATTGTTCAAGATTATTTACAAGATTAAATTTGATCATAATGAACTTGGAGTGATATCAATGAAATTTTAATAAATAGAGATGCTAAAAATACAAACTTGAAGATAAGTTATTTATAGTTTGTGAATTCATAAATAACTAGTATTACATGGACCATGCTATATATGTTAGATCCCACTGTCTAATCAATTCGTATGAATTTATAGTTCGCTAGCTATTTCATCAAAGTTTCATTACGAGTTAGATAAATTTCTCTTTCAACATAAAAAAATGAATACGAGAGTAAATTTCAATCATAAATTTAAAGATTATGCATGTATTTAATTAAATAAATCCAAGATTTATTTATGCAACCAAAACAAATTAGAAAGCCTGATTTCTAATTAATTGAAATTAACAGTCAAACACATAAATCAGGTCATAAACTCAATCAGATTCAATATTTTTTTAATATAATTTTTTATTTAACTACATGATAAAAAAAATAAATGTTCATAAAATTTAGAATCAACTAAATATTGAGGCATATGTTTGAGATCGCAATAAACCTACAAATATCAAGCCAAAACAAATTGTGTTGTTCAACTAAAAATTAATAAAATATTAAAGAATAAAATTTTAAAAAAATAAGCATAAAAAATCAATAAAAATTCAATTACATATGGTCAAATTAGGAAAAAAAACCAATAAAAAATAAAAAAATAAAATGGAAGAAATAAAGGCTTACATGTATGACCTGAGAAGTTTTTTTATTGGCTGGATGACTTGTAGCTCACCCCTATTTAAAAAAAAATAGTTGGCAATGCATCGCCTACTTTGCCTAGATTCCAGTAATCAGAGGTTAGAAAAACAGTTAGGGCATAAGTGTTTTATACAAAAAATCCAACATCTTTGACTAAAAAAAATCTAAAAAATACAATAGAGACCTCAATAAAATTGTTTATATCTTCAAATAACCTAAATAAGGTCCAAAAACAATAAATCAACCCGAAATCCAAAAACTTCCTGAAATCATATTTAATTTTTTAGAAGTTTTGAATGTAAAATAATACGTTAATAAAATTCTTGTTGTTGAATAAAACTTATAGACATCAAAATCAATCAATCACTTTAGTGGTTACAATCATTATTAATCAACATATTCACTCTATTTATGAATCTAATAACTTTCTCTTTTTTACCTCAAATTGACAACAAATAAATAAATAAATAAAGTTTTGAATAAAAAATAAACTTAAAAAAAATTAAAGAGTTGGAAAATAGTTACATTATAAACTAAAAAATCAAAATATATTTTTTATTAATTTTAAAATGATCATCTATTTTCTCCTTATTTCTTAATGTTCTCATGTTTTAATTTCATTTTTTTCAATAAAATAAAAGTAATTATTTTTCAATTTGATCATAGAAAAATGTAATTAATAAGAATAAAAATTTAATTAAAAGAATTATCATAGAAATCCATAATAAAAAAATTAATATTTTGTTAATATAAAAACTGATGCTGATTTTGTCAACAATGGAGGCACCTTCTCAATGGCCCCATTTTTCCTGCTTTGCAACCACGTTGCATTGTTGTGGTCGTTTCGTTAGGTAGTGTACCAACCCACGACTGCTCTTTCCGACGGTGAAATTTATTTAAAATAAGGTAATTCCACTTGTTTATGTATATATATAAAGATTTTATCTAGTATAATGGTCTAATTATATTTTTTTAAAATTTTAATTTTTTAATTTTATATTATGTTTTTAAATAGTTTTGGTATATTAGTATATTTTTTAATAAAAAATATCTTAAAAAATAAAATTTATCATAATCTCACGCCAGCACTAAATTGAAGTAAAAAGTAATATCGAAGGGGTTGCATGCTACCTTCGAGTACTGGCAGAAGAAAATGCAGGTCAATCATGTACTTGCCACGAGGTGGACACTTGCTTTCCACTTCTACAGGCAGGGTCGTGGCATTTTCACAGATAAAGCAGAAACAGCGAGGTCCTAGTTTCGCCAACTTATAGCCTCATAAAAAAGAAAACAGTTGAAAATGAGAAATTAGTCAGGCCAAAGAGATATGCTGTACTAGATGCTCAGCATAGCAGAGCAGAGCACGGAACTGCTACTCCACGTGTCACCTTTTTTGTTCGATCAGATAGGTACTCAATAATGTTCACTGATTAGCCTTTGCAATTTGCCAGCACAGCATCTTTCTCGTTTTTTTTTAATATTTTTTATTTAAAAATATATTAAAATAACATTTTTATTCGTTAAAAAATATCTTTACAATTGCAAATGAAGTAATCTAAAAGTAACCAAAAAAATTAAATTCTTTTATACAATTAAAATTTAATAAAACATCATTTAAAAAGAAATTTCAGAGAATCATTAAGTTTGAGGCTACCTTTTCTAGTTAACACATGTCCCTCACCTTATTAGCCTGGAAAAAAAAAAATCCTCCTTTTTACATGTCTCAGAGACATGGAGAAAAGGCCCTCCAACTTAAAAATACCATTTGAATGACTCGACATCTTTAGACTTGAAAGTGTACTTGTACTCGTGCCGTTCCCCAGCTCTATATATATATAGATAATAATAAAAAAATAGATAATTATAAAAAATTTATTTATTTATAAAAATATGATAACATGGAAAAAAATTTAAAATTTAAAAATTATAATTCAATTATTAAAAAATTAAATATAAAATAATAAAATTTAATAAAAACAAATCAATTCAAGTCAAACCAAATCAATATGACAAACTTATAGTCTAGATAATATGAGGCGAACCAACATAAAAGAATTCAAAATAAAAAAATAGTAATTAAAATAATAACAATTAAACTTGAAATTCAAAATAAATTAGAGAATAACTATACATTTTTAATTGAAGAGTGATATTAAAAAAAATAACTAATTTAATAAGAGGATAAAAATAATTAAAATAATAAGAATCTTATTGAAAAAAATAATAAATCACAAATTAAGATTGTAGGATAAAATCGATAACAAATATTTTTTTATAAAAAGATAAAGAAAAAACATTAGAAATTAAAAGAATAAAAACTAAATTAAAAAAAATAATATATTATAAATTTGGATTGAGAGAAGAAATTGAAGACAAATAAGAATTGAACAAAAAAATCAAGAAAAAAAAACTAAATTAAAAAAATATAATAAATTGGGATTGAAGAATTAATAAAGTTGAAAACAAATCATGCCACCTTCTTCGTCTCATGTTATCCCATTCGAGAGAGAACGTAACGAAGATTCAAATGATATGACTGAGGAGTTTTTTAACTTTCAAAAAGCGCCACACATATCACCTATATCACCTAAAAGTAATAAATATATCTAATATGTCAACTATATTTTCATTAAATTATTAGTTTATATTTATCAAAATACTAAAAAAATTTAATAATGATAACAAAAAAAAATAAAAAAATCAAAAAGCCCTTAAACACAAGATTTAAAATTCTTTATTTTAAAGGTAATAGAGTTATTTTAATGTAAAATTGAAATGATAGAAAAGCCCCTTTTTGTTGCTTTTAAGGGTAAATGGTAAAGACATAGTAAGGAAAATAATTAATGAAATAAAAAAAATATTGGTAATGAAAACCTAATATAGAAGTAGCAGGAAGTTTATTTATAAGTTTTATAAGTAATATCAAATTATTATTTAATATATGTTGATAGTATTCAATGCATTTTATTAGATAAAGAAGGATGAGTGTAAGCCTTTAATGAAATTTAAAATTTATATTTAATGTAATAAAAACTTGTATAATTCTACCCATATAAATATAGAAGTGTAGGTGTTTTTTACAAGAATCAAGGTTTTCTCTTTTAAATATTCATGAAAACAAGATTTTTGTACATGATTATAATAAATACTAAAAAGTTGTGAACCTTTTTAAGAGCTTGTATCACCTATCAATACAGAAGTGGTGCCATATTTTACAAAAATTAGGGTTCTTTTTAAAAAAAATATTCATGAAAATGGGATTTTTACACGTGACCATAATAATGCTAAATAATTTTGAATTTATTTTATGAGCTTGTATAGTATTGTAAGCTTAATATGTTTGATTCTACCAAAAAAAAAGATTTAATATATGAACTCTAATAACTTGAGTAAAATTCAAGTTTTAAAATTAATTCAAGATTTAGATTAAAAAATATATTTTTGTAAACATAATTCAATCAAATAAAAAAATATTTATTATATACCAGTGAGGAAATGGTTGGTGTAGCTTATAAGTGAATAACTAATGAAAATATTTTTATCTTACATTTGAAAAGAAACACTCCACAATAAATGTTTATAAATTTAGGTTATTATTATGTAATAAATTAACTGAAAGTTATGATGAATAAGTTATTATAATAGGCTTTCTAATGCTATTACATGTATATTTATAATATATAAAAAAGATGAAACTTGACACTTGGATATTTAAAACTTTTAGAGAGATTAATTCTTTGTTGAGTTATTTTTTTAATTTTTATAATTAATTTTGACATTTATGACTATTATGATAAAATTAAATAACAATTACTCAATTTAATTCAAGATATAACTATCTTATTATATGACTTCATTAAAACATTTCTAGTGTATTAAAATTTGATATATAAAAAACATAATATTTTATTTTCTGTCTTTTTTTTTTAGAATTTTAAATGATTTAATTGTATTATAGAGATGTTGTCTATGTATAAAACAAATATATATCTTAAAAATAATATTTTTGTATCTCTAAACCAATTAATTTTACTATTTATTTGTTTCTATACCTAGATAATTTATTAATAATAATGGTGAAGAAGATGATGGTAATTAGAAGGTAATGTTTGAAATAGTTAGAAGATGTTATAATTGAATTATTATTCATACAATATGTAGCTAAAAATATTTTTTAATAAATAAATTTAGTTTAAAGATTGACTACAGAATATTTTATATTAATTAATTTTTTTATAAAATATTTTATAAGAAATAAATAGAAAAAGATATTTTTTTTTAAAAATATTTTTTAAATTAAACATAAAAAAATTCATAAAATATTTTTTTTTTATAAACAAACCGTCCTAAAACAGAAACGCGAGAAAGAAGAATCTAATTAAGCATCTAAGCAGCAATGTTTCTTTAATACAAAAAAACAGAAAAAGAAAAAGAAAAAGAAAAAAGAAGCTTCAGTAAGAAAGAAACAAAGAAAGAAAAAGGAAGAGTCTTTTTGACGAAGAGAGAGAAATCACACACAAAACCATAGAGTCTACGGAGAGAAAGCAACACAAAAACTAGAACGAGAGAAAGAGAGAGAGGGGGAGAGAGAGAGAGAGAGAGCGTGAGTGGGGGAGGGTTTGCCGGGGAAAATGACAGCCGGTGGATCCTCAGCGAGGTTACCAACGTGGAAAGAAAGAGAGAATAACATGAGAAGAGAAAGAAGGAGAAGAGCTATAGCTGCCAAGATCTATACAGGACTTAGGACTCAAGGGAATTATAAGTTACCAAAACATTGTGATAATAATGAAGTCTTGAAAGCTCTTTGTGCTGAAGCTGGTTGGATTGTTGAAGAAGACGGTACCACTTATCGCAAGGTTTGTTTGATTTTAATTATATTTTTGTTTTAATGGATTTTTATTTATAGATCTATACATGCATGCAGTGGATTTTTCGTTTAGGTAGCCTTTTCGTGTTTTCTTTTTATCTTTTCTGTAGCTTTCATTGGTTTTTGTGTTTCCTGATTCCTTATCCAATTGGCTTTGATTTATGTCATTTGCAGTAATGTTTTTGTTCTGGTCTGGTTTTTTCTTCGATTTATGTTACAAGTTAAGGCAGGATAGTGCTTTTTTCTCTTTATACCTTGCTTTAATTTGATATGGGAGAAGATTTCTGTTTCTGCTGATTTGTGGGTTACTTGTAATCAGGAAATTTGTACTTTACTGTCAATCAAATCCTCCATTTACTCCAGCCTGACTATAACCGGTTTCCTAAGTGTCATGAGTAGTCCCATAATCTCATCCATACAGTAATCAAACTGATTTAGGATGGAAATTTATGATTTTAATTTAAAGCAATATATGTTCTTCTAAAATCTGTATGCATAGCTTTTCTTTTATGTAATTTTGTCACCTGTGAGTAATGCTCCTGTAATGTGCATTGTCACAGGGCTGCAAGCCACCTCCATCTGAGATTGCTGGGATGCCAGCAAACATCAGTGCATGCTCCTCAATTCAACCAAGCCCGCAATCCTCAAATTTTGCAAGCCCTGTGCCTTCCTACCATGCTAGTCCCTCATCCTCCTCATTCCCAAGTCCTTGTTTTGATGGAAACTCCTCCACGTACCTCCTCCCTTTCCTCCGAAAGATAGCTTCCATCCCCACAAACCTCCCGCCTCTTAGAATATCCAATAGTGCTCCTGTAACCCCACCACGTTCTTCCCCTACATGTAGAAGTTCAAAGCGGAAAGTTGACTGGGAATCCCTCTCAAATGGCTCCCTAAACTCGTTTCGCCATCCCCTTTTTGCAGCTTCTGCCCCTTCAAGTCCTACACGGCGCCCCCATCTAACACCTGCCACAATTCCAGAATGTGACGAGTCTGATGCCTCTACCGTGGACTCTGGCCGTTGGTTGAGTTTTCATGCAGTGGCACCCCAAGTAGCCCCTCCTTCACCAACATTTAATCTTGTTAAACCAGTGGATCAACAGTGTGCTTTTCAGATTGGAGTTGATAGGCATGAAGGTTTGAGCTGGGGAGTAGCAGCAGAAAGGGGGAGAGGTACTGAGTTTGAGTTTGAGAATTGTACGGTGAAGCCATGGGAGGGTGAGAGGATTCATGAGATTGGGGTGGATGATCTTGAGCTCACACTTGGAAGTGGAAAGGTCCATGGTCAAGCCTCCATTGATGTTCTAGCCTGGGAACGTAGCAACAAGCTGTAGCTTGAATTCATTGCTCATTCAATGGCGTAGTTGTTTTTTTCTTAACCAGTGGCATGCATCGCTTGGGTTTTGCCTGAGGCTGCTACCAGCTTGGGAAGACTGCGAGTTCACATTTGATGCCTCCTATCGTATTTCAGTCGATGTACAGTTTATGTTTTTGTTTTTTTGAAGCCTAGCAAGAATCGGAATTTATTATAGGATTCAGTCGCTGATAAGCAAAAAATTATGCCTCATGGAAGGGGCTAAAAGTCCCCTTATTTTCGTATGGGGAAAAAGACCAGAGCGAATGATATGGAATGTGGAAGGTTATACACTTCCTTCTCTTGTTTATGTTTACAGCATCTGCTTCAATTCTTCATTGATGGTATAAAGCTGTAATGGGGATGGACTGCGGTCTCACAAGCTTCAATTACAGAGATTGTGTTCCTTTTGTTCATTCGGGTTGAATATTTTCTTTCGCTCTGTAGACATTTCAAAGAAACGTAGACTCAAAACAACCGAAGGTTGCCAATTATTATCGTCTCGATGGCAAAAGCATGACCATCCATAGTTAAGAAAAAGAGTTGAAACAATTTTATTGTATCTAGGTTGGGTTAACTAGGTTATAAAAATAGACATGTTAGGTTTGGTTACGAAGTCAGTTTTCTAAACAAGTTAAAAGTAAACCTAGTGTAGATTGGACGAGCCTCCAGGATATATTGAGCATCCCTTGTATTTTGGTTTTAATATAGGTTTGTTTTTGTGTTTTAGAATAGTTTTTGATTTTTTAAAAATTATTTTAATGTATTAATATAAAAAATTTAAAAAAATATTACTTCAAACTTTTTTTTAAAAAAAAATACTTTAAAAAATAACAATTATTATATTTTAAATATTTTTTTTAATTATCAACCCGTCCAATATCACCTTGTGCTTTCTTGTAGAAGCGCAGCCCCACCCGCAAAATAATGTCATCTAATGTTCCATTAAATGCTCGAATACAGGAATAGTTGCTGCTGTGATCTTGTTTATCTGGTTTGGTTTTCTGCAGTTCATCGAGCGGGATTATAAGAGTTGCATAAAAAAAAGAATTTTTTTTTGTTTAGTGGTGGGAGGAGTTTGTTTCTTTTCTAAGTATATGGGTTCGAATCTTATCATGCATATCTGTTATCTCCGTGGTATCTTACCTATTTATTGAACTTGTAAGATATTCAATGAACCATATAGATTAGTCATGATACATGTAAGCTGGCCAGACACCACACGCACCACACGTGAAAAAAAAAAAGAAACGATACAAACATACAGGCACTGTACAGCTGATTAAAATTAGAGAATCCATGGCAGTGCTCGTTATTTTCTGTGGCAGTACAACAACTGTCAGCTGCTTGTGGACCCTTTCCATGTGATTTTCTGTAGCAGTAAAACTAGCCCATCAGAGGGACCCTTTCCATGTGACTCTTTTTTTTGTCTTGCGACTGGGCAAGGAACCGATGATGCCCTAATGTACCCCACCCATTACCATTGTAACTTCTCAGTCTCAATTATTAGTGGGATCAGCATTCTCCCCGCATTCTGTTTACTAGTCCATGTTTTGACTCCCTGAATTCTTGTCTCTTCCCCCTCGAACTAGTTAACCAGCAGCAAGGGTACAACACAATTAGCAACTCTGAAGCGGGTGTTTTTCCCTTCGAAGCAAGCTGTTAGCATTATCAAGAACAGATGATGGTATAACCAGCAGGGAAATGATATATGCAAGCATATGATTATCTATAACGAAAGATAGATCTATTTGTTATTGAACCTAGATTATTAGATTTTATTTACTTTTATTATTGAGTTTTAGTTTATGTCATTTTATTAGACTTTTATTAGTTAATATGTTTTAAACCCGAAATTTAATTTTGATCAAGATTTTGTTAGTTATATGTAATTTTCTTGATATTACAATAAGTTTTTAATGAATTAAATAAAATTTATAAAGTTAAATACTTTTTCAACCCTATTATTTCTTGACATTCTAATAAGTTTTTGGTGAATTAACTAAATTTTGTAAAGTTATAGACTTCTCCAGCTCTATTCTTTTTTTTCTTCAGTTTTCTTTTGTTTTTTACTTGGTGTTTTCTTCTTAGCTTCATCTTTTATTTTTATTTTTATTAGACTTCAAATCTTTTTTTTTTGGCCCTGCATTAATTTTGATATTAAAATATAAATTTTTAATTATTCTTACAGTTAATTAATCTTTTAAAACTGGTTAAAATTCTTAAATTCAACACTTCAAAATCCTCAAAATTCAATACAATTTCTAGAACCTAGAAATTATATAGAATCATTATCAACAGTTAAAAAAAAAACCCTAGTCACAACATTCATCTTCCTTGCAGCCACTTGCCTCCTACCCACCAGCCACCATCCATAACCCAAAAAAAAAAAAAAACAATCAAACCTCCAACCCCACCACCCTAGCTGCCATCTAACCCACCAGCCAAATCAGCCCACGAAAACCACCACTTCCTCGCGCAGCCGCCAACAGCAGACTCACGCCACTAACGATAACAACTGCAACACACCAACAAACTTTCTCCTTTTGTTTTGGCAAACAACCAGTAGCCCTATTATCGTCTCCTCACCTGCTATCGAACCACCTATATACAGAAGACAACCACTGGCCACGACGTTCCACAGCTCCTCTGTCACGCAACAACAACAACCATTCACACCACCACAAAACCAATTTCAGCCACCACTGCAATAGTCCAAAGTGGAAACAGCAGCAGCAGATCATCCCTCCCATCAACTCAACAAACCCTTCATCATTGGTCTTCCTCAACATACCAGCACAATGTCTCTCACAGACTTCCCAGAAGTTCAAATCACCACAAAAATCGGTCAACACCAGCAGCAACCCTCATCCTTTCAACCACCGTCCGGATAGAAAATCACACGGAAAATCAGCACTCCACAGCAGCCACCAGCGACTTGAGAGAAGGCTGTGATGAAGAAAGCAAACGCAGTGTCCCTCGCCCCTACAAAATTTAATTGCTACTGTTATGTTTCCTTTTCTTTTAACATTATTTATTTATTTATTTGTATTTTAATTAAAAAATGGTAAAAAAATCAGAAAAAATAGAGAAAAGCCTGTGCAATACCAGGTCACCGTTTCAACGTTATCTGTAAATTACTCTATTTTTGATTGTCTGAATTTTATTTTTGTGATTTTTACACTCATTTAAGGTTGCGATAAATTTTATTTTTATGCTTAAAAAAAATTTACCTCATCTGAAAATTTTATATATGTTATTTTTATTAATCAACCTCTTTCTTTATTTATATTTAGCATCTAGTACTTCTTAATAATTATAAAAAATAATAGAAAATTATTACTATTATTTAATTAATTATTTATGCTTAAGAAATCATTGCATGCTTATAGTTATTTTAGTGTACTTTTTTGTATTGATATTTATATGTAATAAAAAAAATATGAATAACATTATTTTTATATGGTTGATTTTACTTGCACTAATAATTTGTAATCTCAATTCAATCTTCAAGTTAGTGTTGTATATATTCATATCATGATTATTTCTTGTTTAACTTTAAATTTATAATTACCATAGACATATATTTAATAGTATCCTTAAGGTTATTCAAGAGGAATAAAATCTTATTTAAATTCAAATGACCAATAGTTCTAAAAGTTTTGAAGTCCTAAATACTTCTATAAGATATCCAAATGACCAATAGTTCTAAAAGTTCTAGATAAGATAACCTTCACAAATAAGTCATGATTCCTAACAAAAATAATTATATTAAGTCATGATCCCTAACAAAAATAATTATATGGATAACTTTGATTGATACAACTTTTAACGATTATCACAACCTTTGAATTTTTAATAGGTGGATTAATGATATGAATATCCTCTTTCATTTATACAACTTATCTAATAAAATAACAACAGAGTTAGATTTTTCAAAATGAAACTCATTGGTGAAACCTAATTTTACTATGAAAACATTGAGGATTATTTGGAGAGAAGAGGTAAACCTTATTTCATTGAATTAAAATAAAACAAAAGTACAAGAGAAGTACCTATTTTAATTTTATACAGAAAGAATTTTAGACCAATAAAACAATATGAGAAAAGGGAACAAACATGTTAATGAATATGTAATGTTATGTAATAATTACCAGATAAGATGTACTATAAAGAAAAATAAATCTATGACTTTGCTTAGGTATTGTAAAGGTTTGAATGATAATTTTAGAAAAGAGATTATACTCATAATATTGCTTTTGACTAATCTTATACTATAGTGCAAGATTATGAGTTGCTTATAAAAAATTAATGGATAAAATGTTAGGTCGTGATACCTCTTTTCAGTCTTATTTCAGAAATAATAGGTTTTTATTAATTGCTTTACTCTATAGATCTAATCCTAGTAGTGATCAAATTTATAAAGAAGATAAGGGCAAACAAGTCATGAATGAAATGTGGGGGATGAATTCAAAAGTTTAGTGTGCTAAATGTCAAAAGTTTTAGTCATATCTTTGTCAGCTATACCTGTAAACTTTTAGTCATCCAAGAACATAACGATATAGATGAAAGGGAAGGGTATTATCTTCAAATGTATAAACTCAATCCTAAAGATTTTGATGCTTTATATGAAGATGATGTGCTAAAACATAGACTTAATATTACAAGTTCAAATGATTCTAAAAAGGAGGTTAATAAAGAATATAATAATTCTGCTTTAGTGGTAGATGAAGAAGTTTTTAGAAAACTCTTCAATGAAATTACTTGAAGATGTAAATATGGTTTTAAAAGAGTATCATGATATCAGTCCTTTTAAACTACCTAATTCCCTACCCACTATGCTTGATATTTTACACGTCATAGGTTTATAGCAACATGTTAAGCTCCCTTACCCTTGACATGTGATAAGAAAGATGAAGATAATCTTAATTTAATAGATTATGTCTAAACTATATCTACCAAGGCTCAAAATAATATTTGTTCTTCTCCATTCCCTCAGTCATATAATTTTATAGTTATGAATCTAGAAAGCCTTTAGATCTTCTTTCTATATCTCCTCACTTTAAAATGTCTAATTCAATCGAGTTTTTTGTATGTAGAGTTTATAATTTGCATGTTGAGATCATAAAAAAAATTTAAGTAGGTAATGAATACTATAAATTTTAAGTTGATTTATACAAGTATCATGATATACTTAATATTAAAGATTATTTCATGATATAAATTAGACCTCAATGATGTCATTTGAAAACCAATCATAAATTATAAGTAAGTAATGCAAGACATAATTGTTAATATTACGAGTTGACTTATAAAATCATATAATTTTATGAGTTAATATATACTTATTATATAAAATCACTTTAAAACTTGAAAACTAATAAAATTGATTGAAGTCACGAGTTGATTGGGTAAAATTAATAAACTCATGATTTTAATACGAGTTTATGTTTTCATGAAAGTGAAAACATTAAGTCTTATTTGAATAACTAATTTCATTATGGTATTTTACCAATTGTCTTTTTCACTCTTATTCCTTGCTTTCACTCCTCTTTTCTTTCAAGAAAACATATCTCTAGTGAAAATGTATTTCAATTTCTTTATTTTAAATTCCCATCTTAATTTCTTTTGTTTTGTTGTACTCTAGAGAAAGGAAAACGAAGATAAAAAGAGATCCATTTTTGATTTTAACAAACAAAACTCTTTAAGATCTGCCCACTTCGCTTACTATTATTCTTCTTTTTTCTAATTTAGAAACATCAATTACATGCAAAAAAAGAGAGCGTCTTTTGTTGTTATCATTTTTTTTTAGGTAAATGGTTTCTTTAATGTTATATTGCTTGGAACTAAAATTTTTGTAGATGGGCTTATAAACAATGGTTGTTTTCCATATTATTTCTTTGCCCGGTTCTGGATAAATTATGGAAAATGAATATAAAGGTTAAATACATGGTTTTTCTTAGTTTTATTTTTCCATTTGGTTGATGGAAAAAAGTGGGAATAATAGCAAAATCCACCTTCTTTTTATTATCAATTTTAGTTTCATTGTATAAGACTTACTATTGTAAAATACTTGGATAATTATAATATATATATATATATGTAAAATAACTCAAGCAGCTTATACAACCTATTCTGATATTCCTTTTGATATTTCTACCTCATTATCCTTGTTATTAGCATAAAAAAATATATTAATATTATTCTAGATGCATAAGTAGTTTTTATTAAGGATAGTGAAGTTCAACGAATTCTAGTAAATGAACTAGATAACTAGATTTAAATTGTACTTGGATTACTAGAAAGACATTACAATAGCTTGATTATGATATTTTAGAGTATTATTATATTTATCTTGAATTATACTTGATGAGGTTGAGTTCTTCCAACTCCAGGAGAGTTGACAAGAAAACTAGACCTGAGACATGATTTATGCATGCATATGATGATCAATGATAGAGGGTAACCTAATTTGTTATTCTTTGATTGGAAGATTAAGCTTATCCAAGCTCAAATTATTAGATTTTATTTATTTTTATTATTGGGCCTTATTTTATGTTATTTTATTAGATTTTCATTAGTTAGTTTTAAGCACAAGTTTGATTTTGATTTTGATTTTATTTAATATGTAATTTCCTTCATAATATAATCAATTTTTTTAATAAAATTGAATAAAATTTATAAAGTTGTAGACCTTTCCAACCACATTCTTTTTTTCCTTCATTTTTATTTTTATTTTTTGGGCTTCTTCTTCTTAGCTTCTTCTAATTCTAAAGCAAACAATTGATTATTACCCTTTCCCATAAGCATAAGCTCTGCAAAAACTTGTATACAAGCACATTTTACCACGGAACTTTAGCCTTTAAAAGGAACTTAAGCTCTGGAATCTTAGTGTACACCTCCAATGTGCCGATCTCAACATCTAGCCTAATCAAAGTCTCTGTTACTTGCAAGTGAAGTTCTAGCCTAGCGGTGGAAGGGGCTTGTCCCCTTCCTTTGCATCAGGGGTTCGAACCTCATCATGCACACCTGTCACCCCCGCGGTGCCTTACTTGTTCACTGCGCTTGCAGGATGTTCAGTGAGCCGTGTGGATTAGTCGTGGTGCGCGTAAGCTGACCCGGACATCACACGTCAAAAAAAAAAGTCTCTGTTACTTTCAAAAGCTTTGCTTTTAATTAGAGTTCTCATCTCCTCTTCCATTTAGCTAAAAGTTTCTTAAGCTGTTTGAGCCCAGCAAGGAAAGAAACTAACATTCATTCCTAAGCCCTGAAAGGCTTTCAAAGTCATCTCCCAAGCTGCAAAATTCTCCTGGAAGTAGTAAAAGTTAGAGCTCCAATACCATCAACAATGTTGATAGTCTCAGCAAGCATCGCACCTACCAATTTACAATTAAGGTCCTCAATAAAATGGTCATGGATAAAGCATTTTCGACTGCAGCAAAGCTCATGATACTTGATCTGAAGTTGTTTAGAGAGCTCAATGTTGATAATTGAACCATTTACAAGGATGTTGAAATCTTCAAGACTTCTCACTTCTTTAAAATCAACAGTGTGTCTGACAATCTGATTCCATCTGTGATTTCGGAGCCAAGATCCTCGCTTTCATTTTCAAAATGATCTCACACTGGTCCATGTTTAGTAAATAGTCCCCTGTGCGATTATTTTCAATGTTCTCTTCAGGGTTTTTCTGAAGGGGTGTCCAAGATCCTGGTCTTCCATTTCTTTGCTTACCAAGCTTGGATTCTCGACATGAACTGCATCATTATTTAATTGTTTAACACTAGCATCAAATTTCAGAAGGTCGATAGTTCCATCCACTCCTTCTGAACAGTTTTTCCTCACAACGTAGACCTTAAAAAGAAGATAACTAGCATGGAGAACAATAAAAGAAACAATGTCAAGTGATAGAAACATTGATAACTATATGAAGTTTTTAAGAAAAAAAATCTCACAAACCACTTCAGAGGGAAGAACTGAACTTCCCTTTAGCATTAATAAGCTTAGAAAATTGTTTCTTGTTCTTATTTTTCTTCTCATATAACACATCAATTGAATTTCCATTAATTAATTTTGTCCTAAAAATTTACGAAGGTTACAAATGCCAGCTTTTGTTGCATACAAAAAATAAATAACTACAAAAAGCTAAAGACTCTAAATATAGAACGTGAGACAATTTATAAATAACCACACCAGAAAATATTACCATTAATGGAGTAATGCGACTTTTCTTATTCTTTGTTTTTAAGATTTAGCATCAGAATTACCTATCTAGCACCTCATTTTTCTAAAGCTTCAAATGCTGGAAACAAACCCAATAAAGATTTGTTTCCAAAGTAACCCTAAAACTTTAGAACCAACTAAATTATTTCTATTTATTTGATGGTTCCACGAAGATAGCAATTAAAT
Source organism: Populus ilicifolia (assembly GCA_015708895.1). NCBI lineage: Eukaryota > Viridiplantae > Streptophyta > Magnoliopsida > Malpighiales > Salicaceae > Populus > Populus ilicifolia. The sequence continues at coordinate 123,283 of SRLM01000614.1, read as the reverse complement.
TAAGTAATTATGTAAGAAGGTTCATAGAATCTTGCTAGGATCAAATGAACGAAAAACCACATCTCCCTTCTTCGAGTTATGAGCAATGGAGAACATTCTCCATCTAGCATTGAGTCCTATCTTCTGTATAAGATATTGTGTTTGATAACATTTCCTCCTAGTAATGCCACCTATATTTAATTTAATTCACAAATATGAGTCCATTGAAACTAAGCTTAGCTACAATATAACCAATTGAGCACGTTTTTTTCTTTAACATTTTTTAGCGACTCTATGACCTCTCTTAACATCTAGGGATTAAAATTTTCAAAAATAAATTTTAAAACTAAATTGTAAAAAGAAAAATACAATAGGGATGAAATAATACATAAGCTAAAACTTGAGGGACCAAATGGAGTGTATTTTATTTTATTTTTTTTAAAAAATTATCCTTATTTTTTTTTAACTACAACATCAATATTTAATTTATTACTAAAATATTTATCAAAACTTTCTATATATGAGAGTATTTAAAGAAAAAGAAATATAAAAAATAAAACTATACTAATATAATTTAAAAGAATGAGATTGCAAATAAATAAAATTGATTGATTAAAACGATAGCAAAATTGTTCGCATGAAAAATATAATGAATAATAAAATTAAAAAATAATATAACCAAAACTAATTATTTCAAAAAAGAATCTTTAATAAGCTCTTATGATTTTCAAAATCACATCCAAAGTAGACAATCCAGAAAAGATCGCTGAAATTCATGGATCCTTTGAAATCGATAAAATCCTCCCAAATATGTTGGCCACCACTATTGATGGTGGCGCAACCAAGATCGTATAGGCAATTTGGTTACTCCATAGTGGAAGGTGTTGCAGCTATTGAGAATTTCAAGTCGTATATGGTTGTTATTTGCTTTTTAACAAGGTTCAATTGACGTCCACTGCCAAGCAAGCAAAAAAACAACCCTTGAGAAATTACAAAAACTCTCTGACTGGTTCCTTAGCTAGAACAGTTTGATTTTTTATTCAATGATTCTAGGTATTGGATTGGATTAACATGCAGCCTGATGGATCTTTGATTAATGTGTGATCGGGTAGTGGTGGAAATTCATCAAGTGATTAAATGACTTAGCTGTTTTCATGTACTAGGACTATATGTAGTCTGATGTTAGAGATTCCTCTAAATAATAAAAGAAATTTGTCACTTGTACGAAGGACAAGAAGGTGTTCGAGATTGATGTTGCATCAGCTTGGTCATTTGGAAGTCTAGAAAGGATAAATATTTTAAAGACGCTGAAGTCTTACTAGATATGCTGCTGTTGAATGACAATAAAGGAAGCACACAGGATGATGTTAGGTTGATTGTCATTTCATGTGCAACAAATGGAGGGCACCAACCATTGACTATTGACAACCATCATTGTTGAATGAGCTGGAGTTAGTGGCCACCAATATTGATAACAAATCAAGAAGAGCCTCCATGAATGCCTATAAATAGAGGCATATGTGAGAGAGAGCAAAATAAGAGAAGTAATAGAGTTAAAAAAGTGAGAAATGTAGGAGAAAGTGTGCTGCCAAGGGCAGCAAGTAGTAGCTGCCATTACAGCACTGCAAAGAGAGAAAAAAGTGAGGGTGAGAGTTGCCAAAGGACTTAATGATTCGTCCTCCTCTATTGTTGTAAATCTTTTACTCTTCTTACATGATGTAATGTCTTCTCCCGTGGATGTAGGTGGTTTTGTCGAATCACATAAAATACTGTGTCTTAGTGTGCTTCCTTTCCAATGAGCAAATATTAGTACATCATCGGTCGAATTTCCCAACAATTGGTATCAGAGCTTTTGGTTTAAAGTAGTGTTTGCATTTGCTCAAAAATAAAAGTTCTCAAAATTATGTTTTAACCATACCATTGTGTAGAGGAGGAAGAGACGAAGCCACTGGTGAAAACCGCATTAAAATCAAACTTCAAAAACCGCTGTCACGCGCTGGCAGGGTGACTGGACACGCGCGTAGACGTGTGCCACGTATCACATGCGTCTTCTTTGATAGGATGGATTGACCCGACCTGAATACCAGATGATTCGACCCACGTGCGAGATCCGGATAATGATGACATCACAGTTTCGTCAGCATAAATAGGTGGCATGGCATGTTAGCACCAATTAGTAGCCACATCATCACTATAGGACCCACTGACATGTCACCAGCCACGAGCCGAGCCGCGAGCCGAGGGACAGGATTCTGTGTGGTGGATTCTACATGCAACCGGTTCTGAGGTTGAATCTGGGCTGTTTATTAGGCCAAAATTGTTTTGATCAAATCTTAGCTGTCTGAAGTGCGATTTGGACGATTTCAAACTTGTTTCCAGCTAATTTGATCATTCCAGATGCAATGGTATGGTCCGATCATTGAGATTGTGACTAAAAATTGGTGATGGTGAATTATTAAAGAGAAATTGCCTGATTAGGAGGCATCTGATGGTCATCATGGTGGTCGATGGAGATGAAAAAGAAGAAATCACACATGTTTGCCCAATTACATGTGTTGACCTGTTATGTGGGAAATTTTAATTGCCTTATGGAAAGACAAAATTGAGATACTTTAAACATCAATCATGTGGACAATTTGAGGTGGAGAGTGAAATTTGATAAAGACCAATCTTAACGAATCTAAGTACTGATAGTCTCACCAGATGTTGAGAAATCAGGTATAAAACCAGGATACCCTAGATCATTTGTAAAGGAAAGCCGTGACAAAGCTAGCAAATAGTTATATATACAAAAAGATAGTACGATGGATAGATATGACCTAAGAAGTTCTAGCAAGGAAATTGGGTTTTAAGCGGGACCGGTGTGACCCCTCCAATCTTTCTGGGAACTTGCTTAGTGGAAGGATTATCCATACAATACTATTTTCGTATATGTGATAGTTTGTTATGAAACTATTGAAGACTAGCAAGATGATGACAAAAAGAGAACAGTTGGGTTCCATATGATCAAGGAGCTGATGGAGCGGTGATTTCTCCAAGGAAGTTAGATTTGGTGATTGTAATTTCTCGAGGAAAGAATTGATGAAGACCCTAATAATGGAAGAGAAATACATCAAAAGGATAAAGATTGACACCTTATTTTGACTTGGATAAATGTTGTGATAGGATGAGCTGCTGTCAAACAGAGAGAAATCTGGAGAACAAAAAATGCACGAAGGACACATGAAGATTCTGCAAGAGTACCCAGAAGATCCAACGAGGTATTGTAATGAGACAACAGGTGCAAGAAGAATAAGAGTTCCTAGATGAAGTTTAAAGTAGAGACTGTGTGAAAAAAGTTATATAACAAGAAGTCTCTTATGCTCTTGATAAAGCAAGTGAGGACTTTTCAATGCATGCAAAGATGGAAAGATGAGCTGTTGTAGATGCAGCTAATTGAGAGGGTGTAGATGCCTATGATAAAAGGTGACCGCCTATGATGAAAGGCGAAGACACCAAAGGGAGTTGGTGTGGATGGAGCTGTCAAATAGAAAGGAGTAAAAACTCCAAACATAGAAATCAAGATGGAGGATTGTGAGGCATATACCACAACTTTCTCTTTCTATGTAATTAGTGGCAGTGATCTCTCCTATAGTCCACATGGTGGTAGAGAATTTTTGGAACTACTTTGAAGCATCTCAGCTAAAGAAGGATGCGACCGCCTATAAAAGGCGAAGACACCTTAAAGAGAAGGTGTGAGGGTTATGAGATAAGCCCATGATTAGACCGCCGTATGATGACGAGCGGAGACACCTCAAGAGAAGGTATGAGGACTGTGGAAGGAGCCCAGTTTAGAACGCCCCAAAGCTAATGTGATGGCTAGGTATGAGTGGATAAATGGATAGCCAATGAAATGACTATGATGAGTATGGAGACAAATACAAGATTGATTTTAATGGATATTGCCCCCATGCTAAAAATCAGTGAGCTAGAAGACATTTACCTTCGACAATAAGTGGATGATTTGTGGAGCATTAAGACGCAGCTGCTATGAAGGAGTAGAGGGCATACGCAAGTTCCGGGACTAAGTTGACTCTTGTCAAGGTGGTGAGCTCAGTAATGACATTGTAATACTCAAAGTATAAAGAAAAATATGGATCAACCTTTTATGGGCCGCCCCCATGGTTAAAGGTGGAAAGCTACTTGGACTCTTGAGACTAAGAGGAGGAGACTCATGGAGAAGTAAGGTATGGTTCCTAGGGTGGAATAGAGGGCAAACACAACTTCTAGATGAGTAAAATCTTGGAAGAGTGATGAGCTTGTGATCATATTGAGATACTCAGATAATGACTGTCGCACTTGGAATATTCGTTTGAAGGGGTGTTGTAAGCTTTGATGAATCATTTCGGATCGAGCATGGTTGATACGCTCGAAGGGAAATGTTGTTCCAAAGACAAACGTTAACACTATTTAGATGTGATGTGGCAGACCATCTGGTTATAGTGATCCTTTTATGTGAGAAAAGGTGTGCATTAGTTACTTTGATGATTGAAAGGTTTGACAAATACCTGTAAACTTGGCCACAAACGCTCTTAAAATGGAAAGCTTGGAAGAACTGCAAGATGTAAGTTTGTGTTGAAGAAATAAGAGGACAGTTGCCCCATATGAATGACAAAGAGGGTGATTGTTAGGTTGGTTGTCATTTCATGTGCAACAAATGAACGGCACCAACCATTGACTATTGGCAGCCACCGTTGTTGAATGAGCTGGAGTTGGTGGCCACCAATATTGACAACAAAGCAAGAAGAGCCTCCATGAATGCCTATAAATAGAGATATATGTGAGAGAGAACAAAATGAGAGAAGTAATAGAGCCAAAGAGGTGAGAAATATAAGAGAAAGTGTGTTGCCAAGGACAATAAATAGTAGCTGCCATTGCAGCACTACAAAGAGAGAAAAGAGTAAGGGTGAGAGTTGCCAAAGGAGTTAATAATTCCTCCTCCTTTATTGTTGTAAATCTTGTACTCTCCTTACATAATGCAATGACTTCTCCCGTGGATGTAGGCAGTTTTGCCGAACCATGTAAAATACCGTGTCTTAGTGTACTTCCCCTCCAATGAGTAAATATCAGTACATTACCAGTCATATTTTCCAATAAATAAAGGATATGTTTGATATAACTTTTGTTTATATCTTTTATAAATGTTTTTCTTTGAAAAAAATATTATGTTAATATTTTTAATATTTTTTTGATGATTTCAATGTATTGACGTGAAAAGTTAAAAAAATCCTTCCCCGATGAAAAGCTGTTTTAAAAAACACTCTATGTAATAATTCCAAATACCCACGTCACTGTTCTAAAATATGCTGCTGAAGGAAACTAGCTTCATCGGAATCTTGATTGCTTTTTGTTGGTTGAAATACGGGGATCAAGCGAGTCTGTGGTTGGTGAAATCAGGTAAAAGTAGAACGTACGCATTTTTAGTAAACTTTGGTTGTTTGTACGGTTGGAACTTTCTTTAAGCGGTTCTCCCTTCCACACTAGCAAGTACTGTACGTTAGGTTATAATGTCCCTATCCAGAAGAGCTAATAGAATTCTTGAAGCAGATTTGCGTAAGACATCTTTCTAGGACAAGATCGCATCGGAAAGATTCCCGTGTCCACACTTTCAGATATTCAAATATTCAAAGTTTATAGTCCTGGCCTGCCAGCTAGCTTATCTTTCAATATTTTTTCAAGTATTTTTTATTTAAAAATATATTAAATATTATTTTTTATTTAAAAAAATATTTTTAATATTAATATATTAAAATATTTAAAAATATTAATTTAAAATAAAAAAATTTCAAACTTCTTGAAAAAACTATAAAACACAAACAGGAAATTTCTGATTGCTCGTTGCGTTTTAAGCCAAAAAGCATTATTTTTTATGCTTTTCGGCTTGAACCGCAGCATGCACACACGGCCCTTCATCCAAAACTATAGGCAATGCTAAAAACAAGCACCAGTTTAGTGTTATTTATTAGATAATAATAGATATAAGTGAACTAATAGCATGTCAAATGCTTGAAAACCATGTTTATTACAATGACTCTCAAATGAAACCAAAAAAAAGAAGAAAGAACTCTACAAGACAACAATGTCCAACAAATTACCACTATTCCAATATTTTCGAATCATATACAGCTTGCTGCACAAAGTGGAATGCGTAGAAATGTGAGAATAGATAGACCTTATAACCCACGTATGATTCTCCAAGTCTGTTAGTACATAAAACACAAGACCAATAATAACAAACAAATGCACTCGAATTGACAAGTAGGGAAGCAAGTGTATTTCTAAAGATAATAAAATGTCATCAGGTCTGGGCAAGCCTCTTGACTATTGTAGCCATATACTTGCCCTGATGCTCAGCAAGCGCCAACTCTGTTTCATTTGCCTCTCTTGAGCCATCACCAGCATAAACTCCAGCACCATAAGGAGAGCCCCCTCGAACAGTGTCCATCTTAAACATACCAGCTCCAAAGGTGTATCCAACAGGAACAAATAACATTCCATGGTGGGTCAACTGGGTAATTGCTGTCCATCTGCCCCAATCCAAACAAGAGGATTAAAGCAATGGAAAATGGTTAATATATTGGTTTTCTACCAATGAATTCATACAGATCATTCATTTTCATAATTCCTCGTACTAAGCCAAAACACCATCTCTATAACATCATAATCCCATCAAATGTTAAGTCAAACAAGAGCCAGGCTCTCTCAATTATCAAGACAACAGGATAAAACATTGAGATTCCAAAATAGATGCGCTGCATGCACATACAAAGAAAAACCAACCTTTTTTTGGTTTACGAGAATGCACGATTTCATCTTTAAATAAAGTTTACACTCTGACAAGGAAAAAACATAAACAAGATCGAAGAGTAAGCACATCAACCCTGAAACAGAACCCGGTAATGCCAATAAAAAGATAACTCAAGCTCAGTTTGAAAAAGTAAGTATAAATTTCTTACGAGCTGATGGCATGCCAAAAATCTTGGATGCTCAAACTAAAACTAAAATGTGCCCAATTACAAACTATATATACATACGTCGATTCTTCACTTGCGTCTATCACCATAAAATCCCTGTCGCATCACTTAACAGTATCTTGTTCTGATTTTATTGAGTTATATCTTTGCCTCATTTTCATTACAATTAATTTTTTTTCCTTTCTTTTCTTCTCTTTATTGCACTAATTCACAGACCACCGAGGTTTTCTATCGACCATTTGTTTAGAGCCTAAACAAGTTTCCCTGCATCTGTTTCGACTATGTACCTCTACTTTCCATGAATCATTCTTTCTAACCTAAACCGAGGCCCAAATCAATGCTTGATTTAATGAGAAAAGCACATCCTGTGTAAAATCTTCAAGAATGAAAGGCTCATGTCTTGCACATTCAAATAATTATTGCTCCTACCAAACAAAATTTAGCTTTCCCTAGTTGTCTAAGCAAGGAATCAACAGAAACTGAGATCGTAAGGAAAAATTGCAAAAACTAATTATGATTTGTTTAGACGGTAAAAATTAGACTGGCATCATAACAGCGACAACATTAACTTTGAATCTTGAAGAAGAGACGGAGAGAGAGCATTATCAACTTACGCAGTAGTTTCTTGACCTCCTCCTTGAGTCCCAGCACTAACAAAAAACCCAGCAGGTTTGCCAGCAAGTTTCTGCTCCTTCCATAATTGCCCCGTCGAATCGAAAAACGATTTCATTTGCGCAGCCATGCAGCCATACCTTGTCGGAAACCCAAACAAAACACCATCCGCGTTGATCAATTCCGCCGCCGTAATCTCCGGGATCCCAACATCTTTCTCCGGAGCTTTCATTTTCATCAAAACATCATCAGACAAAGTTTCCGCAACCCGATATAAAAAAGCCTCAACTCCTTCCACTCCATCCACTCCTCTCTTCATTCTCTTGGCCAATCCTTCCACGTGCCCATACATGGAGTAAAACACTATAAAGATTTTTAACTTTGATGGAATTCTTGGCTCTAGTGACGTAGTTGCCACATCAATAGTTTCACCGTCGTGAATAGGGATTGGTGCGGGTTCCCGGGAGGAGACGGGATCGTCGGAGACTGGCGGTTGTTTTTTCTTACTCGGAACACAACCCCCTCCTTTTCCCATTTTAGAACCCAATTCGGATGGGATTTTTGGACTATGAATCGGAGTTTGGAGAGAAAAGGTTATAAATAGTGTCCCTCTGTGTGTGGTACAATTAGTGTGGTTTTCTTTTGATTCTTTCGGAACTGTTGATTGCGACCGTTCGATTTATGGAAAATATTTTTTAATTTTCTTAAATCTTTTTATTGTTATAAAAATTAGTTAATTAAAAATAATTAAAAAATTAATTTGATTTCAAGTAAAATATCTTTTTTTTTTATCTTGTGTGGACAAAAAATTATAAGAAATTCAAAAATATTTTGCTATTTTATTTAATTATAATTTAGTTAATCATATCAAATTTTATCCTTATTATTTAAATTATTATATATTTTATTTTTATTTTTTTATTCCATTCCTTGAAGTTTGGCTTAATTTTATTTTTATATCAACTTAAGTTTTTATTTTTTTTATTTTTTAATTAAAATTTTTTATTTGTTGGATTTGATTTTTATTTTTTTAATTACCATTTATTTTATTTTAAATAATTCATAATTTTTATTCAATTTTATTATTTTTTAATTTTTTCATCTATCAAATGTGATCTCTAATCTTTTAATTGTTATTTGTCTTATCTAAAATAGTTTATGAAATTAATTTTTTTAATTTTATTATCCTTGAACTTTTTTTTTATCTATCAAATTTGATTCTCATTCTTTTAATAAAATTAAAAAAAATTAAACTATAAATAATTTATTTTTCATATTATTTTTCATGACATAGCGAAACATTAGGAAGTACTTTAAAACTCATTTTTCATGATAATATTAAACATTAGTAAATAATTTATTTTTTATGGAAATCACTTTAAAAAAATACTTTCTAGCAAACAATTAGAGGCTAGATTATATTTTTGAAGTATTATTGATTATAATATTTGTTAACTTGATTTAATTTCTAAAACTTGCAACTTGTTAAATCTTATATCCGAATTAAATCAAGAAGTTTAACTTTTAACTAATTTAATTTTGAATAATAAAATTATTGAGATTATAAACAAATAGAACTTGCAAAATAAAAAAATACAACAAAAAAAATAAGGATAAAATTTGAGAGAAAAAAAGAACTTAAGGAGTATTATTGATTATAATACACCTAAACCTGTTCTAATTTCTAAAACTTGTAACTCATTAAATCATGGATCCGAGTAAAATTAAGAAGTTTAACTCTCAACTAATTTAATTTTAAATGATAAAATCATTAAAAAATATAAATAAATAAAAAAATTGCAAAAGCAAAAAGCAAACAAAAAAAATAAGGATAAAATTTGAGAGAAAAAACTAAAGGAGAATGAAATTTGAAAAAATAAAATAAAAATAACCCCAAACAAAATAAATATTAATTAAAAGAATGAATACCAAATTTAAAATATTAAAAATCATATAAGGTGAAACTGAAAAATATTTATAATTTGATAGATTATTTACAAATTAAAAAATGATAGGTGGTGAAATAGGAAAAAAAATGTAAAGGGCTAACCCAATAAAATCAATTTGCACAAAATAATAGAAAAAACCCTAAAAAAATTTTTAAAAAAAAAGAGAAGAAAACATAAGTTTGAAAAAAAAATCCAAGTCCTAAATTTGATTTAATCCCTAAAACCTACAACTTGTGAAGTCTTGAATATTGGTTCAATTAAGAAATTTAACTCTTAACAAATTCAATTTTAAAATATGAAATCATAAAAAAAAATATTGATAAAAAATCACAACAAAAAAATAAAAATAAAATTTAATAAAAACAAATTGACCTTATTCTCATCTTAAATGATGGCAAATAACTAATAAAGTTTTTTCTTGGTCTAGATACTTTTAGAAAAATGGATTATAAGCTTTACAAAGAAAATATAAAAATCAATAATGAATTTGAGATTTGCATAATAATACCACATCTAGGTTGACTCATGAAATATGATTGGGAGAATCTAACACATGAAGTTTATGTCCTATATGATTAGTTTTAAATTGATATATATGTTTTTTACATGTTTTTTTGGGTTCATGAGCTCATTGTATTTATTGTAACTTGATTTTTGATATTTTTTTCTTACTTGTTTTAAAAAATTCAAAAAATAGCAAAAAAAAATAAAAATTTAAAAAATATTTTTTTGATATATTTGTATTATCTATAACATTTTCTACATCTTTTCAAGAGAATTAGAAATTTACTTTTAACATGTTTAATTTTTAATGGGCTCATTTTAAAATAATTGATAAATTTTATTGAGTCAATGTTATTTTTTAAAATATAAATATATATATATATAAAATAAGAAAAATAAAAAAATATTTCAACAAGGAGACCAAAAATGCAAAAGAAAAAATGAGAGAAGAAAGTGTTTTTTAGTTGCTTGGGGACCAAACAATTTAGAAGATTAGATCAAATTTGTTTTCACTATAAATAAGTAGTTGTATCACATATAAATTGAGATGAATTTGAGGAAAGCTTTAACTAAAAATAGAAGATGAAGTAATAATATGTAGCACGAAAAAAATATACACATTTTCTCATCCTCTTCTACACACACCAACACCTTTTTTTTTTTGAAAAAGATAAAAAAATAACATGACCTCTCTTTATCCATTGTGAACAACAAAAATAAACACAAAGATTTAACTCCTCTCTCGTGACCAACCACCACATTAATCACCTCCTTATATCTTTTTTTTTTTTACAACCATTAACAACCTTCTTCTATAAACATCACTGCTTCCTCTAATGTAGCAACACCACACAACCAACCCACATTCTTTTAGCAACCTGTAACTTTTTTGTCATGCCAATATGTTTTTTTTTCCTCATATTTTTAGCTTCAAACAAAACCAACCCATCAAATCAGAAATTACAATCATGCATTATAGCCTCTATAATTGTTCGAGGCGCCAACAAGCTATCATATCTTTCCTTTGTCTTTATTAGAATCCAATAACCAACATCCTCCCTCATTCTATGTTCCTCAACAATAGCCCAAACACTAGTAGAATTGACCACCAAACCACTACCGACAAGAACTTAATAACATTACAGAATCATAAACCAAATATTAGCCTCTACATAGCCACAAAAACAAGACTCACCAGTACCAACCTCTCTTCCATCATCAATTGTGACTTCTCTTCTAGAAAACAATACACATAATTGTGACCTCTAGCAACCCATCTCGACCTAAATCACAATAGACCAACACATTTCTCTTCATTACTGATTATTAAAGTAACTAGTAAGAAGAAGAAAAAACATGAGTCAATAGACATAAAACAAATCGAGAAGAAAAGAATGAAGTAAACCAAAAATTTATGTATGAGATTTGTTTTATTTTTAGGTACAATAAAACCCATATCGTGAACACCATGTCTCTTTAAGACATTGAGAACTAATAGAGAGAGTTAAGAGAGGAAGAAAAGAGAAAAGGACTAAACCTTTGATCAAACAGATCTTTTTTTTTAGAAGACTATTTATCTCACCACCAGTGTAGGAGTGAAGAGGAGACCAGGGCCTTTCAAATCTAATAGTTCACACTTATCTAGTAGTAATGGCACATAAAACCATGTGCTAACAGTGATGGTGGCACGTAGATACATGCACCGACACTGTTTCAGTGGTCCTCCAACTTGACTCCAGTAGCTTCTGAACACATTAAATGCCTTAGAAGTTCTATCTATAACATTAAATTAGTTTTTGGATAAATTGTTATAATGATGTGAAATTAGGGACAGAATGCTCATTGTAGTGTATAATTTTGGACTTGTATGGATACTATTAATTTGATTTGACATGTGTTTTGCTTTTGAAATGACTTGATAATCTGTATTGGATTATGGATTTTATTTTTTAAAGATTGTGATTACTATTTGAACATTAAATTCTGATTTAGAATTTGAATTGAATTTATGTTGATTTTTGATTCATGGATTATGTTTGGGTAGGTGTTTATTCTTTTGAATTAGTATATGATTTGAATTAAGTTTGTGAAATTAATAAGATTCTTGTGAATATTTTAGTGTTGCTTGATTTTGAGTTGATGAACAATAATTCATCATGTGGTGATATTATGTTTAAAATCGCTTGATAGAAATACTTTATTTATGTTTTTCCAAACATGCCATTGGTATAATTTTAAAAAATTTTCAAATGTTTGGAATACAATTTTTGCAATTTATTTTGAATTCCCAACCTTTTAGCCTAGAATATTTGATAATATTTAGTAGATGGAATTGTGATATAAAAGTGAGGTGTTTATTCAGTATTAAATAAATCACTTTCCTTCCTAAAAAACAATAAAAAAAATCTTTCTTTAAAAAATAAAACTTTATTTTAAATTGCATATGGCCAAGTCTATCAAAAATAAAAAATAAAAAAATATATTAGCACAACTAATAAAACTAAGAAATATATAAGGCATGACTTAAAATCTTTAAAAATATATATAAAAAATTATTTTTGTTGATATTTATGCATGCATTTTTGGATTTAATGCCCAGTTTATTAGAGTTATCATAACTTTACCTACATTTCAAAAACACTAAAAAAATATATTTTATTTTCTTTTAATTTACAAGATTATGAACTTATACGTAGGATATATGCCTAATATTGGATAAAAAAGATATTTTTTTTTATTTTTATGTTTTGACATTAGAATGATTAGGTTTTAATTTGATAAGATAAAGATCTATTTACTGAGAAAAAATCTTTTTAAACTTTAGATAGACTAGTAATTAGAAAATACAACAATATCTTAGTTTATATTATACAAACAAATAATGCAGATTATTTTAAGTAAGGTGAACTAGGAGTTATATGTCCTCCGTATATAACCAATTTTCTTATTCAGACTCTAAAACTAGATAAAGTTCATAATGATCAAAATACTAAGTGGCAACTCCATTTTATTTTCTAATAAGAAGTAAGAATTTCTTCTTTTTTTTCACCTATCACCATGAAGATCCCACTCCGAGAGGATGATAGTCGTGACACCATACACATGTGATGAAGTCCCTAGAAAAATGAGTATCCAATACTCTTTTAGCTTATTAAGAACCCTTTACCTATAAGGGATGTATAACTCCATATTAGAGAATCTTTTAACCACATATCTAGCTTCTTTTCAAGCTATTTTTTTTCTTTAGGATATTATAAGAAGTTTTTGATGAGAAATGATGGCGATGATGATAATTACTATTGTGACTATGACTATATTTTGATTTATCTTTTGACTATTCTTGAATATGTCTTTATAGTGGTGAGAGAAGCTTTTGTATGGTTCTTAAGGGGTAGTTATTGGATTCACTGCAACATTTAATAGTTTTACTGGCAGAGTCTTTCTGTTAGTGTAAAACACATATTCTATTGGTAATTAATTTACCAACAAAATCACAGATTGAAAGGCTTCATCAGTGAATTTTTCATCGGTAATTTTTTTATTGGGGCTCGTTAGCGATGGTTTTACCGATGGATAATTAAATATTAATATTTTTTTAGCTATTTCATTAGTAATTTCATTTGTAATATTTAATTGAAATTTTTAATTTCATGAAAAGTTTTACAATCACCAACAATTTTTCAATTTGTCGATGATTTCATGTGTAATATTTCAATGAAAATTTTAAATTAATTGAATTTTTTTATATAACCACCAAATAACATCGATGACTTTTTAATTCATCAATAATTTTATCCGCAAAGAACAACAATTAATAGTGCAGTTGAAAAGTGAATAGTTCTAGAACTTTCTGAAAAATATTGATAGAATTTTAAGTCGGTGATTCTCTTTGTAACTATCATGATAAATAATGTTCATAATTTACTAATGATTTTACCAATGGAATAAATTCCATCAATAATTCCATTAGTAAAAATGACACATCATTATTATTTTTGCTTTGTTTTAAATTTTTTTTCCACTGTAATTTTCTTGATATCTCTTGTTATATTTATTGATTTTCTAATAGTGATATTTAAAAAAGATGTAAGTGTATCTATGGTAAAAAGTTATGTAATCATCCATTTTCCTTAAGTTTCTAGGTTGTTATCCATTAAAAAACCTAGAAAATATATGTACAGAAAAGGAATTAAACTAGATTTCAGTAAAAAAAAAATCGCCTAATAATGATGATGGCATTAAAAAAAAATCATATCAATGCCTTTTTTAAGGTTGGTAGATGTACTGAAAAATAAAGATTGTTGAACTTGAGTTGTACAAATATATGTATAATAAATTCTTTAATAGGTTTAACTCTTTAATATTTAAGTTAGCTGAAGTGCAGAAGAAAAGAAGCCTTGAAGGCTATGTTATGGGTGTTTTTAGGGAATATAAAAGGAATAAGTATTTAATGAATCTATGTTTTATCTTTGTAGTTGGTAAAAAGTATACTAGGTTTGACCAGGGATAATACATCCAAGGTGTAACAGTTGGATTTGAGAGTATGAGCCCTGTTTGGAGTGAACCCATAGCCAGTCCACAAAGGTATGCAAAGTAAGTCTAGTTGGACATGTGGTCATTCCATTAAGAAATGATTCAGACTTAATCCAAGAGGATTTATGGCTAGTCCCCTAAGGAAGCAAAGCACAATCTATTAATCCAGAAGGGCTAAAATACAAGGTGAGTATGTTAAAAAGAAGAATGAGAGGCCAGTATACCAAAAATAAAGTATGAAGTGAGTATACCTAGAAGGAGGGGACGCAAAGTGAGTCTAAAAGGAAGTGTGACTAGTCCCTTAAGAGGGATGCGGCCTAATTTCATTAAAAAAAGAATGCACTATTGGTTTGATAATGAGGAAATACATGGTCAGTTTGCCAAGAAGAAAGGACACAGGTTGGTCCTTCAATGGAAGGGACGAAAGGTAAGTCCTTCAAAGAGAGAAAAGGTGTGGTTAGTCCACCGAGAAGAGGGTTGCAAGGTGATTTTTCCAAAGAGGGGAAAGCATGGTCTATCTAACAAGGAAATGGTAAAAAGTGAGATCGGAGGGATGCATTGTCAGTCCCCTAAATGGGTTACAAGATGAGTTTGCCAAAGAAAAAAAAGTATGGTTGATTACTAATGAAGAAACATGTCGTTAGTCCACTAATAAGAGAACATATAGTCTGTCCGCCAAAGAAAGGGAATGTGTGGTTAGTCCAATAAGAAAGGGAATGCGAGGTGAGTTTGCTAATAAGAGGGATGTGTGGTGGTCCACCAAGAAAGGAGATAAGTTGAGTCCGCGAGGGGGACACAAGGTGAGTTCGTCAACGAAGGGGAAGCATGGCGATTAGATGCATGGCCGCTCCATCTACATGAGGGGATACAAGGTAAGTCTGCTAAGAAGGGGACACGTTGACAGTCTAATTGAGGGGAGAAGTGCGTTCGGTTATCCTCATCAATGTGATACTCTTATATTCATATATTCATGTTAATTCTACAAATATACCATTTTATATTTTATCATGCTAAACAATTTTCCACACAATTTTGGATCACCATTGACTGCCAATAAAATAAAAAAAAAAAAAGAAGTCTTCTAGATTTCGGACTAACTGCATATTCAGTCTGGAGGGGCAGGTAAAATGAACAAGATCCAAAAGCTTCTACAACACTGAAGATCACAACGAAATAAATGAATAAAGAAGAATAAAATTTTAAGTTATTTTGTCTCAAATGCAATGAAGATTTTGAGTAGGTATAGTGTATTAAATAAAAGAGGATAGATGCGTGTACATGTATAGATATTCCAAGAGAAAAGACTCGCATTTCACACTTCAATAATGTTGCAAACTGCAAGTCAGATCTTTTAGACAAGAACAGTGATGGTGTCCATGCAAAGAGAACCAGGCATAATTAATCTTCTTGATTTTAAAAGGCTGATGCAGCGTGCACTGTCTTCTCTTAAAGGTGTCATAACAGGTTGCTGCTTGTTTAGGCTACTTATATAGACAGGCGGATTTGATTATACAAATAATTAATGGATGAGGTTTGTGTGATCATGATCTTAACATGAGTTAAAATTTCAGAGAAAACCATGACGAGAAACCCTAAAGACTTTATCCGTTGATGGGCTGAGATTTCTATCTTATGGGCACATTGCCTAGCAACGAAACGACAAGATTTTGCTCCAAATTGGAAACCACTTCGGGCTGAGTAACGTGGATTAATGCGAACCCATCCATGGCTGCATCCACATATGGGTCTACTGCGTAGGAAGCACAGCAAATCTGGTAGAAAAATGGTAAGTCTCAAATTTCAAAATAGTTCTTTCTCTCGTTTTCAATTAAAAAACTTGTATTTTAAAAGAAAGAGGGAAAAAAGCCTTCAAGTATAAAGTAAAATTTTACAAAATGAATTAATCAATTGAAATTTTTCTAAAATAAAATTAAAAAATAGTTCAAGAGAAAGCAAAAATATTGATTTCATGGTTAATTATTTACAAAATCATAATAAAAACTCAAAAACTCATTGTGTTTCTTGACTTGTGTATGGTATGGTTATGATTTATGTATAAATGGATATTAATTTATTTTGTAGGCTTCATATTTTTTTTTATCTTAAGGGTTTCTCTGGTGTTGAATAATAATTTTATTCAATCCATCATGTGTTTAATTGTATAATCCCATCTAGTTTAATTGAATTTTTATGCTTAAACCAGAGATGATAAAATTTAATCTACCATGATCAGGATTTGATATGGAGGCAAGCAGTTAACCCTATTATCACACCTAGTCTCTATCTAATTTTTTAATTTTTTATTTTATTTTGTAAAGTTATAATTTTATTTTTTAATATTCATACCGTATATGTTTTCTCCTTAGGTTTTATGAAGGATTATTTTATATGTAGATTTAAATAGATTTAAAGTTTGAACTTTGTTTTATGATTTGTTTTATTCATGAATGAAAATATAGTTTGTTTCATGAATTTAGATTTTATTTTTTAAATAATGTATTATGGGTTGATAATACATTCATATATATATATATATATAGACTATCATAATAAGATCTAGTGTGATGTGATTATAATAGAGGTAGGATATGTCATTTTAACTAGGCTATAACTATGTAATTAGAAGTTACCATTCGTGATTGATCAAATTGAAGCTTTTTTTAAATGTAGACAGTTCTAATTTACTTTGAAGGCTTAAGATAAAAAAAAATATAAAAGAAAAATGAATTGACATAATAAATTCAAATGAAATATATAGTAAGACTTATAAAAAATCTATTATATCTACTTTAATTGTGGAGGAAGTTTCAAGAAACTCTATAATGAGATTGATTAAAGAGATAAATATATTACTAGAGGAGTCTCAAGATAGTTGTTTTTATAAGATCCATAATTTTTTAATTTATATGCTTTGCATCTAGCATGTCCTGAAATTTAAGTAGTATGCTAAGCTCTCTATATCTTTACACTTTATACATAAATAAAAAGATAAGGATATTTTAATTTACTAAGTTATGCCTGATTTATATCTAATCATATTTTGGTTAGGGTTTATCTTATTTTACAACCTCAATCACATAATCACATAATATTTATGATCGAAAAGCCCCAGAGGCATATAAATCTTATTCTTATGTCTTCTCACACATACATGTCTAAGTTACTTAAGTTACTTAAATTTTTGCATATATGTTGGGATACAAATAATGAACAATCACAATCCAATTTTGACCCCTCCATTTTTTATATATATTCCAAAAATAAAAATAAAAATCTAAAAGGCCTTTTTAATAAATTCAATCAATTTTCATAATTTCATTTATTTTTTTTCCTTTTATTTAATTTTATGTGTCAAATTAAGTTAGAAAAAAATAAAAAAAATATAATTAGGGGCAACATTGACCAAATAATTAAGTTTCACAAGTTAAAGATTGACTTTGGAAAATTTTAAAAAAATATAAGAATGGTTTGGAAAATTTAAAAAAAATATAAGAATGGTTTGGTTTGTGATTGTGGACTCAATTGAAAAAATATTGAAGGAGAATAGCTCAATTTGGATAAGATTTAAACCATTTAAACCCTTTATTTATTAATATTATTATTCCTTTTACATTTCAAAACTAAAATTAGAACACCTAATCAATATACTAATAACCATATAATTCAATTATTAATCAATCAAATACTTATTTGAATCCACAAACACAAACAATTACCAAATATCTTATTTCTTGCACAAACACATCAAAATAACATGTCATTACACAAGACTTCACCTAAAATTTCCATTCTCTTAAAGTTCTTTCATGACTAGTTCTATGATTAACGGCCACTCATTGATTTTTATAAATTCTTTCCAAAACATTTACACCATCTATATGTATTTCATGGAAAAATAATAATTCAAAACCTTAATTTCCCTAATTTCATAGCAAATAAAAAAAAAGCATAAACAAAGATATATTTTGAAAAATAATTAGTAAAGGTAAAACATCACCACCAAAAAATGTCAAAAAGAACACTAGTTACTAAAGAAGATGAAAGGGATCATTGTCCTTTAACTTTAAATAAAGAGAGAGAGGAGAGATTGGGAGAGAGATTGAGATAAAGTGTTAAAATTAGGAGAAATACGAGAGAAAGCTAGGGATTGTCTCGATATTTCTAGTTTAAATTCACCGATGATATTTTTATTGATATAATTATTGTGTATATCCATATCAACATATTAACTAATGGGTTTACTAATACAATGTAAAAAAAAAATATTGTTAAACCTTCGATGAATTTGTGAATTTGTCTATTATTTAAAAAAATTTAGAAACCTCAAGAAAAACCCTTAAATTCACTGATACTTTTTTGTTTGTCAGTCTGTTCATTAGTGAATGACACCAAACTTTTCTCAAAGTCTCTAAAACTCTTTGACAGAATGAATTCCATTGGTGTTATACAACATCATTAAAGTTTTCCTAAACGCTTTAGCACTCTCACAGAATTAAGTTTGTAGGTGAGTTCATCAATTTTATACAGCATCATCAAAATTTTCCTTAACTCTCCAATAGAATTACGTCCATCTATGAGTTCAATTACGTCCATCTATAAGTTCATTAATGTTGTTACAACACTATCAAAATTTTCCCAAACTCTTTGATAGAATTAAATTCATTTATAAGTTCATAGTAGTGTTACAACACCATCAAATTTTTCCTAACCTCTTTGGAACTCTAACAAAATTAAGTCTGTTAGTGAGTTCATTAGTATTATTACAACACCATCTAAATCTTTTCAAACTCTCTGATGCAATTAAATTTATTAGCGAGTTCACTGATGTTGTTACACTTATCAACAAAATCACCAATAGATGTATGTAACAAATTATAATTTATTAGTTCTATAATTTCATTTTAAGAATTAAAAAACTCTCATTTTATTTGTTTCCTATCCAACCTAATTAAGCAACAACACTTATATTCATAACCTAAAAACAAAAAACTTATTCAACAACACTTGATAAATATATAAAACACAATGCATTATTAAACAACAATAAATATCTTGTACAACATTGTGAAACATCTAAAATGAGTTCAAATTCAATGTTTATTTTGAATCCTCATCATCTTCATGTCAATCTTTATCTTCTTTGTTAAAATAAAACTATTTGATCCCTTCATCTTCATCAATATCAATATGTCTACTAGTATTTAATATATCATTTAACTTGTTAATATTAACATAAACATAATCATTCTCAGTGATTAATTCTCTTCTAACTTGATAAATAGAGCAACTCAATATGGATTAACTAACTCATCTATTTAAAACACATATTTTCTCCACTTAATTTATCCTTACCAAACATTATAAAATGTTTTCAAATACATTCTTATCAATATACATGACATTTAATTCTTCATCTATATGTGGATATTCACCTAAATAACAATGATTTACTCCTAGTGTATCCATCACCATACTCTTATAACGTTACTATTACCTTTGATATCTTTATATATATTGCTAGAACTAGATATTTAGAACAATCCTTTATGATATGGTCTCATAAGAAATATAGGGTTCTTCATATGAGAACCATTATAAGTATTTCTTGACAAACCATTTTTTTAGGAGAGGCATCATCACAGCATCTAGTTAGATGAAATTTTTGTTTTTACACTTCACACATTGACATCTAATTCCACCTCCACTAATATTTTTTGGATTTGAAAGTGTATAATTAATAAAAGCCTCAACCCCTATACAATAATCTTCCATATACAACCCTTAAGGTGAATCTAGATGCATTTATGAATGATCATCTATTACTTAGAAAATCTATATGGATTAATGATGAGAACATTTATTAATAATGTAACAATCAATTCAAAATGTAACTTTGGTGGTTAAAAATTAATTCACAATCTAATAACCAACTATTATTTTTATACAAAAAAAAAGTAATGATGCATAAAAATATCAACCACATAAATCCAATTAATGGCAAGTAATCAATAACTCAACTAATAATCTATCATTTTTTTCAATTCAAACTTATTCAATCTAAATTAATATCATTTAATTGTTATTGATTCTAAAAAAAAATCAATTACTCCAAGATTTCCAACTTAACAATAAAATTGATAAAATATGATTGTTACCTATTAAATAACTCATAATTTTTTTTATTATAACACGCTTAATTTAAAAAAATCAAAATCAATTACATCAAATTAAAAATAAGCTTTAAATTTTCCCAAATCATAAGCAAACTCTAAAATAGAAATCAAACTTGAATTATCTATTGAAAGGTTATAAAAAAAACAAAAACCAAACTTTAATTCTCTATGAAAATATTGTAAACACTACAATATATAAGCAAACTACACTACAAATACTAAAAATAAGCTTTAAATTTGCTCAAATCATAAACAAACTCTAAAATAGAAATCAAACTTGAATTATCTATTGAAAGGTTATAAAAAAACAAATATTAAAACAGAAACCAAACTTTAATTCTCTATGAAAAGATTGTAAACACTACAATATATAAGCAAACTACACTATAAATACTAAAAAAAACAATTCATTAATTTAAAACATAAATAAATAGGTTTGCTTACTTGGTATAAAGAATATATAGAAAAAAATGCATCAAAAAAATAATGTCGACACTATAGAGTGTTGAGTGGAAAAATTTGTAACAATGAGATTTAGATTTGTGTTAAAACAGAAAGGAGGGGTTTCTATTTTGATTTGTTAAAAAAGCAAACAAACAAAGGAATAGAGAGGAGGAAAGAGATGTAAATGGTTAAAACACTTTAAGATTTACTGAAGGAATATAATATTGATACTTCTATCAATTACTGATGATATGTAAATTTAGCAATGGAGTTACTAATAGAAAATTCTATTTATTTTTTAATTATTTTATTTTATTAGTGATTATAACAATGTTTACTAATAAAAATGATTTCATCACTATTATAATTAGTAATTTTTTATATAAAAAAATATTACATTACTAAAATTATCTATAATTATCCATAAAAAAAATTCATTGATAATTTTATTGTATTCAACCAAAAAAAAAATTATTGTAGTGTGAGAATCTAATTACCAAACCTGATGAGGAAGGAAGTTGGAAGATGGGAAACAATGGTCGCAAATGTCGGGAGAAACATGGCACCCATTAGTTTAAGTCTCAGTATGGTTATTTAGTCAAATAAAATGTTCATTGAAATCCATAAACAACTAAAAAGCATACAAAGGGAATCCCTACCACACCATGCGCATCTTCTCTATAACAAATTCAAGGAGATCGACACACTTCACTTAAGTTGCCAGCCCATGAGAATCTCCCTCTCTCTCAACTCTTGCAAGCTCCATCCTTATCCTTTCTCACCACCTTTCGCCATTACTTTAACCCAAGTTAGCCCTAGTAAACCAAGAAACCCCACAGGCTTATCTTTATTGATTAAAAATATATATCATCCAACTTGAATTAGAAATGACCTATCCTTCTAGAGAATCGATCCCTCCTTTTAGAAGATGAAGGAAGCTTCCTATTAGCTTTAGATATAGCACGATTTCAGTGGACTAGTTAGTTTATAATACCATGTTTAACCAGAGAACTAAGGCCCTCCTTTCTTGCTTGCAATGCATGCCTTACCAATGAAGAAGATGTGATGCAACTTTGCCTAGTTCATGACTCAGGAACATGACGACTTAAGTAAGGTTTTAAGTTAAAAAAATAAAATAAAATTGATTTAATGAAATCTAATTAACGTTACAAGGTTAATCTAACATGACAAATAAAATTAACTTTTATTTCCCCTTAATCTAATCTATATTTTCACATGTTTTCGAAAATCAGTTGCATGGTATAAATCCCTATTCTTACGTCTAAAAATCAAAGACTCAAGTTGAAGCAAAACCTCCATAAATATGCCATCACATTTTCTTTTAGTACTAAATTCACATGATTGACCACACTCAATATTAAATATATATTTGCTAATGATGGGTAGGATACTTTTCAAAACTATTTTTTCAATTAAAACTACATTAAAAAAATATTTAAAAAAATAACATCAAAATCTTAAAAAAAAACACATAAAAAATATTATTATAATATTTTTTTTTTATGAAAAGCAATTTAAAAAATAGGTTGAACCACAAACACTCATTAAATCTATTATTAAACTCATCCTAACCTAACTTCGGCACACTATAAATTAATGATCACTACTCCCTAGTTAACTGCTACAATTGGAAAAATTAACTACTGATATCCTTATTAAGAACATATGAATGGTTACGGCGGTAACTAATAGAGGGGGTTTAATTTATGGCGGCTAGTAGTGGTAAATGAGAACAGAAGAGGAGTCCTATTGGTGGGCATGTGCTGTAGTAAAAGGTCTATAGCTATTGAAAAGTTACACGTGGATTATATGTTATGTGGTCCCCCCAGCGAGTTTTCCTGGGGTTGAGACGCGTAAAAGTGATTAGTGGCAGCCCATGTGCCTTTTCCTCGGCCAGCTTGTCTTTCTCTCTCCCCCTCTCACACGCGCACCCAATTTTCTACCAACTAGGAAGAAAAAGGCCACCACTTGGTTTTTTTTAATCGATCAGCTTGTCGAGCCCATCATCCTAGGCTTAGCTTCAGCTTCAGCTTCAACCATCTCCAAAATTACGCTTAACTGTTATTTAATTTACACAAGTCAACTTGATAACTAACAAATTAATCCAAAAACTCATTAACACAGGTTTTTTTAATCACCCAAGCTGAAATAAAAAAAAGATTATCTAACAGCAAAGTATATTAGTTTCGGACACAAGTTAACTTGATAACTAGCAAATTAATCTAAAAATTCAATAACAGTGTTTTTGTTGAATTGACCGGGCTGAATTACAAAAAATTCTTTAATGAAAAAGATGTTTGTCTCGGCCGGTCAATTTCATTATTGCATATGTCCCATATATGGTATACCAAGCATAGATTCATTATTGCATATGTGGTGTAGCAAGAATAGATTAAGATAGAGATGCTTTAAAAAGAATAGCCATAAGTAAATTGCTATGGCTTTGAAAAAGATTCATAGTAGATTTGTACAGAAACTTCAATAATTGATTTATTTTCATCATGTGGAGTTGATGATTTGTTTTGTATTTTTTTAAAAAAATTCTCATAATCTCAAAAAAAATGATGTCATTGAGTTGATTTTTAATTTTTCAAAGATGATTTTAAATTAATTTATGAATAATAAAAAAATAAGAGGACCGAAATTAAAAATAAGTGGTGGAGTGGTAGCTTTTTCTTTATACAGAAAAAACAAACATTCTTTTTTGTCCTTTATTTTTCTTTTTTTAG
Source organism: Populus ilicifolia (assembly GCA_015708895.1). Taxonomy (NCBI): domain Eukaryota; kingdom Viridiplantae; phylum Streptophyta; class Magnoliopsida; order Malpighiales; family Salicaceae; genus Populus; species Populus ilicifolia. The sequence continues at coordinate 99,326 of SRLM01000614.1, read as the reverse complement.
TCCAACCATCAAGTTCTTTGTTTAACAAAATCATCATTTGTTACGTGATAGATTGGTAATTTAGCTTGATGGTTTAATTTATATTGTTTTCTCTTGACTTATTTTAATATTAAAAAAACATTATGATATTAGTTCTTCATTTTAAAAAATACCTTTTTCAAAGACAATAAAAATGTGGGGAACAAAATAAAAACTTAGTAAAATAAAAGTTTTTAAAAATGGTATCAATGCCTCTTAACCTTAAAAATTTGACCTGTTTCTATTTTGATCCTTTGAGTTTGAAAAGTATACTTTTCGATGCAAAATTTTATTTCACTCACATTTTATTCATTGAGGTTAGAAGATGAGAGAGTCATTGGAAATGATGAAGAAGAGAGAAAAAGGTTTATTGTTCTGATTTTTTTTTATGAAGTTATACTAGTCTCCTCACGTGAGTTTGATAGGTTAACTCGGGTTGACTTGAATTATTATTTATATTCTTTTTTATTTGCTTTTATTTTCAATTTAATCATTTAATATTGAGTTAATTTAGAACTTAACTTCATACTTTATTTTTTATTTGCTTTTTAAAAGTTATCATAGTGTTACAATTCGAGTTACAAGTTAAACCTGATTGACTAGGAATTTTTTCTCTTTGTTTAGCTCATCCTCTAGTATTAGATTGATTGAGACATGTGTTTTATAATTTGTATAAGATTTTTCTAATATCATAACTCAGGTTATGAGTTTGTTTTGTTTACTTGGATGAGTTTTGTGTCTTCTTTTTTTGTTTCAATGTACTTTTTATAAAGGTATCTCGATCTCATGATTTAAGTTTGAAATATTAATTTAAGTTGACTTGATATTTTTTTAATTGAATTTAGTTTTCAATTTCATTCTGCAATATTAAATTGTTTAATAGGAATTGAGTTTAATATTTTTTTAATTTATTTTTTATAAGATTATTAAGGTTTTATGACCTACCTAGCAGATTTGACAAGTTAAACTGAACGTTTTAATTTTTTTAGTTAAATTATATTTTTATTAATTATTCGATTTGTTTTTGAATCTGTCAAGTCAACTAGGTCATATTAAATTAATTATTATATATTTTTAATTTTTTTACTAAAAATACATTTATAATCTTAAATATATTTTTATATTTATAAAAAAAATTAATTGATGTAAGCATATCATAACACATGTAAATTTCTACTAGCCAAGCTAAAGGAGTGCGACTTGGCTAGTGAGGTTGGACGTGGGGAGAGGAGAATGCCACCTAATCGGACAACAAAAGCAACTTGCACCTCCAAATGCAGAGGACAATCGTACCAAATTGTTTATTAACATAGCGGTCAGGTTTGGGATCTTAACCCGTGTGAGATTAAAAGCTAGTGTGAGCTCTTTGTTCATCCTTCACTAATTACCTAATTAGGAATGCCTAGAACAAACCTATTATTACATGCCATAGCTAGGGAGTGGGTAAATGCCCATTTATTAATTAAAGGCTGATCATGCCCGTCAATGAATAATTGTGAAATTTTGACCCAATTTAGATATGTTTACAAAATTGGTAAAATTTGTGAGAATTGTATTTTTATATTTTTTTTGTCTCCATCTAGCTAGAGTAGTTAACTTCATGTAGATGCTCACTCAAATTAATCATGTTTTCCTCTCTCTCTCTCTCTCTCTCTGTATATATATATATATATATATATGTATACAGAGAGAGAGAGAGAGAGAGATTCTTTATTCACTTGCATATTCGATTATTTTTACTAGCAAAAAAATGGTAAAAGAAAGGGAGGGCTTTTAGAGGGATGTTGACACTTTCCTTAACCTATATTCTGGTCAAGGTGCATGAATGGCATTGTTGAAATTATCACGGAAATTAAAGTCCTTGCCACTTAAGTTTCAAAAAAGCCCGTTGTGACAAACACCCACTCAAGTCCCACTCGATCCACCCTTATAAAATGAACCTTCGTGTTTCTCTAGGCTGTCCACTCCTTCAACGCCTAGAGTACCATCATAATTATCTTGAGTACTGGGATAAGAGGAAAGAGAGGAAGACAACCAATAGGAGGAAAACCACCATGAATCACAACGTTGAAGATCACATAGCACTCATATCTCAATTGTACCCCGGTTTATACACTCAAAGGGTTCCAAAACAAGGTTAGTGGTACATGAAAACCAAGCAGCCATCACAGTTTCTTGTGTTTTGATCATGAGCTTCTTGTAAATGAGTTGATGGTGTTTCCTTAACATGTACTGCTCTTGGACATGTTTAGGTGAATCTAAACCACGACAAACGCGAAAGAAGAACACAGGAGAAGGTATCAGTGGGGCAAGGAAGAGGAAACTTAGTGCTGAGCAAGTTAATTTCCTAGAAATGAATTTTGATGACGAACATAAGTTGGAAACCGAGAGGAAGGACAAGCTTGCTTCAGATTTGGGACTTGATCCTCGTCAAGTTGCGGTTTGGTTTCAAAACCGAAGGGCAAGGTGGAAGAACAAGAAGCTAGAGGAGGAATACACAAAGTTGAAGACAGCCCATGAGAGCATAGTTGTCGAGAAATGCCAGCTTGAATCCGAGGTCAATCTCTCTCTAGTCTCTCTCTGTATGTTTAAGAACATGTTTCTAAGTACTTTATTAGTCTATTAAGGCTCAGTGATTTGGATTATTCCATTCCTTTTCTTTTATTACACCAAAGGAAGTAATTGCTTGATCAAGTTCTATCATATTTTATTGTTTTCTGAAGCATATTATTAGTAATGAAGAAGCACTGATCAACTTGGTGAAACTATTTAATTACTTGATGAAATTGAGTTGTTTAAGGTCAAATACGCATATATATCTTATTTAATACCAAATAAAATAAGAGTAGACTCACGTACCTCGTTGGTTTTTTTCATGCAAAATGATAAAAGTAGGACTCCAATTTGAGTTCTCTTACATGCTTCCGCCCCCCTGCAAACGCAAGATTTTACTAGTCTTGGAATTCATTGGTTTCTTGCATGTCTTCTTCTCTTTGACATACTTTTTTTTTTCCCCTTCTGGTTTGGTTAATTCGTTTCTGGGATAAAAGGAGGGCAGAATATTTACAGGATTTAATTTTTTATTTTTCTATTTCAAGTATTTAAACAAGTAATTAAACAAGAACAAGAACAACTTGAATGCTATTCTCTTATTGCCACGTACCTCTACTTTCTTTGGTTTAATTAATGATATTATATCATGATATGATAAAAAGAAAATAACTTTTACTTCCTTACTCAACATGTAACAACTAATTAATTCTCTCTCTCTCAAAACAATAAGACATTGTTTCTTAATTCCAAGATTTATGGCTTTCATTACTGACTTTCACGGAACAAAAAAAAAAGAGATAAGATTAATTATGATGTAACTTATTTTTGACATTTTATATGTATTTGCTTTTAGATAATTTTTGTGAATATGATTTGAAAAAAGTAAGTTTAGAAAAAGTATTTTTGGTTATATCTTAGTTAAATTTAAATATATATTTGGTAAAAATTATAGTTAAAGTTTTTTTTTTGGTGTTTAAAAAACACTTTTGAAAAAATTTAATTTTTTAATTTTATTCTTTACTTCAAATTAATATTTGTTTAGTATTTTTAAATCATTGTGATAAGTTAATATAAAAAATAATTTTTAAAAAAATAAAAAAAATATTATTTTAATATATTTTCTAATAAAAAATATTTTAAAACGAAACCATACTTTCAAACATCATATTTAAAAAACTCATTTAAAATAATATAAAAACTATTGCATAAAATATGTGTTTTAAACTCAAATTTTTATAAATTTCATGATATAAAATATAATTTTTTTTGTTTGGTGTTTGTTTCAGCTTCAATGTGAATATTAGAGAAAAACAAATGCACTGTATATCTATATTTAAAAGTATGGTTGTAATTATAATTGTGATTATAGTTAAAATATTTTTTGTTTAAAAATATATTATAATTATATTTTTTAATTTTTAAAAAATTAATGTAAAATTAAATTAAATTTTGATGAAAAGGTTGTTCGGTAGCAATGCCGAGCACACCGTCCATTCTCGAACGTACATGGGCCCTAGGCTCGAAGAAAGTCAGCCTAATGGATTAGGATTCAGAGGGAAAATCATCATAAAAGTGAACCAAAACTTTGAGAAGGAGCAGAATATTGCCATTTTTTTTAGAACAAAATCCTACAACGTGGTTCATGTGTTCGTACAACGTTGTTTAAAGCACCATAGTATTGGGTCGGGCCCTTCAAATCCACTGCTTCACGAGCACGTGGCACGCCACTGTCCAAGCTAGACTAATGGAACAAACATGCCTTCATCAAAACATGTCAAAAAATTCCAATTTTCAGTGTTTTTTACATAATTAATGATATACGGGTTCATTAATTGCAGGTTTTAAAGCTCAAGGAACAACTCTCAAGAACAGAAAAGGAGATCCAAAGGCTATCAGACCGTGCTGATAGGGTTTCCACCAACAGTCCCAGTTCGTCCCTGTCAATGGCTCCGGAGCCCCCATTTCTGGGAGAATTTGCAGTACTGGAAGGATATGGAGATGCTTTCTACATGCCACCAGAAAACAATTACATTCCCGGAATGGAATGGATTAATCAGTATATGTGACAGGCTAACTTATTTTAGGATGTAGATAGTGATTAAGTAACAATCTAATGTAAAAATCTTCTCCGTCAAGTCTACAAGGAGCTGGTGTCTTTGTCTAGCTAGAAATTGGAAATGCATGCCAGTATTAATTAAATAGTTTGCCTGGAAACAGTACCTGTTCTCATGTTTGTGTGCGTGTTTTCATGCTAGATGTTCTGAGACAAGCGCAGAACCAGACAAGCTTTGCTCCACTATAGCAATCTTTATACAGCTTAAAATAATTCTTTTCATAACACGCGTGATAATGTAAATTAAAAACTAAAAACTAAAAACCGTACATTAAAACATTTTTAAAGTATGAGGACAAAAAATACAGAAAAGAATAATGACAAAAAAAAATTGAAGGACGAAAAAAATACCATGAACAGTGGCAGATCTCTCTTACTTGTTTTTAGAGTCCTATTTATAATGTTTTCACTCGTAAATCATCATTTAATATTTTTTAAAAAATTAATAGTTTTGATATCATTATTTGAAAACATCTTAAACATAACATCAATCATAAAAAACATCAACCATCTAGGTGGTAGCCAAGTGGTAAGGATTTGAGATCAAGGAGTTTGCTTCCTCTGTAGTCTCAGGTTCGAGTCCTTGGTTGCTCATATGATGGCCATTGGAGGCTTACATGGTCGTTAACTTCAGGGCCCGTGGGATTAGTCGTGGTGCGCGAAAGCTGATCCGGACACCCACATTAATCTAAAAAAAAAATCATAAAAAACATCAATCCAATGAAATTTATTTTTTTTCTTAATCCCAAACACATTTTGATCACACGTAGCTCAAATCTATACTATCAAAAAGGGACAAAATGCAATAAACTTCATGTGAAAGGGTAAGTTGGCTTACAGGATAAGACCACTTCTGGATTGTCCTTATCCGGAATGTAGTTGCTGTTGGGTTTATTATCAGAATGTGGGAACTGGATGGCAACCATGTTACAGTCTCTGTCGGCCATATTGTCCTTATATCTGGAAAGCCTTGTTCTCCAAAGGCCCGCATGGACATCACATCCAGTAGCCTGTTTATGTAGCAGGCACACCCACTACATCGTAGGCCTTTTCATAGTACGGTTGCCTACAAGGTTTGGAATGATCGGAATAGCATATGGCTTTTTGTTTTTTGTTTTTTGTTTTTCTTTTCTTCTGCTAAGGCATTGAAAGAGTTTTAGAAAATGAGAGCCTTTCTTTACTTTTTCCGGCATGCAGTTGACTTGGGATGAGTCAAATGGTTTTGATTCAATCGTTTCGTGTTTAGATTTAGCCACTGGAATAAATAAAAAGTTAATCCTACCTCAAAACTATGAGTTAAGTTCTTGTACTTTCTAGGTTTAAGAATCTTATTTTAACCGTTTTTTAAGAAATGAAACTTGATACCTCCAAGCTTGATGTACTTGTTAAAAATTGAGAGCTTTAAACATTAAGGTTGATTTATCACAATAAAAAATAAATTTGATCATGAATGTTAATACTAGAAAAAAAAATATATACATCATGAGAAAGTTAAATAAATGGTTTGATAAGCCTAAAGATATAACACTAGGATATGACACGTAATATATATATATATAAAAGTATTGTATCCATTATATAATTCTTTTAAAATATAAAAGATTTGAAATTAAATGTTGAACAAGTAATAGCTTAGTAATAAATCAAAACCTTTAGACCTAAAAAACCAACTTGGTATAAATACCACCCATGAAAAAAAAATCACCTCATGATAAGCAGCATAAAGACTTTATCAATCATCACAAACATCTTTTGAAACTAAAAATAAAATAAAAACATTATAATTATTTAATGTCTAGCTTAGAAGAACATAACAGGTGAGAATGTGGTTAAAAGTTTAAAAAATATCTAGTGATCATAAAAGTATCATTTGGTGTTTTTCTTTTTATGTTCTAGTAAGAGACCGGTAATATTGTGAAGATTCTATTCTTTTAAAATAATGGTTACCCCACTTAGTCACACTGGCTTTTTCTATTTAAACATAATTTTTCATCATTTGTTATATGTTAATAATTGTTTTGTCATGGAGAGTGTATAAAAGTTCATATAACAAGTAGTTATAGACTCCATTGATTAGGATTATAATGGTGATACACTCGAGCATGTTTTTCATGCTTAGCATTTTATTGTTAAATCTTCAAAGATATGCACTCATACTTTTATCCTCTCATTGTTTAATAGTAAAGAGTTTAATTGTGTTTTTTTTAATTAGAATACTAGTGTTGAAATCAGAGATGAACTTCATAAAAAGATTAAAAGGACCTAAGATGGAGCCATGATACCATACCTTAAGAGATCCACAAAACATTGTAAGGAAAATCTTGAACATGACATCACTCTTTGTTGTCACTGATTCTAGAATATTTTTAATATTTTTATGTGCTTCCTAGGATATATGAGACTATTATAATTATCTAGGTTGACTTTCACAGTGATAAAATACTTAGAAAGGTGAGTGCATAACATTTTGTGTCAAAGTGAAGATTCTTCCATACTTTTAGGAATGGTGTTTAAGAGTTGGTGAAGTCTCGTGGATATTGTGTTTAAGTTTTATTTTCGTGATGAAAAGCATGTGAATAAGTATGAGAGTCAAAAGTAGATTGATAGAGATAATCATGTTTATGATTAGGAGCTGTTGAAAAGTGCAAACTCATTTGGAGTATTATGTTTGTCTAAAAAGTAGTTTTGTCTTGTTCTTTTATGGATATGAAGTTATTTTTATGCACTTGGTGCATGTAATGGAGTTTTTAAACTTTTTTGTTGATGAAATAAAAAAGTGTGAAGTTGTTTTTATATGACTAGAATAACATTATTGAGAACTTGCACTTATTGGAAGAGTTATTAGAGACCTAAAGGAAATGGAGTCCCTATCATAAAGAGACAAATTACCCTCCATAAGGTTTTATTAGCCTTTGAGAAATATTTTTTATGAAGAGTCAAATAGAATGAACTAACCTTTTGTTTTGTTTCCCACAAATAGTGCCACTAATGAAGTTATGAAAAAAAAAACTTCATATAAAAAACAATTTTCTTGTTTGGTGAAATTGAGCTATTGAAAGGTTCCTGTAAAAATAAGTCTCATGATGAACATGAGACTCTTTAATGCTTAAGTTAATATATGTATAGAGAAAAAAACACAGTAACAGAAATAAAAATAAAGTGAGTGTTAAGGAGTGCATATCTAATATGAGTTTTAAGGGCTTCGTTTGGTTTTCATGATCTTTGGCTAGCCTTTGCTACCTTTGGATTATGTTTTTTGCTAGAGTGTGCTTAGTGGTTGTGTTACAAGATCTCTTGCCCCTTTTAACTTTGTTTGTGTAGGTGCATTTATGCAATAAGCCTTGAAATTTTATCATGCAAAAGATATTGTATTATTGGCAAAAAAAAATTAGTTTGGCTAGTTATGATAGCTCTTAATTGATGAGTTATGTCATTGTTGTTGTGTTATGAATGTTATTGATGATAAAATTTTATGATGAAATGTGAATCATTAAAATTTTTTTTGCTTTTATAAAGGAAAAGGTATATAAAAAGGTATAAAATCTGTATGCATAAGGTATGTAAGAAGTTTGTATGTAGGGGTGAAGTTAAGATTATTTGGTTAGGGGGGAAAAACTAATATAACAAGATATATATTTTTTTAATTTACTGTACATAAATTGTAAAAAAAAATGAATGATTTAGTTTTATTCAAAGAACTTGCTACAAACATATAATGATTTTTGTATAAGGTAAGGGATTTAAAGTAATATTAAATTGAGTTAAAGTTATGAAGTTAATTCCATCTTCATAATATATGCATCACTTTAGTTTTATTGGTTCTTGTACCTATCAAATATAAATATACAAAATATATAAGAAACATTAGTTAAATCAATGCATTATTTTTGTTTTCTAAAACTTTAAAATATAATAAAAAATAATAAAGAATAATTTTTATATATTTATTTTAATTGTGCTTGTCGTTCTTTCATAGAATAGAAATCATCGATTATCATATCAATTATGAATCTTTCATCAATTTTTTTTCTATATAGACAATTAAATAATTTGTAAGAAATCATCCTTTTTTCAATTGTGAAGTCTTGTTTTAACAATCTTCATCGCTAAAAAAATTCGTTCAGTAGTTGTTGTCAAAACAAGAAGAGTAAAAACAAGCTGGATTAACCTGTCAACGAGTGAATAAATCATTGATTTTTCTCTTTCTACCAATCCTTAATATAAATCAGCAATCAATGATATATTTTTTAACTTTGGATGGTTGAGCATATTAAGCTTATAATGTTGCAAGTAAAATCTCAAATGAGTTTTTTCTTTGTTAGAAAAATCTTCAGGATAGAACATGTTAACAAGTAAACATATATCTTCAATACTAAATAATTTATAGTTATTTTTAGCATCTAAAGTTGTGCTCAACTTAAGAAGCTCGATCGGTTGTTTATTGAATCTATTATTTAGCTCTTGTAATTATTGATCAATAATAGCTGTAAATATATCAACTCTGTAGTGATGTTCAACTGTTACTGGTTTTTATTTATAGTAAGATCGTCCCCACGCTAGAAGAACAAACATTTATATTAAAAACTTCAATGTCTTGATACTTACAAAATGATGTTACTTCTTCTAAAAGAGTTTCCTAACCATCATCTCTTGACTTCTGAATTAAAGTATTTATGGTAGTCACCAAATGCATAGCACATAAAATGTTTTTAGATTTCTATTGCAAAGCTTGAAAAAGCACATAAGTAATTCACATAACATTCTTCATTATATGAAAGAAAAATACAAAATCAAATAACACTAACTACTTAAATGAAAAAGACTATATCACCATGTTAAGAATAAAAAAATCCATCTAAAGCGATGTTTTCAAAAACCAAGCAAGTTACACCATATATTTTTAGCTAATTGCAAATTGATTTAAAGTGTGAACTCCATTTGCTATCTCCAAGTCATTACAAACCACCTACTTAATTAACTCCTTTACCTGTTTCAATCTCACCAATATCAAAATGCTCAATTATAGTTGCTTGAAAAGCACGTAATTCTTCATTATGCTTATAAGAAACACTAACAATGTTAATAATAAAAATCAAATTCTAAAAGAAAGTGTGAACATCAAATATTTCTATAGTTGTAGCAATAAAAGTTGATTGTAATTGATGAGCTAAGCAGTGTACATAATATGCATAAAAGTAATTATTAACGAACAAAGCTTGCAATCCATTTCACTCTTCACGCATATTACTAGTATCATCATACACTTGGTCTTAATATTTTAAACATCAAAATTGTGATGAGATAAAACAAAAAAAAAATCTCTTTCTTAAGAGTTGAAGCAATTGTATCTTTAACATGAACTATATCCAAAAATCATTCTCGTATAAATCCACTTTTATCAACAAATCTAATAATAAGGGCAATTTGCTATATTCTAGATTCATATGTGGCTTCATTAATAATTAAACAAAATCTTGTATCACTAATTTCATGATGAATTGAAAACTGAATATTTCTAGCAAAAATATGTAAAATTTCTTTTTAAATTTGATGTGAGATGTATTTAGCATTTTGTGGAGCATTACCTAAAACAAGAGCACCTATTTATTCATTATATGATGCTACAAGTTTTATTATTTCAAGAAAATTACCTCAGTTTTTTTTATTTAGACATTCATCATACCCTCTAAAAGCACATGCTTGAAATGTTTGGTCGCAAATCTATGAATTGAATTCAGACCTTTTCTCATATGAGTCATAAAAGCACATTGTTCCCTATTATTAACTTTGAATTCAAGCATTTTCCTATATGAGTCATAAAAGCACACTGATGCTTACCATTAACTTTCTTCAAATAATAAAATTCTTTAACAGTAAATATGTCTGATTCTGACTTTCTAGATGGTTTATTTGGAAATAAATAGCAAATGAAACAAAATGTAGTATTTTTCTCTGAATATTCAAGCCATAAATAACTTTTGAACAAATGAGACTAAAATGGACGAAGATGTCTTTTACAAGTCAATAAATTTTCAGACATTAAAGGTTGATATGACCTCAAATTAATATATATCTTTCAAATCTCATCTTGCTGATTAACCATGTATTTTTAAATTTGAGGATGATTGCTTGAATATCTAATTAAATAAGCAATGTCTAATAAGAGATCAATTCTTTTTATTTTGTTTATGATTCAATCTAAAATTAAAACATATATCATGAGAAAAAATTAATAATTTTGATGGATTTGCTAAAAATAAAATATTTAAAAAATCCCACCATAATCAAAATAAACTAATAAAATATATCTAATTAACTAGAAAAAAAGTCACTATAACAAGAATTTAAAAAAAATAATTGTTAGAATTAGCAAATCTGAAAAAAAGAGCAAAAATTGAAAAATTATATAAAAAATATCATTAAATTATTAACAAATATCTCATAACAAAATAAAAATAGATTTTAAATTCAAGTTATTGATAATCAATTACCTTGTTTTATTTAATAAAAAATGAATTACCAGGTACTTTACATGCAGAAAAATTTTGCTTGTGATTTATATATTTTTTTGTTACTGTTTTTAACCAGCTGCAGAGATTTATATTAGAACTGAGGAAGAGAAAAGGTTGCAAAATACATTGATATATATATATCAAGAGCAAAGTAAAGTCAAAGGAATGCAAAGGTAAAGTAAAGGATAGCAGAACTGCAAAGCAAGTAAATAGAGTAAGGACGGCAGCATGTTGTGATTTTTAATGCTGTATGTTAGCTGTTATTAGTTAACTAGTTAATGTTAATTAAGTTCTTTAATGGTAGAATACCATTAGTTTTTTCCACTTTGTAAATTATTAGATTATTTGCGTTATCCATTCGTAGGAGAGGGTGTATTTGTCAATGACGAGTCATCCACATCAAAGTCCATCCATCCTAAATAACAAGAATGCCTAATCCAGTAATACGTGGACAGCTGGATTCCTCTTTCTCTCGCGTGTCATCTTGTCCAAACCCTGGCCTGTCAACCTGAGATTTCACAATAAAATATTTTTTTAATTATAAAATATATTAAAATAATTTTTTTATATTAATCTTATTAAAATTATTTAAAAATACTAAAATATTATTAGTTTAATATTTTCCAGCTAAATATATTTTTAAAAATCATTTGTAAATAAAAGTAGAGCTTTAATAAACACTTTATAGTATTTGACACCGTAGTTAAAAAATATTTTTTTTAAATTTTGATTTTTTGTTTTGAATTAATATTTTTTATGTTTTTAAATTATTTTAATATGCTGATATTAAAATTAATTTTTTAAAATAAAATAAAATTATTTTAATATATTTTAAAATAAAAAATATAATAAAAAAACAACCATAATTATACTCTTAAATACCTTCTCTGTTGTCCTGCACACCTCCATTAAAATCTTATGTAACTTAATAACAGAACTATAAAAGGTAACAAAAAATTTAATAAATATAGAAAGAGATGTTTTTTATTTATTTATTTATGTGGGGTGTACAAATCAACTTGCGCGCACTACAACTAATCCCCACGGCCCACTGAATACCTTGCAAACCTAGTAGGCATGTAAGGCACCGCGGGAGTGACAGACGTGCACGTCAGGACTCGAACCCAGGTGCAGTAGAAGGAGACAAGCCCCTAACACTGCTAGGCCAAGTCCTAAAATACGAAAGAGATGTCTTTTAAGTAGATGATGTTTAACTCTTAAAACTTAATATTGCATTATTTATCTATTTCAGATTATACTTTGGAAGGGTGGAATGAAAGTTATGAAATTATGAAATATTAAAGTCTATCATGTAATACAAGGCTGTTTCATCTTTTAGGACCAACATATAAGTTCAAGAAATAGAAACTAGAGGAATGATTTGGAATTAAGAATAGTTTAAGGACCAAATCAAAAGGTAATAGATAGTAAGGGGATCCAATATACCATTAATCCCACATCAGCAACCGCATGTCTTTCTCCATAAAAATCCTGAAAACTACTGAAGGTTCTAACAGCAAACTCCTTCACCTGTTTTTCGGAGAGACCCAACGACAAGGGAAACTGATAAACAACAGCGCAAGAGGATCTTTGCTTATTCTTCTGTTTGACTCTCTGTCTGTTTAAATATTACTCTCACTTGATCTCAGCCGTTTATCATTTAGAGAAAAGAAAAGGGAAGAAAATAGAAAAGGGAAGTTCTTTTACTAGAACAGGTGGTTTTTCTATCCAACTTGGACTTCCACCTCACTCTTTTTTCTCCCTCTCTCTTCAAGCCATGAAACAAGGTGCCTCTCTCTCTCTCTCTCTCCAAATTTCATTCTTTTTCTGTGCGTGTACCAGCTTATGTTTTTGTGTGGTTTGATTTATCGTGTTATGGGATCTATGTAGTTCTATTGTATGGTATGTATTAGTGGGGTTTGTTTCCTTTCCTTTTTTGTGTACTATTTATGATAAAGTTTTGTTTGAATTTGTTTTGTGTTTTGCTTATGTTTTAATGAACTGGGTCTTTTTTGTTTTCAGTTTTAAGATTGCTATTGTTAGGAACTAGCTAGTTCTGCTGTACTTTCTTTTATTGTACTTATTAAAGCTTTATTTTAGTTTGCACTTTGAATATTTATGCTTCGAGCTTGAAACTTTGGGCTATGTGTGTAATAGATAAGGGTATATTCTAGTCATTAGAGAACATTTTAGAGAGATTCAGTGTAAGTTCGGGCATGTTTGTAATGCTTGCTGCTGGTCTATTTAAAGAAACTTATCTATGATAGCTTTATTTAACTAAGATCAGAGTCGTAAAGATCTAATACTAACAAGGCTTGACAGAATGCGAAAATACAGGAAGCTATTGACAAATGGTTGAAATGGATTTTATGCATTTTGTTTATTTATAGCAAGAGGGAAGATGACTCTTTGGATTTTAGTCATTTCAAGATAACAGTTAGGTCGTATGGGAGAGTGGGGATCATTCTGGATAGAAAAATGCTATTTTCCCCTAATAAGGCATCGTAATAGATTCACCTACAGAAACAAGTGGCAAATGAAGTGGATGAATCATAAATAAGTGGCTGTTTGCTCATGTAATTTTGGGAGAGACTGTTGCTCACCTACAGAAACTGTTGATTGATATATCAATTTTCTTTTATATATATTGAGAGAGTACAATAAATCTATGTGACTACAATGATGTGGAGGAGGATGTCCTTGAGAACATTGATGATTGACACTAATTTTAGCATATAATTAAAGGGTATAAATCAACGAGGGCTTTTGTAGGGGTGTTTTTACAATTTAACCTGACTATAAGAAACCCCGTTTTGGTGCTTGGCATTCTTGAAATTGGTGAAAGTTCAAATATTTCCCATATCTCCTTCAAAGATCAATTAACATGCTTTGGGGAGCTTATAATCTCCTGTCTTAAGTAATGTATATAGGAGCTTAATGTAGTGTAATTTCCTTGGAAAGGTTTAATTGCTTTTTGGCCTAGTTTGATTGATGTAATGACTGATGCCTGTTTGATGAGCAAAAATGGCATCCAGTTTGATGTTGGTGAAGCTTAGAATAGCAGGGACACACCTGCAATTTGAAGTGAATGATTACTTTTTTTGGACACTTGAAGTGCTGCATTTTTTCTTACAAAGCACTCACTAATCTATTAAAAAATTGGGCATAATGTAAACTAATATTTCCAATAATGATGGTTCCTTTTTTGCCTGCTGATGGATCTTTAAATAATTCTTTACTGTTGTTTTGAATATCTTTTTTGAAGTATTGGACTTAAGCAACGGGATGTCGCTGGTGGATGGAGAGATAAATCATAAATGGTAATGTAGATTGAAAACTGATTGTTTACAGGTTGACTACAAGTGAAATAACCATGGCCAATAGGAATGGAGCTGTGTCGCTTTGGAATGTATATAGTAGTCCAGATTGTGTAGGGATTTATGAGATTACTATGAGACTCTATTGCATTATTCTGGGCTGTGAAGGTTATTTGTGAACATTGACATGGGTTGAATGGTCACTGTAGTGACCAAGACACATCGTTGATTTGAAAGGGAACTTCACCTACGAAGGCTTGTGGGCGTGTCCATGTATACATGGTTGGGATTATGGCTCTGTTGAGTTGTTAAGTATTAAGTATATTAAATTTTTCTATTTTTCTTTAGTTCTCTCCATTTCTTCCTCAATGCTTGTTTTGCATCATAGTCACCATCTTCATCCCATGTTCTAGGGTGAATCTTGTGAGCAGTAATTTTTTCCCCACCAAAATGTCATGTCATGTGGAAAGTGATTGATAGCATGATTTTTTAATTGCAACGAGTGATGACAATGTCTTCTTAACCCCAAGAGAGGTAGTGAGTTAGTTATAAGGATTTTAGCTAAGGGTGCATGGCTAGTTCCAATTGATTGGAGACTATTGCTATGCTTTTTGCACATTGGTGTCAATGCAGTGGTGGCTTTGGCTGTATGCCTGTTAATGTTTAACACAGTGATAATTGCTTCCATGTATGGTAAAGAGAATTGATTTCATAATGATTGCATGTAATTCATGATATGTTTTGTAATCTGTTATGATGTTAGCAGGTGCTTTATAAATATTGCTCTGAATACGATAGATCCAAACATAATTTGTTGAAGTTGGTGGTATTTACTGAATTGATCTAAATGGGGACAAAGGAAGAAAGCACACCTTCTAAGCCTTCCAAACCAGCATCTTCAAATCAGGTCTGTTTCTCTCTCATCCTCACAAACACAAATGCACACCCAAATGTACAGAGATTCACATGCTGACAAGCATACCAATCCCTCTTCATTGTGTGTACAGGAAATACCCACAACGCCTTCATATCCTGATTGGTCACATTCTATGCAGGTTTATGCTTATCAAATTGGTATGTTGATTTTTATATCTGCAGTACTAACATTAAATGCTCATAACTTGGGCTACTTTTTTAGGCTTATTATGGTGCTGGAGCTACCCCACCACCCTTTTTTGCCCCAACAGTTGCTTCACCAACACCTCATCCCTATATTTGGGGAAGCCAGGTGGATATCTCCTGTTGTTTGAGAAAAGCATCAGTTCCACTCATCTGACAGAGAAGTTACTTATTTTCTTTTCCGTTGACAATTTTCAGCATCCTTTAATCCCACCTTATGGAACCCCGGTTCCATACCCAGCTTTATATCCTGCAGGGGGAGTGTATGCCCATCCAAACATGGCCCCGGTAATAATGAGTATTTCTGATACAAGATTTTTTCCTGTGTTGATATTCCCTTTTACTACCATGGCCAAATGCCCTATCTTAGGATCCTATAATTCCTACCAGTTATTTGGTCATCTGATGTTTCATATTCATTATCTTCCTTGCAGACACCAAATTCAGCACCGGCAAATACAGAGTTGGAAGGAAAGGTCCCTGATGGAAAGGACCGTGCTTCAGCTAAAAAAGCTAAGGGAACTTCAGGAGGAAAAGCTGGAGAGAGTGGAAAGGCTATTGCGGATTCAGGAAATGATGGTGCCTCCCAAAGGTCAGTTAAGCTCAAGTTTATTGCTAATTTTTCCTTTTGAAATGCATAGACATTGAATTCTTGTGATATTGACCTATAAGCTATCTGAACAGTGCTGAAAGTGATACAGATGGCTCATCTGATGCCAGTGATGAGAATACTAACCAGCAGGTGTATTTCTGTGCACTCCTATTATTTGCCTTCTGTGTGCTCTTATTGTTTAGTGCAAATGACTAAGATCTTGTTGAAGCATTTGTGACCTATCCCAGAAACAGGTTTTTCAGCTTGTTCATGCTGTAGAAATTCGGATGCCCTGAATATTTTTGGAATTGCAGTTTTCTATGATAACCTGGCAAATGGAAAGTGTGATTTATATTCTATTTAATGAAAACCTGCCTAAATATTATAGGAAAATGCTGCAAACAAGAAAGGAAGCTTCAACCAGATGCTTGCGGATGGTGACATTTCTCTTCCTTGTCTCAATCTGTTCTTGTTTGTTTGCTGTAATAGAGCTTGCTAAACAAGTTGACTTTCTTCACAGCCAATGCACAAAGTACCTCAGCTAGAGCAAATATCCAAACTTCTGTGCCTGGGAAGCCTGTGGTATCTATGCCCGCAACTAATCTAAACATTGGGATGGACTTATGGAATGCATCTCCAGCTGCTTCTGGAGCTACAAAAATGAGACCAAATCCATCTGGTGCCTCATCCGGTGTTGTTCCTGCTGGAATGCCTGAACAGTGGATTCAAGTATGAACCCTGCAGTTATTTGTTGCATCATTCTTGAGCATTTGTTTAAAACCATGTATTAAAATTCAGTTTTTAACAATCAAATTAATTCTGCTGTTAATGGTCTGATCAAAGGTTTGAACTTTCAGCAGTTTGTTTTTCATTTTTTCACGTTTGTATTTTCCTTAACTTCTAATATTTCAAGTTTTGTGAAAATTTCTTATACCTCAAAAGGAACAGGTTAATTTGTTTTTGAGAATGATGAAGAAAGGATATTGTTTATGGGAGACATTTCTGTTTGTTAATGCAGCTGCTAGGCTATCTGGATTCCTTTTCCTTCCACTGAATTATAGATTTGGGTTCTGACAGGATGAACGTGAATTGAAAAGACAGAAGAGGAAACAATCAAATAGAGAGTCAGCCAGAAGGTCAAGGTTACGTAAACAGGTACTGCTGTAGTTTGCACTTTTTCTTGTCTTCGAATGTTTTGCTTATTTCTTCACCATTGTTAGTTCCAAAACCAGATGCTCATCTCCCACTTCTTATTTTACAACTGTGACAGGTGGAGTGGTAAAACTGGTTATTTAAAATATTCTTTACCAAACTCGTATTTTTCTAGCGAAGGATGATTCTCTAATCCTCAACAGCCTCAAGTAGTACACTTCTCATGTCCCGAAATAATTTTACTACTTGTCGCTGGCCTTGAAAAAAAAAGAGTTTTGACAACTTCAACTGTTTCAGAACTTTCGTACAGTCTGAATGCTCTAACCTGACCCCATGATCCTTAAGATCATCACCTCGCCTTCTGAAGTTCAAGGTCCAATTTAGAGCTTGCTTGTCATCTTTCTTTTAAATAAAAGGAAAGCTTCTTTAGGTTTTTCAGCATACTCTTGCTTTTCATATCGGTGATGAGGATGATTCTGATGGGAACATTTGCTGTTGAATTTTATCTTAAGGTTTGCTGCTGTTAATCTCCCATTAAAAGCTTATATGTATTGCTTTGAGTATTCATCTTAACCAGGCAGAGTGTGAAGAGCTACAAGTCAGAGTAGAGAGTTTGAGCAATGACAATGGCAATCTTAGAGATGAATTGCAGAGCCTCTCCCAAGAATGCAACAAGCTGAAATCCGAAAATGATTTCATTAAGGTTTATTTTAGCCCGTGGCCTTTTTATTTGAAACTCCATTCTTCGTGTTCATTAAAGTTTGATCGTTCTTCTTACCCAAAGTTGATCATTACATGACATCACTCATTTAACAAATGCGGGTTTGCTGTCATAACAGGAGGAGTTGACTCGGTTGTATGGACCAGAAGCAGTAGCTAACCTTGAACAAACCAACCCCGTTTCAGATCCAAAGTCTCACGGTGGTGAGGGAGACAGTTAACAGTAAAAACTGAGGCATGAATTGGCATCCGGAAGAGTACTTTCTCGAAATCCTCCCGGATATCATGATTACCATTAGTCGATTAGAGAACCTTTGGTTTTAATGACTGATCCATACCCTTAACCCTTCAGCTGTAACGGCAAAATTTGCTTATAAAATCTTAACTGGAGCTAGAAACCTCAATGATTCCAATCGCATTATTGTATTATTAAATCTTGAACGTTAGCTTATAATTCTGGCAAATATAATCAGGAGCACTGATGCTTGATTAATCTGTTAGGAATCTGGAATTTGTCATATTATTGGACATCAGGTTTCCGTGCAAACAAGTCTTTGACAACCCGATAATAAAGCATGTTAGAAATATGTTTCAAAAGACATGGTTACTTGTTTATATTTCAGATCAAAACAAAAGCGGGGTTATTTATTTTTAGGGTTAAAGCGTTATAAAAGATTAATTTCCAATAAAAATATGTTAATATCAAGTATTAACATGTTTAAAATACGAGGGATAATGAAATTTTTTTTTTATATATAACAAAAGTTAAAATAAACTTATAAATTATCAAAAATTTTAAAAGGAAGATATATACAAAGTAAACTTTGAATTTAAACTACATGCGATTGCGGCTCAAGCCATAGGAGCTTCGGGTAAACTTTAGATTTAAACTACATGCGATTGAGGCCTAGCCATAGAAGCTTTGGGTTTGCTACAAATAATTTTTGGATTATAGAAAAATATTTCTTCCTAGGTTATTTCGAACTTTGATTTAGGTTTGTTGTGAAATTATTCTTTCACCCCCCAAAAATTTTATTTTACAAAAGAATAATTTTAAATGAGAAATCCGTCAGGTTTTTTACTTGTTTATGGTGTGAAATGGAAGTAAAATTATAAGAATTAATTCTAGTAATTGCATCCATTTTGATTAAAGATTTGGTATAGAAAGGGGTCAAAGGTGAGATGTTCTGTAGTAGTTTATTTGCCTTCTTTATAGCTTTTCAACTTAATTTTTCCTCTCCTTCTGCTTTGTCTTTTACCCCTCTTTTCTTTTATTCTAAACCTTAAGGTTCTTATGCTTTTTGGAGAAATTTTGAGTTTATTATCCCTTTGATTCATATACTTTCAAAAAAAGTGTATCTTTTAAAGTTTGGTCGGTGGAATCATATAAAACTATTGGCAAAAAAAACAAACATTTGTATGATTGACAAACATTTTAGTTTAAGAACAAATAGTTCAATTCTTGATAATAATATTATATTTAGTTTATTGATTTATCTTTAATAGTATCTAATATTTATACTTTTAGTTTAATATTTGCTTTTGTATATGGTGGTATGCATGTCATCATTTTTGTTGATTCAAATACAACTTTAAATATTATATTATTTTCTTAGTATGTATATTAGAATTTTGTTTTAACTCTTTTGCAAATTTATGATCTCTTACCTTGTTCTAAAATTGCATGCAATCTTCCTAAATAATAGATACCACTAAAATGTTACCAATAATCTTGAGATTAAAATTGTTTTTTCATTTGCTTAGTTATTTTATGATTAAGAATAGTACAGTTTTTTCCTTCTCCCGTGCACTCACTTTAGAAAAGATTGATATGAAATCTGGGAAGTACTTAGAATCTATTTGGGAATGCGGTTGAATCTATGTTTCTTAAAAAAATTTTTAAAAATTATTTTTTATTTTTGTTAAAATTTAATATGGTTTGTACGTTTTGGATTATTTTAATATGCTGATGTTAAAAATAATTTTTAAAAAATAAAAAAATATTATTAACATGCATTTTAACATGAAAAATTATTTGAAAAGCAACCGTTACCATACTATCAAACACACTTTAAGCTGATGCTGAGATAGGATTCATACTGATATAAAGGAATGACTTGAGCTTTGTTTCTCTTTGATCATGTGATTTAGGCCATTACAGATATGGAATTCTTCCTTGGCTGTTACCTAGAAAGGAGATGGAAGCTTGCCGTTTTAAAAAATGGGACATGTAATGGTGAGGGTTGATCTTTCAAAAAAAAAAAATTGTTTTTGCTTAGGAAGGTTATGCAATATAAATAAGTAGGAAAAATAATTGTAGTTGATGATTTTTTAGCATTTTACCTTCTTTGTTTTTTTGAAGTTCAAGTCCTTAGTGCATATTTTCACTTTTATTAGCGTTTATATAAAATGGAAAAAGCCAATATATATATATATATTGTAGAGCATTTATAAAATTATTTTTTAGAATTTTTTTAAAAAGAAAATACAAAATACAAAAATATTTTTCATTTATTTTTAAATTTTACAACAAGTTTATAAAGCTCATTTGAACTATACTTAGATTAAAGAGTTCACTAAGCTAACATATCTAAATTTTTAAAATAATAAAATCATTAACCTTGTCTTTATACATAAAAAAATATTTGTTATTCATGTTTAAGATAAATGGACTCGTAGTGAGCAACTAGCTTTAACAATAAAAAATAATAACATAGTTCCTAATTTTTTTTAAAAAATATTTGAGATATTTTGATTAGTGTTTGAATTTATTTTGTAATAAAATAATAAGTTATTTTTGTTTATAGGTTAAAAACTTTAGAGAATTTGATGTTTTTAGTGAAAGTTCATGGTTTATATAAACTAGTTTTGACATATAGATATTAAAAAAGTCAAGTTTTAAATTCAAATAGCATAAATATGTTTTTTGTTTAGCTTCGATAGTTTTGAACTTTGAAACTTTATTCATGTTATTGATGATTTAATATTATTTATTAATTATTTAGATTAAATTATAATTAGTATTGGTAATGTGGTTCATGTTCTTTGCATGAACATTGCTTTAACCTCTTATTTTGAGTTGTTTTGGATTAATTCTTAGCACATACATGTTAGTTTATCATCTTTATCAAATAATATAGGGTTAAAATGCATCAATAACACATATTCATGCATTTGGATTCGAGGGTTCCTTTGACTGTCCAAATACATTTTGATCAAATCATGACTTTCTAGTATTAATAGAAAAAAATGAATGCTTCATTTTTTATGTATGCATGGTTATGAAAAAAAACCTTGTCTTTGATTACATCAAAACTTATATGGTTTATGATTTATGTTTATTGAGTTTTGGTTTGAATGTTCATCGTTTTCTTTATGTTCTTGGTGTTTGATATGTTTTTATTAGAAAATTTTATATTTTTTTGTGTTTTTTTAATTTGATTTGTTTTTGGTTTAATTGTTTCTTTTACTTTAGTTTTGGGTCAAGCCATGATTTTTTGTTCAGTTTAGGGTCGAACTAGTGTTTGTGATTTAACACAATTGGTTTTGTTTTGGGTTAGGTACTAAGGATTTTTTTGGTTGGTTACTTTTTTTATTGAGGAATTTTTAGCCTAAAAGGTTATTTGACAAATACACCTTTAAACCTATTTTGACAATTTTGTTTTTAATAAAAATAAGATTTGTTTTATCAAATAGAACCCAAATAAATTTAAAAAAAAACTAAAAAATTTCAAAGATCAATTTAAAATTATTTGTGGATCACTCACATGAGAGAAGAGAAGGAGGGCAACCATCAAAGAAGAGAAAAACATCCCCCTCCTCTATAAACTCAAAATAATGCATTCTTTTTTCTTTTTGATTAGTTGTTTAACAACTATACAAAGCTAAACAATTTTTTTTTGTTACAAGGACATGAAAACCTTCAAGTTTTAAGAACTGTGAGATTTATTTTACCTTTTCTTTTCAGTTTATATGATGAATATGTTTATTCTTTTATATTTATTTTTTTATCATAGTTTATTTTAATTGTTAGAACGGGCTCTAAGTTATTATTGTAGATAATTTATTGCTAAATTTGATATTAAAACCAAAGTTGTGTTATGAACTTGTAAAGTAATTGAGTTTAATAATTATGGAGGATCTACGTTATTAAATTTAGGGAGAACATTCAAGCAAATCAAACATAGACTGTGGAAAGTTATGTTTTCTTGATTAATCAACTTATCTAAATTTAAAGGCTGACATTGAATTAAATTACTAGTACGGACACTGTGGTTGTTTGATGGTTAGGGTTAGTTATACAGCGGATTCGATAACTAACCAATATTAAAAAGAAATAAATATTTAGAATATAAATTAATGTTTCATTTTCATGATCAGTTCTGATTTTCGTAGATGAATGTGTGCTTATGATCAATGCTTGTTATCTTGATAATTTTATGATTTTATTTAATTTCGCTTGATAGTTTTCTATTTTCTTTTGCTTTAGCCTATATAACGTCCAAAATCCCTCAAATTGCATATCATCTAGTATAAAAATCTGACTTGAACCTTCCTCATGGTATCGACCCCTTACTTGCTCTATATTATCTTATGTGTTGTGTTTTAAACTAAGATAATTAATTTGTGCGATCACGACATCGTAACAATTTATCTTTGTTTTAAGCTATAGACGAACCATTGGTTAAGAATCCATCAATACCTTTAAGCTACATTTAGATTATACGATGTAACTTACCTTAAGTAAGATGTGCTAAGAGTGTTAATATCTTTCATAGTCACAACAAATCCCTTACCTTAAAATTTTATATAAGACTAGTCCACCTGATTCTCTTAATGATCCTGACAACTCTTTAATTATGATATCTTGTCATGCCACATGTGCACATGCAACAATTATAAAGATAGATTCTAGTGCACAAAAGGGGGGTTTAAAAAAAGACTAAGCAATTTTCTTTACACAAGCTGCCACTCTTAGGAAAAAAAAAATAAAAATACCTTATACTATTAAGTGTCTCCCTTTATGATTGACAATCCTTACTCTTTCCTCTTACCAACGCACCAATAAACACACCACTTAAAAATAAAAACAAAATAAAACATTATGTATCTCCTATCATTCAAGATTGGCCACATTCTTTATTTATTTATAAAAGTCTAAACTCAACTCATCTTTAAAAGGAGGGAGAATCATTCAAGAACTATAAAAAATTGATAAAAATTTCATCTTCACCTCCATTGGAATGAGCCATCAACATTGACCTAAATTTTTTATTTTTTTTTGAAAACTAGCATAGTTTCAAAAAAGTTGAGGAAATGAAACACTTTTAAAAAGTTTTATGAAAATTACATAGTTTCTCTATAACTACTAATCTAAATCGTAGTTGTTAAAGAACCGCCATTCAGAAAAATGATTTAAAAAATTGCTATTTTAAATTATAATTTCATAAGAAAACTACGATTATGTATCGCAGTTATGATATATAAGCACAACTATTTTTCTTTATAGCCACAGTCTTTGAGCGAAAAAAAGTCCTAGAACTCAAAGAAACCCAAAAGAAAACAACCTTCAAATCACTCAAAACACTGTCCAATCCTCCCTATCAAAACATCAAAATCATCTTTCCTTTGTCTCCATAAGTATCTCTACTATTTTTTTTGTTGCAAACTGTCACTACCACCAGTCACTTACATATCATAAAAGCAAGATAAAATATTTATATTGTCTATTAATTTGATAGGTTTAATTATTGAATTAATAAATTTTATATTTTGATTTAATTTGATATATGTATTGTGTTTTAAGCTTATGTTCTTTAACTAAAATCATGTTTGGCAAACACACCCTAACATATTTTTCATGATCTTTAATTTATGTTTTTTTTTTAGTATTTTTCAAAATAGACCCTAATTTAATTTTAATTATTTTTTAGATTTATAAAGAAAAATCTTGCAATTAATTATGGGTATTTCATATCATTTTACCCTTTTTTATTTAATATTTTGAATTTTAAACTTATACATAAGATTTTTTTTTGGCATTAAATAAACTAGTTTTTTTTGTTTAAAAAACATTAAAAAAATCCTTCTTTAGAAAAAAACACATCTACGTTTTAAATTGCATATAACCAAGTTTCTTCAAAAAGAAAATCAAGTTTCCATTTTGAACGAAAAAAACAAAAAATATGAGAAATGCATGATTTAGCATGCCAAAAAAAAATCAAAAAATA
The DNA here is from genome assembly GCA_015708895.1 of Populus ilicifolia. Lineage (NCBI taxonomy): Eukaryota > Viridiplantae > Streptophyta > Magnoliopsida > Malpighiales > Salicaceae > Populus > Populus ilicifolia. Next base: position 75,000 of record SRLM01000614.1, on the reverse strand, counting down.
GTTTTATATTTTGTGTACATCATGGATTTAATAACACATTTATTAAAGCTATGAGGATAAGGTCTAAATTTTAAAAATACCAAAAAAAATATTTTTTGATTTTTAATATTAAAAATTATGAACTTATACGTAAGATGCATTCTAAAAAATAAAAAAATAAATATAAAATAATATGTTTGATTTTAAAATGGCTAGCCTTGACCTATAAAGTCACGATCCATCTTGATAAGGTTAAGCCATGATCCATCTTCGCGGGGTGGACTTTTTTTAACCAATATTCAAATTAGTAGTTAAAAAATCACCACAAAACCTAAGTAATAATCAAACAAATAAGCAATGCAACATATCTTATATAGGGTATACTATAGTGGATATTACCCTCCCTATACATAATTGATCCCTTTATTTAGACTCTAAAGACCAATTAGAGTTTTTAGTAATCACAATACTAGATGATGACTTGAAACTTTTTAAACCAACAAGAATTCATTATTTTTTCTCCATACCACCAAAGTTTTAATCTAGAAGAATGATCATTACGATGACATACATGTGTGACAATTGACATAGAGAAGCCTCTAGGGGTGAATTGTCAAAATAGTCACCTTAACTGTAGAAGAAAAACCCACATACCCACTTAATTTTTATGGAGTTACTTATAATTTTAGCCTTAAAATAGGAAGCCCTTGTGCCCCTTTACATACCACATCAACATTAGCTCAAGACTCGACTTAGTTTATATATACAATTTAGTGATGAATTTGTTTTTTAAAGATGGTGCTGAAGAACCTTCAAAAGTATGTTGACGACTTGAACCAACAGTCTTGTTGTTTTTAGAAGCGACAACAATAATCATATTCTTTCTAGTTTTCATTAAGAGATTGTTGAAAAAAAACTTCTTAAAAGAAAGAGATGAAAGATAGAGACGTTCCTAATAGAGTCGCTAGAAATTTATAGACAATTTTGAATACTTGAAAATCAAGCAAGAAAACATGTACAAATATTTAATTTTATTCAAATATATGAATGGTTACTATATCTATTTAAAATATTGTTACAAAAGAATAAAATAATTCTCTAATTCTTCTGTTAAATTTTATTTATGATGACTTGTATTATTTGTGAAATTGAGTCTATATTTATGCTTTGTAAGAACATGAATTTACATGAGTATTGCAGAGCAAGATTTGGTGATTTGATACTTTAAATAATACAATTGATTTGTATTTAAAATATTGTTGAAGAGCTCTTACAGGACTTTTGGTTTAATCTAACAAAGTTTCATTATTTTTAATATTTAAATATAGATAAAGAAAACTTAGTTGCTTGAAGAGCTTCTATAGAATAAGATTTTTTTTATCACAAATAAGAATCTTTCATTCTGTTTAGAGTGAAGTTCTTTATTTATCAAGATTTGTAGGGTCTCTCAAGTATTTTTTTTAATGACACATATTATTATTTTATTTGTTAATTTTTATTTATGAAATTTTATATAAAGATATTTTTAAATATATCATGTCATGTGTCAACCTTTTATTGATAAAAAAAATATATAAAGATCCATTTATTTTTCATGTTATTTATTTTTATTTTGTTTTATTTTATTATATAAAAATAAATTAAAACATGAACGGTAGATTTTTTTTCCTGTTTGTACAATGCCATTTGATTGTAGTGGAGAGCTTTTGACATTGCATTTAAAAAATGTTTATAAAAAATTTAAATTTTTTATTTAAATTAATATATTTTTTATATTTTTAAATTATTTTAATGAGCTGATCTTAAAAATAATTTTTTAAAAATAAAAAAATATTATTAATATATTTTTTTAAAAAAATATTTTAAAAAATAATATCAACCATATCCTCAAACATGCTATAACCAGGTATCGAGGGCAGGAGATTTTCTGCTGCGTGTTGCTCAGACACTAACAGCTTTGGATTGCACAATTCCGTAAGGTATTTTGGGCCGTGGAGAACTTGCCTGTCTCCACATTCTAATTATCTTTCCTAGTTTTCTCGCTGTATTTTACTTGCTGCTGCGCTTTCTCTTTCAGATCAGTTTCCTGCAAGAATTTCGATAATGCATAATTTGACTACGTGTGTGAAAGTGTGATTAGATTAAGTTTCCTGTCATTAATTTATAGCTACTTGGAAGGATTGCAAAAACATTAAAATAATTTGGACAGTAACTTTATATTTTACATCGAAATAATCATGACAGTATGCATGCAAAAAAGAAAAAAATCTCGGGAGGAGGGTGGCAGATTATGGTTCCCTAATTAGGGTTATTATCCTTCATAATTTATATTTCCCCAAATCTTTTGATAACAGGCAAAAGTTCTGTGCAGGTTACACGAAAGAGAGACATGGAGTGACAACAGATACTCAGCCCCCTTTCTTTCTAGCAAGACACCAACAGATAACTGCCGAATGTAAAAAGGTAATTAGATTCGTCAATTCATCCCCAAAACAACCTAATTAACTTCTAAGATAACAAGATATCATTTTACTTCCAAGCGGATGTAGCAATAAGTGGCCTATCATGCCAGCAAAGAACCAACTCAGCCTGCCTTTTTGCCACATAGAAACCTCTCACTTGCACCTTTCTCAGCAAACACTCAGCTTGAAAATCAGCAAACTGACTCAACTGCACCGGCCTCATTCCTGCCCCAGCAAATACCTCCCTCCACGGAGACAACATTCGCCCTCCGCACCCCTCAACTGCCGCCAAAATGTTCGGTTTCAGCAGGCACATCTCAATTTTCCTCGCCCAATCGTCACCAGCTGTAATCACGGCTGCATCCAGGGACTCAAACATCATTGAATAAAATTCAAGACAATTGACGAAGTTCCTCCTGAATGACAATCTAGCTCCAGATTCTGTCCACCCTTCACTGTCCACAAATATGAACACACTTGGCGAAACTCGGCGGAAATCATTAACAAACATAGTAACCTTATTTGTTGAACCAAGATGGCGAAATATTGCTGGGGATAAGAGAACAGCAATTTTCTCTCCTTCAACAAACTTGATTGCTTTGAAAGACAACATTTCAAAGGTAGGGAAAAGCACAAACTCGACATGGAATCTGATCTTGAGTTCATGGGCGAATTGTGAGAGTCTTTCTTTGATCAATTTGGTCTCCGCCACAGTATCTTCTGTTACAACCGCAGTGATTCGAAGAAGCGGAGTTATGATCTTATTGCATGAGTCTGCTTTGTCTACAAGTTCTCTCATCAAAGAAGCATAGTGGCAACCAAATCCAATATCAAAATCTATGACATGAAGAAACACTGAATTTCCATTAAGGGAATCAAGAATAGCTTGGTTGGTGGTGAAGTCAGTGAACATGGGGATTGGAGAGATGTTAAAGAAGGCCTTGTAAGCCTTAATAGTTTGGACAGTATTGGACCATGAAGGGAAAACAGGATTAGTTTGTGGCCGTGTTGATCCACTTGTAAGGAGAGACTGGAGAGCTTCTTTGAAGAAAAAAGCGGCTCTTTGGAGTGGTTTACCGTTTGGTGATTGAAGGCGATGACTGAGCCGTTCCAATATCACTTGCGCAAGTTGTAGCTCGTTTGAGTCAAAACAGTCTGCTGCTTTGATAAGCTCTCGAATGAAATCAGAACCAGCATTCCAATTTCCAATATTGTTATGAAAACTATGGGACAAATCAAGAGAAGTCAAATTGTGAGTTGTGATAGAATTAATGTACATATCATTAAACTCAGAGTTAAGAAACTGAGTAGCGTCAATCTGTTGAGATGCAGTGAACTCAGGAAGGTTATGACTTTGGATTTGAGGCTCACTGCAAGGACCGAATTGTGGAAAATTATTGATGAGAGCAGGAGCAGAATCATCATGGAAGTCCAAATCTCTCATAATAGAATCCCAATCCAAAGTTTGCAAGACATGATCTTCCCACTCGATAGGATCGGTTACAGAGGCCGATTTGCCAGCTCGTGCAGGACTTGGACTTCTACGCAAGTCAAGAACCGAAGTGGGTTCGTAGCACGAGTTTCGATTGTTGGGGTTAAAGCTGATGTTCCTGCTGTTGTTGTTGGTGTTGTTGCAAGAAACTGGTTTCGGGTTTTGAGACTGGTTGTTGCTGCTGCTGCTGTTTTGTGGTGAGGGAGCTGGAACTTTCATAGCTAAGAGCACGAAGGTATGTAGCCCCTCTGTGTTTGAAACCCTCTTTAATTTGTTTCGAGTGCTTTAGAAAGTGGGAAATGGCAAGGGAGAGGGGGCTTTTGGTGGTTATGATGACTGGCTTTTTATCTTTGCTTGTATGCATGGGGGGGTATGGGATGAGAAGGCATGGTTATCCATGAGAGATATGTGCGTCCATGGCATGCTAGACTCGAGACCAATCCTTTTTTATCTCTTTGAAGCTTGTAACTCAAGTCACTACTTTGCATTTAGCCTTTTCCAGGATTCGCAGTTTATTTTCCTAGCTCAGCCGTTCTGGTATTGTTCATGCAGTCGTTTTAGTAGTTTTAGCCCTACATAGTTATGGTCAAAGCCATCTTGCAGAGTTCAATTATTTTTGTTATGTTAAATGATGTGGAGCTTATAATTAACTAAGTTTCTACTCCAATAAATGATATGGAAAAAATATATTAATTCAGTTGCAAACAATAATTGTGAATTGATTTCTTTGTTTGTATTTGTAGAACTAAGGCATGGTTAAAACAAATTGTCAAGTTGCCACTTGCAAACGGGTTGCCTATCTCAGTAGCATAATTTTGTCTTCAATAATTTTACTTTCAGTTTCTTTCTTGTGATCTGCCTAGCTAGTGAAAGCATAGCAGTGATAAGTAAATCAGTTAGATGGCTATTTTGACTACAGTCACTTTCTCCAGCTCCATGATACAGGACTTCAAATTTGGAGCTTCATGCATGTCCAGAAAGGGAAAGAGAGAACGCCTTCTACATCACAGGAGATTGAATACAGAGCATCTTGCAAGTTTTTTGTCTCAAAAACTTCTAGTTTTACTGGGTGCAAACAAAGTCTTAACAATGCCTACTTTGTAGATATAAAGTTTAAAGACATGAACAGTTCAAGATCTACTTTAGACTTTGAAATGGATTGAAATCCTTTTCATCCAAAAACTTCAAACTGGATCTCTAGAAAAACACTACTTCCTAGCTTCCTCAATAAATCGAGGGGAATGGAGAAAAGAGGGAAAAGAAAACAAAGCAAAACCCTTTTTTAATCCTCGTGTTTGAGTCAATTATTTAATTTTATCCCCTTGTCGAAAGATTTATTCAATTTATATCTTTTGCTGTTAAATTCTATCTAATTTACACTTACAGTAACCTTTGTCAGATTATACTAGTTATTTCATCATTGACGCCTTTACGTGGATCAATTTTTTTTTCTATAAAAATTATTATATATTTTTATTTTTTAAAAGTGTTTTTATACATAAAAACGTTATGTAAATTTAGAAAATCATGCATGCATGTAATAAAAAAAATCAAAAACTATATATATTAATAAATAGGGGAAAAGTCATTGTAACAACTAAAAATAAAATTAAAACAATCCAGAGATGAAAAATAAATTGATTGAATAAAAAAAATATTATATAAGGTTATATATACTAATAATATTATCTAAAAATAAAAATTTATTTGTATAAAAGATTAAAAACATTGATAGATAAGTGAGAATAATCTTTTCAAAAACTGCATTCATACAATACCATTAAAAAAATCTCTATCCAACAACAATAAAATTAGAAAAAGAACAAATCATAGAAGAGGGATGTCAATTGAAACATAAATTTTAAAAAATATTTAAGAAAAAAATATCAATTAAAAAAGCAATATTAAAAAAAAAATAGCTTAGATATTGTGGCTTAACTCAGCAAACTTATACTTTAGGTCATGAACTCAATTAAATTTAATAGTTTTTTTTCTTAAATTTATATTTAACATTAAATTAAAAAAAAACACAAGATCTTGAGCCTATAGCCCAACACACCTAATCCATTACGAGAAAAAGCCTGGGCACATGGGTGGGCCTTCAAGCTTAGGGTTGTTAGTATGGGCTTGGTTATATATATAATAAAGGGGCAGACACCTTTATATTTTTTAAACAAAAAAAAAATAACACAAGTGACATGCATTTGTGAGTCTAGGTTCTAGCCACCCAATGATAGTTGAAAAATCAAGGCAGTGCCTCTTTTGTTTATAAAACCTAATTTTAAGTCATTTTAACTTAAAAACACATCATTAACACCCTTAAAATACTTATAAACCAATAAATTAACATAAAATACCTAAACAATGGTTCAAAAACATGAAATCAAATCAAGTTAGATTTATATTTCTTGGTTTAAATATATTTTTTCAAGCAATATTGAGGTTCTAAACAATCACCACCAACTCCTTTTATCTCATAGAACTCATGAACACCAAAAAAAATCTATTTTGGTAGTTATAAATGGCTTCAATAGTAACCTTCTTTTTTACTGCTAGAATCTAGTAACCCCCCCTTTTTTTTGCTCTAATTAGGAATTAAAAAAATACTATAAATAAAATTTTCTACCAAATTAAACTTATTTTTTTTTAATCCTAAAGGGACTTAAATTGTCTAATTTGTGTTATTTTTAAAGCTTGAAACCTAAGTGTACTTTTTCCAAAAACAATTTGGCATGCCTTTTTCATTTCAGTCCCTCTCATTTCAATTCTACTATTGCCTAAAAAATCAAAATCAATTGGTCTTTAAATATGATTAAATAGTTCAAAATAAAACTTTAAAGATCAAAATGAATAATTAAAAATGCATAGTATGTCTGTTGTGTTTTGTAAGTGTATAAATAATGTCAGCTCGACTACTAGATTCTTTAGATTTACCAACTACTAGAAACCCACCAAATATAATAATACTAACAACTTTCTCACCAAAAAAATTAAAAATTAATATTTTAATTTTTTTATCGGTATCTCTGTATGTAAAGTCTAATTGAAATTTTTAATTTATTCAAAAATTTTCAGAAACACATCAAGCATTACTAATGTCTTTACCATTGAAAAATTAAAAATTAATATTTTTATTTTTTTTTGTTAGTGTTTCCATAATTCTAATTGAATTTTCAATGTAATAAAAATTTTCAAAAACCCACCACCTATTATTGTTGATGATACAATATGTATTGAACAATGCAAATGAGAGAGGAACAATCCAATGCTCTTTGGAATATAGTAACAGACTTAATTCGTTAGTGATACACTTTATATTGAACACTATAAAAAATACAATTGAGAGAGGAATAATTTCAATACTCTCTAAAATATATTGATAGACTTAATCCATCAGTGATACCTCTAAATTGAACATAATAAATAGTGCAAATGAGAGGAGAAAAACTATAATGCTCTCTAAAATATATTGACAACCTTAATTTGTTAGTCTACCTATTTGTATTTTGCATCTCATCAGTATTTTTATCGGTGTGCAACAATTTTTATTGCCATAATGTATCTATATTTTTTATTTATTCATCCTGCAAATGTTTAAAATTACAATATACACAACACAATAACACCAGTTTTATGTAGAATATTAAAATCATTTTCAATTTCATCATCTTCATCGCAATATTCTACATTTATTTCATCATTATCATCATCTTTATTGACTTTTATATGTCTATGGTTCTCAAAACATCATTTAACTTACCAATGTCTATATCAACCAAAATATTATCGACGACCTGAAAATTTAAATTTTTCTCTAGATAATTAAATGGAACAACTTGATATGGATCAACTAGTTCATAAAGTTGAAAGACATTATCTCTCAATATTATTCATCATTTCCCTTGTGAACAACCTGGACATAACTACTAAGTTTGGTTTTCACTAAAAATAACCAATCAAATATTGAACGAGCATTTCTAAAGGAAAGAATGTATGTGTAATAAACTTGCTGGCATTGCTTAAAAAAAACAAACATCATCGAAATTAAGGAGTTTAGCTTCTGTATTAATTTTTACCAAACCATAAAAGGGATCTAAATTGATTCCTCTATCAATGGTATCATACAAGTAGCATTTGAATAAAAAAAATTTATTTTATTCACTATGATATTGCAATTTAATGACCTCTTCTAACTTCTCATAATAGTCAACTAAAAATCATTGGAAGTCGAACCCTTAACACAAACCCTACTATTATATATCTTTTTACCCTAACTATAATTTTCTATATGAAACACATGTCCATTGATAAAATATTTATTATAGCACTTCACTTTTCTTTTAAGACCTAGACTTAGTAAATTCAAAGTAACTCTAGCATTCTCTTTTAATTGATAAACCTGGTACATAAATTAAATCTCTATAATAGTTAATAAGAATGTGTAATGAAATTAATTATCCCTGGTGATAAGAATAATTAAACAGTTCTTATATGTGTTTTTAACCACGTAGAAAATTATTCATCTTATAATTGAAAGATTTGAGATTTAATTTGCTGTGTGTTTTTACATAGTAAAAATTGACAATGTTTCCTACGAGAAATTGAATAATCTATTAGTTTATGATAATATAAGAGATAAGATTTTTGAAAGTAATAACATATAGAGTATTATACTTATTGAATAAAAGATCTTAGTTGATCGCAATTAAATAACACATAATTATATACTTGTCTAATTCTATTTCTGTCAAATATTTTCTCCTCACAATATTTTTTTGGTATAGATCACCTAGGATGAGAGAATATTGACAAGTTACTACTCGAAGACATTTCCCCACCATCATCATGCCTTTGAACGCAGTTAATTCCTATTCTCAAATAAGGCTCAAAATAGTATGAGATAAATATTGAGATCTTTTTAATAATATGAGTCTTGCATATCGAAGTCTAAACATGCATCTTGTTTTTTTACTTTTATTTTAAGATTGAAAAGGTACAAGAGTGAAATTAAATTAATGTTTTGATTTAAAAAAAACAATAGAATTTTAATTATAATGCATGTGTAATCGCTAACCTATCGAATGGATACATCCATCGATATTGGACTGAGTGTTCAACATTTGCCTCAAACAATAGATGTATAGGTAGATACTTTATTGAGTTGAAAAATGATGGGGGATATCATTTCAAGTTTGCAAATTATTTGGACGATATTCTTTTAAAGCCTCTTCATATGTTGTGCTTGCAACTTGTTGGAGCATATATCCCTAAGAAAGTGACTTATCTCCATGAGTGCATTTCATAACTCTGTTGATAATAAATCTCAATAAGCTAATGCAATTAGTATTTGCATAAACATATGATAATCATGAATCTTTATTACATATATTTTACAACCCTCCAAATTTACCAACTTTGATATGTTTAAAGCATATCCATTAGGAAAATATAGGCTTTTAAGTTATTGGTAGACAAATAATTATGCATTCTTATCTAAGACAAAGCTGCTTTTTAGCTTTGCAACCCATGATCCATCATAAATTAACTTCATATTTTTACAGTGGCAAAACAAAGATATATTTATTTTTGCCTTGATGTTGTTATTTTTCTTTCCTTTCACGTCCATAATCATGTTGAAAATATTTTCAAACATGTTCTTTTCAATATGTATGATATCAAGGTTATGGCAAAAAAATATTAGTCTTTTAACAAGAAAGCTCTTAGAAAATACTTTATTTTACCCAATTATGGGTCAAACCCAAACTAGAAAACTTTTGCTTATTGAATTAAAAGTCAAATACAATATCATTATACTATAACACCATGTCATAAAAAATTTTTACCTAATGATAGTGGCGATGCAATTAATTCTGCCAACAAAGAAATCCTTTCAATTATTTTTATACTTGTAATTTGGTGGCAAAAACCATTAATGGTAATAAAAAAAGATGTTTTACTATCATTTATTAACATTAATACCTTGTTATTACCACTAATGGTAATAAAAAAGATGTTTTACTATCATTTATTAACATAAATACCTTGTTATTTTTCATAGAGTATGAATATATTAGTTTTCCATACGTGCTCCGACCAGAAATCATTTATAGTCCATATTAAAGCTGTCTTCATCTCAAATTTTTATTTTCTTAATACATCATACATCAAAGCCCCGAAAGATTGTAACTGTTTCAACTTATCAATCAATAGAAAAATATAATTATCTATATTTTTATCAGAACTATTAGGATTAGGTATGATCATAGAGAAAAATAAACTCTAACCTCATACATATTCTTAGTCGCAAGTTGTAAACTGTGAATATTATAAGCCAACAAAGATAAAGAGCAGCAAATAACTTGAATGGATTGAGTTTATTTTTACATAATCCAATATGCACGTTATTAATTGTCATAAAAATTAAAGATGCATCCTATTAAAATATTTATAGGTTTTGCCATTAGAAATATATATCATCACTTCATCTAGTGCATCATGTAAATGATATTATATCATTTACCTAGCAATTTTCAGTTACATGAATAACCTTTATAGTATAGATATGATTGAGAAGTATCTAAGTTTTATATATGCGACAACAGTCATTTCCCTGCAGTTCTGGATTTATAATGAGCATGCTCACATGTTCTACACTAAATTAACTTTGTATTTTGAAGGTAGTATAACATGCAAAAATTTAGACATATGTTCATTTTCTGGTATTCTAAGCCAAAGGGTTTCATTATAGATTTAGAAGTATAATTTTTTTTCCCTTCAAGTAAATATTTATTGTCTATTAAACAAATCTGTCATAATCGACCTCACTTAATCTATTATCTAATTTGATGTTAAACACCTATGTAATGGCTAATAATTTATCGTGATTTGTGCACTCATCTCATAATGATTCATCAGAATCTTTTAAAAGATAAATAAAAAAATAGTTATCCAACATTATCCTGATTTATTCTCATTGCATTCATAACCAGATTTCTATAAGGATTACTATTATCATCTATAATTTCATGGACATTGTTATAACTAGAAGTTTACTCAACCATCCTTCATACCATAGTCTTGTGAGGAATATATGGTTCTCTGTATGCAAACCAACACATGTATCTCTACATAAATGTTTTTTATATAAGATGCATTGTTACAATATCTAGATCGAGAAGCTATTTATTTTACACCTCTTACATGAATATCTAATATTGTCTCTACTAATATTTCTCAGATTAGATAATATGTAATTAATAAAATTCTAAACTTCATTAAAATAATCCATATTTCGCAACCCTTTGAGTGAATGTTGATATATCCATGAATGATCATCCATTACATATATCAAACCTATATAGAATATTGAGCACAACATGTATTAATTAATTACATAAACTAAAAAAATAATAGAACATTATTTTAAATCAAATTTATTCAAACTATTTTAATATTACAACTATTTTATTATCAATTATCTATATAAATTTAAATTTTTATATATTTACTGAAAATTTTAACTCAATAATAAAATTGATAAAATATAAAATGAAACCATTAAATAATTTATTATTTATTTCATCACAAAATGTCTAATTCGCAAATTCAAAATAAATTTCATCAATTTACAAACAAATATATTTTTATAAAATCTCAAACAAACAAACCCTAACATGTACATATCAATATTCATATAATAATTTTTCATGAGGAAAAGCTATAAAAACAAGTAAACACCCACACAAAATACATATACCACAAAAATATATAGTAAAAACTAATATTTTAAAATTAAGTTCAGATAAAAAATAGGTGTTTTTGCTTCTTTAAAATAAAAAATCTTTAATAAAATTTGAATTGGATTAGGGATGGTGACAAACTGAGTATTAGGGTGGCTGGATTTATAGTGGAAAGTTGATTTATGATAAAATTATGAGAGGTGGGCTCATGTTGTTTGTTGTAAATTAAAATGAAGGAAGAAAAAAAAATAAAGGAGTGAGAGAAAAGGATCATTTGTTATGTCATAAATTAAATATTATAGATGGATTTAATTTATGAATTTAAATCTATTTGTAATTTTATATATAAAAATGACATGGCATCGTACTTTTTTATTTTTTCATTTCTTTTTTCTTGTAATAATTCTGTTAATATATATCAAGATAATATTTATGTTAGTGTTTATTAATGGACACTACAAGGAGATATTCAATCGAAAAAATAATTTACTAACAAAAATATTCTTTTGAAGCATCCATTTATATTTACCAAATTTTTGATAGTGCTTAAAAGTGTTTAGTCCACTCGATTTAGCTTTTTAGTTAATATTGTTGAGTTAGTGGAGGTGACTTCAATTCAATAAAACATTGTAACAGGAAAAATCTAACGAAAGCTATTTATTGTTGGATAATATAAGGATATAATTGAACGATTGATCAAATTGCATTCGTAAAATGGATGTTTAAAAAGGAAAAGCAAAAGGATAGCATAAGTTTGTCCAAGAGGTCAAATTGAGGCCGTTAAAGATCCATAACGTAGTTGTCCCCACAAAAGCCATTAACAGATAGCCAAAAACAAACACCACCAGCCTCACATTATCACATCATTTTAACACAAGAAAGCATTATAAAGTAGTTAAAGACTTCAAAATAAAAATAAAAATTGACAATGCATCGTTCCTGTACATAGCTAACCATTCTTTTTAACCGTCCAAATAATTGAATGGAATAATTTATTGAACAAAACGTATATAGTTTGTAGTTCCCAACATGCCCATAAAGGCACACCACGGATTTGAAATATTTGACCAAAAAAAAGTAAATAAATTCAATAATTCTTGCTGATGATATTTATAGCTCAATTCTTAATAGCACAGTCTCATCCCACCACCACAGATTGTAGCCTGATGCTCTGTACTTGGGTGCTTCATAGGAGCAAGTCGAACCTTAAAATCTTGCATTGTAATTTTAATATCATGTCTCCATTTTATTTTATTTTTATTAGCTAGTGAGTTATTAATTGGACCATGTATTGATCATGCATAAAATATCAATTTTCTATCCCATGCACTCACTCCATAAAGGGTGGGGACCCTTGAAGTACAAGATTTATTTATTTATTTATTTATTTATTTTGGTGAAATGAAGTTCTAGATTTTAAAGACTGTAATCAAGCACCGGGAGATCCTACAAAGATACGATGCAATGGCATCCATGAGTTTTGTTTTTCTAGCAACTTCACCAGAGATCAAGACGCAAGCACAAACGTGCTTCTAAAGAATATCTCTCAGCAAATGTTCACACCATAAGAGTAGATGAGAGGAAAAGTAAACACAAAAGTTTGTGGGATTCTTGTTTGACGAAGATATGACCCCTCAAGTGGGGTCCAATATGGACATGATATCTGATCTTATTGGCTACGGCTGACTTTGTAGGACCCCACTTGGCGGCTTTTTGTCGGATATGCCCATGCATGGATCAAGGGTTTGAGGCTCGATCTTTTCTTAAATTCTTTCGTGTTCATGGAGAGTCAGGAGCGCGTAGAAACCATGCCCACGTAGGATTTATAGGGGTTTGGCCGCCAAGAGAAAGAGAGAAAGTAAAGAAAAAGTAAAGAAAAAGAAACTAAAAGGAAGAGAATATGTTCTCATGGAAGTTAGTGGTCTTGTGATTTATCTTTGATTGATTGATGAAAGCAATAAATCTATCCGTCCATTTTCGCGAACCATAGAAGAAAGAAGGGAAGGAAGAGAGAGAAACCACCATGATCTACAGCAACAAGAGAAAGGGTTTTTGGTAAGCTTTGCATTCGCATGCCCACCAAGCTACGCAAAAAGATGTTTTAGATTTTAGCTTTGTGTGTGATGTAGGCAGTCATGTCGTAATCAAATCTTACTGTGTGCCGCTTTAATTAGATTTCTGTTTAATCCCTTTTACTTCTTTGATGGAAACTTTTCCAAGGGATCCAATGCTGCTCCCTCTTGTACTGTGCGTTTTGGCTATTCTTTTACAAATTAATTCATCAATTAAAAGCGGCAAAGGAAAATGGAGTGCACGTGGCTATAATAAACCTCCAGAGTTAGAGAAATGGTGGACAAGGGTTTGCTTGCTTTCTTGAATTCAAATCTTAATCTTAATATCCGAATTTATTTTTAAAAACGCACAAAATTAAATGAAAATAAGCCCCATTTGGAGAATAAATATAGTTTTGGCGTTTGGTTCAAAGATATCCCTAAATAATCTAATATAAAAAAATTGCTGCAAAATTGTAGACTTGTTTGCTGGTTAATGGAAGACACCGAGAAAGAGGACAAAGGACGGAAACTAGTGGAAGCGGGATTACAACTGAAAAGAGCATACCAGCTAGCAACAGTTTTAATCCTATGATTCATTCCTCGTACATAAAAGGGAGGAAGAAAGGTCGGAGAAATTAATAGTTGATTGAGAGGATGCTAATTAGTTGATTGTCTTATTGCATTTAAGCTTATGGGCGATTACGATTATCTCTTAATTTGTTTATATGTCCATTAAAATTTTTAAAAAAATCTTCTAATGAATACATCTCTACATCCGCATAGTGCATTTAAAATATCTAGTCAATGTTCTTTTTTAATTTGGTGGGAATTAAACCAGCATTGTTCCATCTATTTTTTTTATAAAAAAAATCCATTATAAGCTTAATTAACAACGCAGTACAAAATATGAGTAAAATATTGTTCCTCGCACTGTTGTGGATTAAGATTCATTACATTGTTGGCTATCACAGTGTAATCTTTTTTTCATCCTTTAACTTTTTCATCATTTTTTTTATTTTGATTTTCTTTTTATTTGACCAAATTAATTTTATTTATTAGGAAATCATAAGATTAAAAGACAAGGATCAAGGTACAAAATGAGGAGGAAACAAATTGGCTTTATCGGACTTAAGTTAAGTCAAATCTATTTTTATTATTTTTTGAATTAAATATATTAATTTTTAATTTCATTCTTTAATTTTATTTATTTTTTTGCATTTACTATCTCAAGACGTGTTGGAGGAGCTGCATTTTTATGGGTGAAAAACATTATCAGCCCTGCGACGCATTCCGTGTCAAATAACAAGTTACAATCTAAAATGGCATCGAATATTTTTCTTTTTCTTTTTCTTTTTCTTTATACAGTTTTCCAATACTCAAATCCCCGACAAACCTTTTACAATCTAAATTATACTGCTGATGTTTCTACGAAGTTCAAAACATATTAATCGTTCTTTGAAAATGACAGTTGACTAAAAGTATATAATACAAATACAACAAAATCAAACGATTCCTTAGCAGTACAGGAAATTCCAATACGAGGCAGCATTCTTTATCATCCTTAAATGTTTTTCCTGAACTCGTGATTAACACTTAAGTATACTTGTAAGTATTTTATACGAAGGTTCAAGTCAAATACTTAGGTATTAAGGCTCTTGAGCACACGGAATGCACGCAATCGATATAAAAAAGGGCAGCTTGTAGCATCCAAAAAATAGGGGTTTATATTTCAATTTGTAACCATTCATGAAAAAGGATAGTCTCTGTACACTCAGTAAAAATGAAAAAAGGCTAAGAAATGTAGCAGTGGAGTGCCACTCAAAAGGGCATGTATGGTAGTGACGGATCTTCTATCTTTTATTTTACAAGCAACGATCCTTAACGTGTCCTTTTATACATAGGAAGGATCCTTAGGAGATGTTGGCTTTGCTTTGAAAAATACCCTATGATTCAATTATTATTTTTATCATGGCCAAAATTATTCAAGTTTTCAGGTGATTCCCTTCACGTTGTACGTGGCCCCTGCTAGTTTCTGTCTTTAATTTCATTGCTATCATGGTGCCCGTAAAGAACCGCACAGTCTTAGTTAAAAATCACGGTGTTATATGGCCCGCAGGGAAAGTTATTTCTTGATACTGTTTTTATGACACTTGAATTAATGAAATGACCGTCTCGCGCGGAATCATCCACTTTGCAAAGAATTTTTAAGCGTTGTAATCATTTAGGGTTAGAAAACATTAGAAGATTCTTCGTAGTTGACAATAAAGAGGCTTAAACAATGAGTTAACCATCTTTTTTATTTATATAAATAAATAGTGCAGTACACAACAGTAATGTTAGGAATTATTACACAAGATCAAATCTATACATTATATATATACATATAATTGTTATAAGATATACCCTATAATCTAGCACTTCTTATTATACACCTCCTTAAGCTGAGAGGGGAGACTCTACACGAAGCTTGAACCGAAAATAAACAATAATACAAGTATAAAATATAGGATTCAAGAACGTATAAGTAACATTTAAATTATCATTAAATTATAAACACAAAAATAAAAGTAATTTATAGGTCTGACAACAAATAATAGAATCATAAAGCTTCAACAATCCCATCAACTAAGTTTTATATTCAACTCAAGTAGAAAAGCAAGCAATTGTCCATTGTTTTCCCAACTTCTAAGAGATAGGTATAGTGCTGAAATACACAAGATAAAATGTCACAGTCCAGTTAAACTTGCCAGATATTATCCGCTTTAAATTTTATCGTTTTTATAGATTTGTTCTTTCTAACCATATATGGCTTCAAAATATATTTGACAAATTAATAACTAATATTATTAATAAAACTAAGTATCAAGTTCTCACTTGCAGATATAAGATATTACATAAGTATTGATTTATTATCATCAATGTTACTAGTCTATATTAACATGAGTAAAATTATGAAAAGCGAAAGAACTCTGAGTAATATGTAAATCGTAAAAAGTCATACCCTTCAGATAACATAAAATACATGTAACAAGAACAAATACCAAAAGAACGGGAACCAACCATTCACAGGATCACAAGAACAAAGCAGAAGTAGAAGCAGAGGAGAGGAGGTAGTGTCAGCCAGCCAAAGCTTCTACAGTCTCCATCACTTCCAGCAGAACAGGTCAGCGACCTCTTCTTCTGTTTTAGTCAATTGGCATTTACACTATGCAAATGAATTTTAATTCACTTGCACAGTGTAGCAACACGCGTGCGTTAGCACGCACGTGTTGCTTAGCCCAGCTAGGTCACTGGTTTGGGCCAGTGACCTGGCCGAGTTGGCTGGGTCCAGCCCAGCCCAAATGGGTTGAGCTGAACCCAGCTCAAAAAATATAAAAAAATAAAAATAATAAAAATTATGTATGCGTAAATAAAAAAATAATTATGAATTTATTTTTTTTATTTATTAACGCAAGAGTCAAAATAAAAATACTGATTTATTTCATTGCATTTTATTTAGTTACATAAAAATAAAAAATATGCAAAAAAAAGATAAAATAAATTTATTGGTTTATTCATTGGCCTCAGAGTCAGGAATAAAAATACTAATATAAATTTATTATATTTTATTATATTTAGCTACATAAAAATAATAAAAATTATGTATGCGTAAAAATAAATTTATTTTGTTTATTCACTAATGCTAAAGTCAGGAATAAAAATATTGATCTAAATTTTTTTTATAACTACGAAATATTTACCAACACCAGAGTTGGAAGTATCCGTAATTGAATATTCACTAGCGTCACGCTCAGAAATATTAAGACAAAACCAGCAATGCAGTCTGCCTCAGACAAAATATTTAAGGGATGATAATATCTTTTTTTTTTACGTAACCAGTTCCATACCATAAAATTTATGTTAACCAGTTAAGGTTTCTAATGACCATAATACTAGATAGCGGCTCCTTAAACAAAACCATTCCCTGCCAAAGAATAGGATGCTAAAAATCCATTCTTTTCCATGATAATTTTTAAAGTCACTACGATGTCCAAGTGCAACAATGCTATTTAGATTGACAAATGCTCTGGTAGTATATATAGATTTGATGAACAAGGTTTTTTGGCTATACTTGAATAAGTTTGTGGTGGAGTTAATTGACGATATCTTGGTGTGTTATAATTCCTACTTAGAACATGAAGAACATTTAAGGCATGTATTACAGACTCTTAGAGATTACCAATTATATGTTAAGTTTAGCAAGTGTAAATTTTAGCTAAGTAAGGCAGTTTTTTAAGACATTTTATTTCAACAAAAGGTATATTTATGGATCTTAAAAAAAAGTAAAAGTAGAACTGGTTTGATATGAGGAAAGCTTTTAAGGATTTAAAAAAGACTCATCATCGCTATGGTATTAACACTTACCTCCATGTATGATGGGTATATGAATTATAATGATGCATCAAAGAAGAGATTGGGTTGTTTCTTGATGTAATATGGGAAAGTTATAGCTTATACATCAAGGAAATTAAAGTTGCACAAAGTAAATTACCCAGTTCATGATCTAAACTAGTTGTTATGGTTTGTGCATTACAAGTATATAGGCATTACTTATATGGATCTCAAGTTGACATTTACACTAATTATAAGAGTTTAAAATATTTGATGACTTTAGAAAAAGCTGAATATAAGGCAGCGGATATGGATATAATTGATTAAAGACTATGATTGTATTATAGATTATTATTCTAAAAGGTAAATATTGTTGCAAATATTTTTAGCTGTAAAAAAAAAAAGCAAGTATGATTTGTGTTTAGAGACAAAGTACTAGAGGCCTAACAAAATGATGTTAAAATAAAAAAAAAAGTAAGGAATAAGATTAAGATGGGAGTTGAAACTCTATTTCAAATTATAGAGGATGAGATAAATGTTATGAGAAAGTGCATATATTTTCCAAAATATAAAACATTAAAGAATAAAATATTAAAATAAGTCCATGAATTAAGGGTTTATTATACACTTTGAAAGTGCTAAGAGGTACAGAGACTTAAAGAAATTCTATTAGTGGCCACATATTAAAAGAAAAATAATAGAGCATGTGATTAAATATAACATATGTCAACATGTAAAAGTGGAATATCAAAAGCTAATATGGCCATTATGGTCATTATTGATACTCGAATGGTAATGGAAGGACATCATTATAAACTTCTTGTCTGGTTTTCCTAGAGGGAAGAGAGGCAATGATATTATCTAGGTAATAATAGATAGATTGACCAAATTTTGTATCCTTTTGCATATAAAGATAGCAAATTCGGTTGATAAATTAGCTAAATTATACTTCAACATAGTGAGATTATACGAGATACCAGTGTCGATAGTGTCAGATCAAGATTATAAATTCACATCTAATTGTTTCCTAGTATTCAACATGCTCTAATGATGTGATTGAATCTAAGCATAACTTTTCATCCTTAAATTGATGAACAATCAGAAATAACAATTCAAACCCTATAAGATTTATTAAGAGACTATATATTAGATTCTGAGGACAACTAGGAAGATCATAATGGATTTTACTTATAATAATAGTTATTAAGCTATTATAGGAATGGCTTTATATGAAGCCTTATATGGTAAGAAGTGTCGACCCTGCGTGTTGGGAAGAAATAAGAGATAGAAAATTAATAGGGTTTAAATTGGTTCAAGTCACCTCAGAGAAAATGAAGATGATAAAAAGCAGGATGAAAACAGTGTAGGATAAGCAAAAGAGTTATGACCTCTTGAATTTGAGGTGGGGAATCGAATGTATTTGAAGGTTACGTCATGAAAACACTTATTATATTTTGGTGTGAAAGGAAAATTAGATTCGAGATATATTGGTTTATTTGAAGTGGTCAAGAAAATTGGGTTTGTAGTATATCAATTGATTTTGCCCTCAAATTTAGACAAAATTCATAGTAATTTTCATGTTTCGATGTTGTGAAAGGCGGAAATAGATTGATCCAGAGTGTTACCCCAAGTCTTTATGATATCGAGGAAGACTTGACCTTGGAATTAAAACCTGTGAGGGTGCTAGATCACAATGAGAAGGAACTTGGGAACAAGAAAATTCATATGGTAAAAGTTTCATGAAGAAATTCTCAAGTCGAGAAAGAAACTTGGGAGAGGAAGTTTGAAATAAGAAAGAAATACCTAGAATTTTTCGTAGAAACAGGTATGAATTTAGGTTTTGGGGTGAAATTTTAAAAAGATAAGGAGAATGTGAACTCATGGTTTAAAAAGATGAAGGGAAAGGACGAAGAGCTTTAAGGAAAGTATGGAAGCTCTAATTTGGCTAGTTTCCAAGCAATTTCCCTGTCTAAGCAAATAAATGCCCCTTGAATGTATGCAGTGTCGTGTTTTTATGCTTTTAAAGTCAGTCTCTCTTCTAACTAGCTTTATCAATATCTATGTTTTGCATAAAAGTTTCGGACGTCATTTGTTTCAAGTAATGGATAAGTTTTTTCATGGGTTTGGATATGCATAAAAAAGCTGGAAAATGGATGGTAGGGAGTGTGATAGGGTTAGTTTTTTAAAGTATTTTTTATTTTAAAAATTTTATTTTAGCTATTAAAATAATTTTAAAATATTAAAAAAATTAATTTAAGATAAAAAAAAATATTAAATTTTATCGAAAAACAGCTAAACAGTATCACAATCATGTTTCTTCCGAGTGGTTGAAAGGTTTAAGGTGTTGATTGCTTCGCATGGTTGACCGAAACTTTCATGCCAGAAGGTTGGGGAATTATATCGCAAATATAATCGTTACAAAATTGATCTGTAAACAGGGGCTGGGCTGGTACCTGCACCAAAATTGAGACAGTTGACCAAAAATTCCTTGCTCAGTCATTTGCTAAAGGAATTCATAAACAATTTTGGTATATAGAGATGACTTGTTTCTGCCAAACCTGATGTATGGCCGGATGCTATAAGCATTCTTCAACAGTTTCTAAGAACCTTTCGATCATTTATAAAATATTCAAGGAAGAAAAGGGAAATGCAAAGCTGCATTCATCAAAACTGAGGTGGTAAATTGAACATAAAGCGCCATTATAAAGAACCGCCTCAACATGTTTCTCATCAAAAACCCAGAACTAATAGCATTCAAGCCACGCCAATGAACACGGTGTTGCCTCGTAGGAGAAGACAGCCACGTCAATGAACACAGTGTAGCCATGTAGCCTGTAGGAGAGGACAGAATCATATATTGGCGGAGTTTGTTATATATGACACAACAACAGTGATGTCATCGAGTTTGCCACCATAGTATCGGTACCCAGCATCTTGAGCTGCAGTGGAAAACGGTGTCTGCTGGTTCCTATCCACTGCTCGCTGACGTGCCAAAGCTGCAATCTTCTGAGCAGCTGCTCCAGGCCCTAAGCCAGTTCTCATAGCATGCACCACAACAGCAATAACCTCATTGTTATATAAGTTGTCAAATAATCCATCTGTCCCAGCTATAATGACATCACCAGGAGCAACAGGAATTGTAAAAACCTGAGGCCATTAATCCCAGAAGGATGCTAGGTTCAGGACAGTCATTGTTGTTCAAATTTTGAATTAAACTCAAATCATCATCTAATAATTTTGAAGAAAAAAAAAAAAAGACACTTGGTGCCATGCTACATCACATGTCAATCAGACATTGGGAAAGAGTACTTCTGCATTCAAAACTTGCAACTTGCTGAAGCTCAAAAGAGAGGGGGGGAGTTAAATTCATAACATGGATTTAGCAATTATAAAAGGTTGTTGATGTGGCAGCATAAGAACAAACAATATTTAAGATCAATTTAGATAGAAACTGATAATAGCAAACCCAGGAAAGATTTGTTTGTATTGCACACATATAGACATATGTCACATGAAAGCATGTTACAATACAGTACAAAGCTTATAAACACGCACGGACAAAACAGAAACGAATAAAAAAAAGAAAAAGGGAGAGAGATTAGAGGGCGTTAACTGACCTGCCCAGAGCTGGGTAGATCACCTCCATTGCCACTTTCCAGTTGATATGTAAAATTGAAGCCATGCTGCTGCACTGGGGATCGGAAGATAGTACATCCATCTCTAACCACCATGAATCCACTGTCTCCCAGATTAATAGCACGTATTCCCTGAGGGAAGAAGTCCATATAAGACCACGCAGTCTTGAGCAGTAACTTTCACTTGGTGAGGGCATAATAAAGCAATCATTGACGAGGCAATTAAAAATCAAAAATAATAAAATACAGGCAGACATATAGAAGGCAAGTCTAGTAACAATCTTCACCAGAAGTTGACCGGTCAAAGAGAGGATATGCTTGCAGTCCGATATTTCTTTGTGCATTCCAATCCACAAGAGCTAGAATTTTGCTAAGTTCCCATAGCCAAATATCTTCAGTCTAGGGTCAATCAATCAACATAATACCCAGAACAAATAGATTGGAAGGTACACAGGCTTTGTTTATGATGACTTACGAAACAAGGGAGGCCTTTGCTTTTTATCTACTAGATATAGAATTAAGTGATTGTAATCTCTTACAAGGATTTTAGTTATCAGAAAGAGTCTGAAATTGAAATACCATAGTAGAAATTAAAACCCTTAAACTTCAAAAATGCTACCACTTTTTGAGATTCATGTTATCAAACACAGAAATGGACTATCCATCTCCATTACACTAGTTTGATGGATGAATTTTTCATTCTTCAAGGAAGAAGTAAGGAATTTAAGTGCCTTGAAGATTGAACCACTGATTCTGACTGAAAACAATAGCCAAAGCACCATATGCCACAACATTCCATCAATTATAATATTAAGAAAGCAGCTGGGTGTAATTTCACCTGTTAAAGAACAAAATACCTCACTTTTAAGGGTAATGATGCAGGCCGTTGAAGAACCCTGAGCTTTTGTTTTTGCGTGAGCCTTCTCCAACACCCTGGCTGGGTCAAAGGAACCATTGGGTTCCTCTTGAATTGCACTTACTGAATGAGACATAAGTTCACGAGAAAATTCCCCTGCATTGACTCCTACATCTGCCCAGCCTCCTACACCATCTGCTACACCTATAGCTTGTTCATCTTCACATATGAAGTGAGCATCTTCCCCACCAGTCTCCTCCTTATCAGGGTGTGGCAAGTAACATGATCCAGAGAGCAGCTTCAAGTTTCTGTTATCAACAGTATTGCTGAACTCAATATCGGGCAACTAAGTGATTGTAAAATGGCTCCTTTTTTAATCCTAATTTCATTTGCAAGATTGTGTACAGTGTCCCAAACCCTTGTTTCACTACTGCCACAACCATTGAAAATAACGGGAAACCAAGAACATTTATACCACAATCTTGTGATTGACTTCAATGAAATTATAGCTCTAAAATGAGTTAGCAAAGAAAGAAAAATAATTGAAACAAACAGAAGATAAGAACACGTACTGGCCAGATACCACAGTGGAGTCCACCACCTGTTCCTCGCGAGAATTCCCATCAAATGACACAGAAGACGAAGAATACAAGTTCTTCAACGATGTTCCAACAACTAAATTATTTTTCTTAACGTTCCCTCTCATTGCATCAAGCACAAAGTTTGCACACACCAAACGATTATTTGGCAACTCCCTATTTCTCATTTTAACACTCGATTTTAGACAACTAGAACGACTTCTATCAGAGAAAAAAACAGCACTGGGTTTTGAAAACTCCAATCCATTCCCACAAGTGGCAATCATGTCATCAATATGAACATCACCAAAGACAGCTTTAGAACTGGAAGCAGCCATTGAACTCCTAACAAGAGACCTCCTTGATGAAAATTGACCAGTCTTCGACACCAAAGGAATCGAATTTATACCAACAATAGCTCTCCTCAATCCAAAATTCAGTTTCAAAAGAACCCCAGATGGCATCTTATCCTCTTAACCGAAATTCAGTCACTCTTTTTGCCCAAACAATAAATTTCATTTCGTCCAACATAAAATTTGAACAAGTCCCGCCGTAACAACAAATACTTCTCAAGAACCTGAAATGGGTTTTCAAATTTGGAATTTTTACGTTAGAATATAGAGATATAAATGAAACAAAAATAGAAATTTCAATATCAAGAAAACATACCTTTTTCGGATTTTTCGAGAGATTGATGGTGAGAAAAACCTAAAAGACTGAAACTTTTATTTTGTGTTTAGATAATGGAAGCTCTGAAGAAGGTATCTGGGTGGTCTTTCTCGTCGGAGGCCCCCCCTCTCTCCGTCTCTCTCGTGTGGGCTCTGCTTGCGTCCAAATAGTGAAAACGTGGAGGCAGAGAGGGAAGAATAAAGCCAAATGGATTATTCGTTGGTTCTTTCCAAAGCTTCTATGCCCCAGTTGATTATGGCTAAGTTTGATTTCTTACCAAAGTGCCCCTATGATTTATTCTTTTATTAGTTTCTTTAATTTTATTCTCTCATAAGATTAAAAAAATTGGTGAACGCGTGAGACCAGATAAAAAAATTGATTATTTAGCTTTGTAATAGAAAAATTATATTTTATAATATCTCATCTCGGAGGTATATCAAAGATTATTATAAAATATTATAATATAAATAAAATTGTCATGTCCAGTCTCGTATATAATTTTATGGAATTTAATCTTTTAAATTTGAGATACATTTTTAATAAACTTTCTATAGATAATATTTTTTTTTCAAAAAAATATTTGACTCATTTTAGAAAAATAAAAATTTGTTAAAAATTCAAATATTATATTTTCTTCCTTAAACTTAGAAAAGATTTTCATAAAAGAAGACGAAATTGAATATAAATCCATTAAATTCAAAATTTGTTCTTTGAAATCAATTGGAAATGCTTTTATATTTCTAGAATTTTACATTTTGTATACATAAATATTTAATTCATGAAATTGTATTTTTTTTCATAATAAATCCTGGTAGTAGCATATCTTTAAGCATAGTCTAGGTTTAATTTGTCTAAGCTTTTCTGCTTGTTTTTTTTAATTAAATCTTTTTAATTTAAAAAACAGGTAAAAAAGCTTAGTCAAACAGGTTTTATTACAGGGTATTTTGGGAAATATAATTATAACTAGGTTTTAATTTCATGATTGCAATATCATCATCAAATGGGCAGTGGGATTTAGATTTTGCTTGAATTAATGGGTTGTTTGTGAAAGAACCAACTAGACAGGAACACCTACGGCCCATAAAATGGCATGGTTGCGACATGTTAGGAAGTGGTTGGTTGTTGGTTCACTATTGTAGCGTGTTTTTCAGAATCCTTGAGTTAAAAAAATATTAAATTAATATTTTTTATAGTTTGGATGTGATAATATAAAAATTTTAAAAATTATTTTAATAAATTTTTAAAAGGAAAGATATTTGAATCACACATTTTACCATAATTTAAATCACACATGATTAGATAATGTTTAGGAATATAGCATGGGTCATTTCACAAAATAATAAAATTATT
>SRLM01000614.1:0-48698 GCA_015708895.1 Populus ilicifolia | reverse complement strand
ATATATATATATATATATATATATATCATTCTTATATTTTTAAGTGAAATTATTTTATATCAGTTATTTAAATTTCTTTTAAATATCTGTGTTTGATCTTTATTTTTTATTATTTTTTTAACTTATTATATTTATTATATCATATTAAAATAATTTTTATATAATTTAATTTAAAAACTAGACTTAATAATAAGTCGAGTGTAGAGTTTTTAAATTTAACTTATTAAATTGAACTCAATGATAATATAAAAAATATTCCATAAATATGTTTTTGTAAGTTTATTTTGTTTTAGTCAAGCATATTGCAGGAAATAAAGTAGTTATTAACTATTTAAGAACCAAATTCTTGCTAAGATTGAAGAGGTGATCTTAATTTATGGCGGCCGTGTCCACAAAACACATATTCTTTAAGGGACACCAAGCTAATCAATCCACAGTATTTTGATAAGCGACACCATCTTTCAAAGGAAGGGGCCAATAACAAAGGGACAAAACGATAGCTGGATTTAATGCTGTCCTATCCAGCAAATATTAACGCGAGAAGCATCAATGGCGACTTAACATCTGAGAACCGACCGCATTTCATATCCATGTTAGTATCTGTAAATTAATTGTCATAGCTGGATCAACGATCAAGCATCACCTTCATTAGAAATCGTCATGGCAAACAATACAATATGTATATTGTAAAGTCCAACCTTGAACTCGGTACAAATCTTATTTTATATATATATATAGAGAGAGAGAGAGAGGTGGAATGTGATAGAATTATATTTATAAATTAAATAGATAAGGAGAAACCTGCGTAGAAACTTGGACCATGGTATATGAAATCTCAAGCTATTATTTTTTTATTTTAATTATTTTTCTAGTTAATTTTAATTTTAAATTTTTTTTACTTAGCTTATAACTTTTAATTTAACTAGTATTTTACTATTTATAAATTCTAATACTAGATGAATTTTATTAATCAAGTAAGTTTTAATTATGAATCATTTTCTATTAAAAAAATTTAGTTTTAATTAGTAATCATTTCATATAAAGAATTTTAGGACTAATATAAATAAAAATCTCTAGTTTATTTTGAAATGCAAGCTATTCAGATTTTTAATAAAACATTAGAGAGTTATCTTTAAATTTTTCTATAGCTTAAACATATGACCTTAAGGCTTGCAAACACAAGCTTTTATACATCATGTCAATTGATGTTAGAGCAAGTTGATCTCTTTGATGGATGGAGATGGTAGTAACCTGCTCTACGATGCAGGAGTGAAGACCCTCAAAGGTGTTATGTGAGCTTAAAAGCAAAAACTAGATTATTTGGCGCAAGCTCTGGTATAGATAATGGATTAATTGGAACAAGTTATAACTAGTCTAAACTGATTAATAAGTGATGCAAATATGGATCGTGAATAAAAAAAAATTATTTAGAGACTTATCTCGAGGCATGCCTAACCCTAGATTCCTAAAAATCCATCCAGACAACTAATTATCTAAGTGGAGGGTGTTGGTGGAGTCAAATTTGATGAAGGTCATAGGGCCTTAGCATTCCAAAACAAACCACTACAAAAAAAAAACATGATATTTTTATCAAGATAGAAATTCATGTATTTAATAGAGATGTGAACATAAAAAAATTCCTTGATTAGGTCACTATATATGATAAGGTTAAAAAGTATTCAGGTTTCCTGAAAGAGAAAAAGGTCAACCTTGTCATATATAACCTAAAAAGGTGAATTTTTTTCCTAATAAAAACATCAAACATTAACACAATTAAGAAAAGATAGACAATCTATTAAGTCATGGATATATATGAGATAGTTGTTGCATAAGAGATCCCTTTCTCTTGATTACAACTAATATTTATTTCAACGATATCAAGATTTCACATAAGGTGATAAATCTATCAATGGGTATATTGCTAAATTTCAAAGATTGTCAAAACATATCAGGCTTTAAGAGATGGAGAATTAACATGTTTTTAGGTTTATGAAAGGGTTAGAGCCAAAAAAACTACGATAAAATTGAAATACATATTTTCTTTACACTCCCTAAGGTAAGAAATATGGCGTTGAAATATAAGATGCTAACAAACAAAAGGGCTTGAAATAGCAATAAGTTTGATAGATTTTGTAAACCCCTATGTGAACATCAAGTCGAAGATAGTACGATCGTTAGCAATTAAAGAAAACTCAGGATAAAGAGTAGTAGTAATAATAATAATAATAATAATAAATAAATAAATAAATATGATGGGTAATGGAGAGGATGATCTATAAAAATAAATTTAAAGGTATTGAGGAAGTTGAAAAGCGATATACAAATTTTAGGTTAAAATTCACAATGTTAGCAAAACTGGTAATGAGTTTTAGTGGATAGAAAAATAAAGAAAAATCATAATAAATATATTTTGAAATAAAAAAATGATACCGAGGATTTAGTGGAATAATTAATGCAATTTATGCAAGGATTGAACAAGAAAATTTAGATTTATGCATAAAACATATACTGATTAGTTTTACGCTATTATGCATAACTTTCAATCTAAGATTTTATAATGAGTCTCCTGACATATTATTCTACCTTGGGTTAATATTTTAGGTCAATTAAAGTTTGAAAAAACCTTTTGAGAGTACAAATTTCCAGGTAAAAATACATAAATTGGTCATATACTTATAATAATGGCATTATGATTAATAAATGGATATTCTTGCTTCATGGTTACTATTCATTCCACCATCCATTGAAAGGAGAAAGAGCTTCATTTTCCACTCATTTCTCTTGAAAAAATGGGGAGATTCTCTTTAAAAAAAAAAAGTAGCGTGGGGTAGGTAGTTTTTAGGAGAAACTACAACTAATTTAAACATTTAAGGGAGAGGATCATGTGAAAGAAAGTAAGGCTTTAAAGAAAGAAATGAAGGAAATTAAAAGACGAAGAAGGAGTGTCGATAAAAATTCAATAGGAAAGCATTCAAAGCTCATAATTTCAACAAGTAAGGTGTTATAAACTTGATTAAAAAAGTTAGAGTGAGAATTAACTAAAATTCTATTAAAACACACAAATTTTATTTTAGGGTTCTTAGATTGGAATTGGAGGAAATGTGAAATTAGTATGAGTTAATATAATTATGATGGAATAGAGTAGGAATAACTCAAAATATTAAAGGAATGAAAAGGAAAATCTCATGTTCTTGATAGGAGTAGGGCGGACCATATGTTGTTTCCTAAGGAAATTAAGTAGTTGATATAAATTTATACAAATTTATAAGCAATTTTATATAAATATGTTAGTTGTTTGAATATGATGAATCATGGTAAAGAAATTAAGAAGGAATTTCATGTGTATGGATGGTTCAAATTCAACCAAAAGTAAAGACACGAAGAGCTTGCGTGAAAATGAGAAACTAATGTACATTAAATATGGATGAAGGTTTAAAATGTTTATTTGAATTGAGAAAATCCATGGTCCATTATGGAAGGCTATTCAGTCAAATGAAAATTTAAGAGGAGAAATATAACTAAATTATATTTTATTAGTTAATAGTTCATAAGTAGCTAAAATAACTTTTATGCAATGAGTTGTGATGAAATACTAAAGAGAATTTCACAATTATGAATTTTTTTTATTGTTTTAGTAAATAAAAAAGAAGATGGAACTTGGATAGGGTAGATAAATAGATGTGTTTTAATTGATAATTAAGGCTTAAAAGCCAAATGTAATTAGAATAGTGTTCGGGAGGAAAGAAATGAAAAGGGATGATTATCATTTTTTTTCCTACTAAAAACATATGTTGAAGAAAAGAAAAGAAATAGGTCATCGTACTAAGTGAAATTATATTAACGAACAAAACCATATAGTGATGTCACACATAAAAAAAATATATTGGAATCAAAAGATGTGATTTTAATGCGTAAAGATATTATTATAGTAATTACATTGTTTAGGATTAGTAAATTTAAATGTTAGATTTGTTATGGATGGATGGAAATAAGTTGTAAGTCCAGCTAAATTGGTTTGGAATAACTGGATAAGCATGAGAAATATGTTTTTTAAACATGAATGTGTTGTGTATGTTGATGAGATATGAAATAACTATATTTAAAAATAATGAAATATATGTGCGGGACTAATGATATATATGAGTATAAGTGGTATCAACATCAAATTGATTAGCTTCCCACTAATGATATCCAAGAAGTTGATATTAATCATATGACTAATGATGTTAGTTTGGTTTATGTTAGTATACTTTGATGTCTATATACATAGGGGTTAAAGGTTTTTATACCAAATATAAAATTTAAAAAGAATCATGAGAGCATAAAATTGAGTGAATTAAGTTAGTAAAAGAGATAAGGGTAAGCTTGTATTATAGAGTACCTTTTCTATTGGAAAGTATAAGGATGGTTTGTATTATGAAGTGGTAGATATGAATGCATATAGTTTGATACGTGGTAGACCTTGACAATATGATATGGATGTTAAATACCTAAGTGAAGATAATTTACATAAGATTAGGAAGAATAGTATGAATTATACTCTTGCACATTTGAAGAGAGAATCTAACCCTAAAGCTTCTAAAGTGGGATGTAAGACTTTTCTTATAATAACCAATTTAGAACTTGAGATGCAAGTAGAGTTATGAGAAATTAGACAGATTCATACATTAGTTGTGAAGATGTTAATGGATGAACAAATAATAAAGAAAATAGAAAACATTCTTGAAGTAATTAAACCTTGTTGAGTTTAAGGAGATTTTACTTAATGAATTACTAGATAAATTGCCACCAATTAGAAACATTCAACATTAAATTGATTTGATGTTGAGAGCTATTTTTTAGACCTACTATATTATTGATTAAGTCATAAAAAGAGTGAAATATTAAAAAAAAATAAAAAAAACTGAAAAAACTGTTAAAAAAGGGTCAAATTCAAGAAAGTCTTAGTTTTTATACATTTCCAACATTGTTGACTTCAAATAATGATGACAATTTTTGTATATGTATGGATAATCATGCCATCAATAAAATAACTGTGGGATAATTTTTATTTCTTTCTTGATTAGTTATATGGGATATCAATATTTACAAAGACTGATTGGAGAAGTGATTACCTTCAAATTCAAATTCGACCAAATGATACGTGGAAGACAACTTTTAAGATAAATAAGAAATTGTGTAAGTGGTTGGTTATGCCTTTTAAGTTGTCTAATGTGTTCACAAGGGTGATGAATTAGATTTTATGTCCTTTTATAAATAAATTTATAGTTGTTTATTATAATGATATTCTTATTTATAATAGATATGAGATTGATCATGTAGGACACTTAAGGAAGGTAATTAAGGTGTTACTAAAAAATAAATTATATATGAATATAAAGAAGTATAGTCTTATAAATGATATGTTATTAATTTTAAGCTTTATTATTAATACAAATGACATACATGTCAGTGAGGAGAAGGTTCGGGTCATTAGAGATTGGCCAACCTCTAAAATAATTAGTGAGGTCTATGTTTTTCATGGGTTAAAATAATTAGTGAGGTCCATATGAAATTTTGAATAATATTATGGCACAAATTACTAAATGTATGAAAAAAAAAATTTGAATAGGGAAAAAAGGCATAAAAAGGCTTTGTTTTTTATCAAATAAAAAGTAAGCAATGCTTTAGTTTTGACACTCTTAAATTTTAAAAAATTATTTGAGATAGAATATGATACTTGTGGTATTGAGATAAATGGAGTTCTATTTCAAGAGAAGAGACCTATGTCATTTTTAAATGAGAAGTTAAGTGATGTTAGGTTGAAGTGGTTCACAAATAACAAAGATTTTTATGTTATTTTTTGAAACTTTTTAAAAATGAGAACATTATATGACTGATAAGGGTTTTATGTTATATCCCGATCATGAGGCATTAAAATATTTATATAATTAAAGAAGAATAAGTAATGACATGAATGTAAGATAGGTCTCTCCCCTACAACAATTCCTAACTAGAATTCATAATAAAATTGATGCTTTGAGTATAATAACAATTTTGCTAGTTACTCTAGGGAATCAAATTATCATTCAGATTTTATAAATACTAGAGAGTTTTCTCTAAATTTCTCTATAATTTAGGTTTATAATCTTAAGGTTTGGAACCCTAGCTTTTACC
Source organism: Populus ilicifolia (assembly GCA_015708895.1). Classification (NCBI taxonomy): domain Eukaryota; kingdom Viridiplantae; phylum Streptophyta; class Magnoliopsida; order Malpighiales; family Salicaceae; genus Populus; species Populus ilicifolia. Next base: position 42,542 of record SRLM01000614.1, on the reverse strand, counting down.
CATGTTATTTTCCACATCAATTAGTATCGGAGCATTTAAAAGAATTCTATAAATATATGAGGATTTTGGTGAGGTGTGGAAAAGGTGTCATAATACACATATTGATGACTTTCACATTCATGATGGAAATTTTATAAAGAGTAATCAGTTTTGTATTTATTGGTCTTTATTGTAGAAAAAGATGATTTAGGATTTACATGGAGGAAGTTTGACTAGTCACTTAAGGCTATAAAATACTATAAATGCTAGAATTAACATGTATCATTAGCCTCGTGTGAAAATATGATATTGGTAAGTTTGACTAGAAATATTATATTTATTTGGTAAGTTTGTGCAAAAATATTATATGTCAAAATATCAAGGGATAAGAACAAAATACAAGTGTATATATATGATTTTGCTTATTCCTAAAGAAATATAAGAGGACTTTTATATGAATTTTGTATTGGAATTACCATATATATAAAAGAGAGTGAATTTCATATTTATTATAATTGATAGGTTCTCAAAAATAACATATTTTGTTCTATGTAATATTATAAATGATACGTCTGCTATTACTTGACTTTCTCCTAAGAGTTGGTTCATTTACATAGGGTGCCAAAAACCATCACTTGTGATCAGGGCAATTAGTTTTTTAATCACTTTTGATGTACATTATGGAAAATGTATTGATCTTTATTAGAGTTTAGTAGTACAATACATCCTCAAACAAAATGACAAATAAAATCGCTGAAGAAAACACGTGGAAACCTACATTTGTGTTCACAAACTAAAATAGTTGGATTATATCTTTGTAAAAGCAGAATCTTTATACAACAATGCTAGATACAATGCCATGAGTAAATCATCATTTGAGATTGTGTATCTATAGTGCCCTAAGCATGTGATAGATCTTATATCAATTCAAAAGGGTGTTGGGTTTAGTATTGTTGCTGAGAAAACAGTCATGGATGCGCAAGCTACTATAGAGGATACAAAACAAATTTTGATAAAGACCAATACTGAATACAAGGAAGTTACTGATAGACATCATCATGCTAAAGTGTTCCTTCATGAAGAAAGATTTTTTATGGGGTCGTCTAGCAAGTTGCGAGTGAAGAAATATTGTCCTTACACCATCATTAAAAAAATTACTAACAATGTTTATGTTATTGATATACCTGATAATATGAGTATTTTCAAAACTTTTAATGTGCTAGACATTTATCCTTTCTATAATAATTAGCCTTTATATTCATAGCTAGCTTGAAGTTGACTCAATGTTATGTCTTTCACAAGTAAAGAGGAATGACATGTAATGTGTTACAATTATATTTATAGAAGATAAATAAGGTTAAGCTTAAAAAAAGGCTCATGAAGAAACCCATAAGCATATGATATAAAGCATGAAGTTACTATTTTTATATTTTAATTATTTGTTTTGTACTTGGATTAGATTGGAACTTTTAATTTAATTAATATTTTGCTATTTATGAATTCTAATGTTAAATGAATTATATTAGTTAGGTAAGTTTTAATTATGAATCATTTTTTATAAAGAATTTTAGTTTTAATTATGAATCATTTTATGTAAAGGATTTAAGGACTAATATAAATAGTGATATCTAGTTTATTTTGAGATGTAGACTATTCAGCCTTTTAATAAAATATTATAGAGTTTTCTCTAAATTTCTCTATATCTTAGGTTTGTAATCTTAGAGTTTAAGAATTCTAACTTTTATCAACGCTACATTCTGCATCATACATACTTTTATATGTGTGTATCTGTGTGTGTATAAAATTATTGAACAATAAATATACATATGAATACCTAAGACTCAATGAATAAGATATGAATAATTAATTTTTTTACCTGATAAGTAACAGGCTAAATATGGATATAAAGAAACATAATCCACGAATACTCATTATCATCCTTAATCTTATGAGAAAATCTTGGCAATTTTACTAGACTTGAAGAAGTAATGATGTATTTAACCAAAAAATTTAAATAACTAACAATCACTTTTATCCACATAAAGCATAAATCCAAAATATATATAGATTTTTCTCTAAAAATGTTTTGGATGAGCTAAGGGAACAACATTTTATTAAACTAAGATTCTTAAAACAAATAAATAAATCTCTAACTATAAACTTAAAAAAAAAAGACACATGTAAACACCAATTATATATAAATGTTTAGTTTAATGATAAATTTTCTTTTAAAGTAAGAAAAAAATATTTGACTAATAAAAATCAAATTTAAACCTAGATTAATAGATAAAACAACAAAGATTTTCTAGTTTGGTGAACTTTTGAACAATTTAAGGATATTAAAGCTCTGTTGCTTTCTAATTAGAGCTATAAATATTGAATTCTATTTTAGATCTAACCCGACCTACAATCTTGGTTTTAGGTTAGCAAGATCAAACACAAAATGAGTTATAAATTGACCTGTTAGGTAACTTGACTTTAATCGAGTTAATATGCATTACAATTCAAAAAAAAAAAACTTGATGTAGATTAGATTTTGAGTCGACAAATCACCATATCAACTCATTATAATAACAACGTCATCCTACCATGTATTGTGAAATATTAATAAATAAATTTAGTCTTTAATATTGATTAAATGACACTTAATCAATTAAGGGCATCTCAAAAAAAAAAAANGGGCATCTAAAAAAAAAAACTAAAACAAAAGCTAAAAGAATAAGACGAAATCTTTTTACTTTCGTCCCTCATTTTTATAGTTCTAATAGAAAAGCTATATTGAAGAGCCAAAATAGATCTATGAAGGAAGATGCTATTTTGAAAAATTAAATTGATAAAATAGCATTTTGAATAATGTGAATATAAGTTTTTTTATTATGTATACTCTAATAAAAAAAAAAGTCATTTGAGAAGCCAATTATATTGAAATGAGAGAAATAAGTGTTTTATTTTTTCTTCAATGAGTTTAATATCATTTTTTTATATGACTGCATTTAATTGATTTATTTTTTTTTACCTCACTTTGTTGATTTTGATTTTTTTGAGAGATATGGAGGGATAGTATTTTTGAAAGCAAAAAAAGTATTTTGACATTTCCTTCAAAGCATATAAAACAAGTTTGGAAAAGCCAAAATAATATTTTATTTTTATTTTTGACTTTGGTTTTGATTTTGATTTTGGTTTTTTATTTAGCATACCCTTTGAGTTGCTCTAAATTAAAAAGTTATTCCTAAATATTGGTCAAAACCGGTTAAAAGAGCTAAAAATTTGTTTAATATATTTTTTTATGCAGACAAAAAAAAGTTTTGGTTGGAATTATATTAGTGGGTTATTATTAATAAATAATTGTATCAATATCAAATATATTAAAATATAATTAACTTTACAAAATGATTTGTTTTTTATTATAGTGCATTTATGAAAGAATAGTATATATTTACACTATTTAAAAAAGCCATATTATTAATTTGTCTCTTCTAAATAGCTTCTCTCGATGCAAAACAATCACAAATATGAATTATGCGCTTGTTTATGTAATAACTATGAGATGGGCTTTTGGTTTCTATCATGTGATGTTCATGTATTTGTCAGCCTGTGTATTGGCTTTTAGTGCTTGAAATCCTAGAATTAACCAAATAATGAATCCGATCACTAAAGAAAAGATTGCCACCACTAAAACCAGAAAATCAGCTCAATTCAAAAGACTTTACCAAAAAACATACGTTATATTTAAATATTAAAAATTATCACAATAGTTCTATAATTGCTCATGACCATCTTGTTTGCCCTTTCTCTTCTCAAGAGATTTATGCCATGGGTCGTAATTTCTCATCCATTTTACTCATTCCTGTATGACTTTTGGAAAAGAAAAGGATTTAAAGAAGGTTAGAACCAAACCATAAAAATGAGAATTAATCGTATAGTGTTTGATTTTTTAATAATAATATTTAATTTTAAATTAATTTTATATATATATATATATATTGGAGCACATCATAATTCAGAATTCAGATAATCACGTCTAGTTTACAAAGAATGATGTTTATAAGATTTTTATTTTTTTTTATTAACATGGGGTGTCCGGGCCAGCTTGCGCGCACCATGACTAATCCTCACGGCCTATTGAACACCCTGCAAACCCAGCAGGCAGGTAAGACAGCATGGAGCTGACAAGCATGCAACTCCAAGGCTTGAATCCAGGGCAGCAGAAAGCACAGGACGCCTGACACCGCTGGGCCTTAGGTGCATGTTTATAAGATTCTTGAGCATGCAATTGATTCCGATTCTACAGATCAAAACAATTAACAGATTAATTAATCAGCCGCATAAAATCTGGCCCTTTTTCTTTTTTTCAAAATGTCCTATCAAAATACTCTCGTAAAAACAATCGTCTCCTTGATCATTTCATTAAACAGCTTTGCTTATTTGTGTATTACTATTTCATTAAGCTGTTTTACTTATATATGTATTTTAAAATGTTTATTACCATTTCATTTAACAGTTTTGCTTATTATTTTGTATTTTAAAATATAATAACAGTTATTTTTTATATTTAAAATATATTAAAATATTTTTTATTTTTAATATCAACACAGTAATTTACAACATTAAAAAATATTAATTTAAAACAAAAACAAATAAATAAAATTTAATTTTTTATAGAAACTCTTCCAAAAACCACTGCCAAACACAATACCAACTTCAATGTCTAGCTATGAAAGTTTTGTGCATCATAGACCACCATCAATGCCTAGTCAAAAAGATGAAACTCACAGTGAGTTCCAAATACACAATGACTTCAAGACAAGATTTTCATATACAGAAGCGAGATCTTAAAACAACACAACTACAAAATACATCCTATGCTACTTTCATCATCGGCTGCAAGATGACTAATTCCACGTCGCAGCCACAAATTCGTACCGTTCATCCTACCAAGGGCGCAGCTGCTAATCAAATTTTGAAAATGCATCTGTTTTATTATGTTTTCAACCAATAAATATAGAGTAGTGGATGGATAAATGTATCCCAAAGTTTACTGCTAAAAACAAAGCTACGGCTCAAATTTTCAACCCCCGCCTTAAATTACCTTAATCAGGAAGCCATGGGTCCCTTAATTCTTGGCCAAATATCCACACCAAGGCAGCAAAACAATTAATGATGGGTTGATCCTCGCCTCCATTAGAGCTATGTCTTCCGCGAGATTTTATCTTTTCTTACTTCCTCGAGAAAAATCAGTTGCCCTGAGACAAAACTCTGTACAAATGCAACTTAATTCCCCAAGTAAAATGGAGAAGTATAGCTCCTTACTTTAAAATGTCATCAGCTCCTTCCTATGTCTTTGCCAGCAAACTCTCCTCCTCCAAAAGAAGCTGCTGCTGCAGCCACATCAAGACCACCACCAATAGATGTAATGAGTGCTGATAGACCACCACTAGGGTTCCCACCAGCAGCCATCCCAAGTTCAAGAAAATCAAGAGTGGCATGCTTCGGCCCAAATATGGAAGGAGTTCCCATCATCAATTCATTCAATCCAGAACCTCCATCACAAGGAAGGCCAAGTCCAAGCCCTGCAGCATGTGAGGCATTTTCAGGCTCCATTTGCGTATGACCCCATTGTGTATTGTCTTGCTGGGCAGATGATGGAGAAGATGACACAATCCCAAGCCCACGAAGCAATGATGCATTTGTAGCGGCAGCTCCCATTTGAGCAGCTTTCTGTAACAGTGCAGTAGCGGAAATAGCTGGTTGTGGTGGTGGTGCATATTGCCTACGTTCTTGCCCTGCGGTGCCAAAAATTGATGACCCATGATTAGTGGAGAGACACAGAGAAATAGGTTCAGCTGAAGATGATGGAGCAAGGTCTGTTGGGCGATCAGGATGGGCCATTGCATGGATTAGATCAGTAAAAGCAGGAGTCTGACGTGTTTGCAAGCTTCCTGAAGCAGTTGAGGAAGCAAATAAACTAGCAAACACGCTACTGGTGCTGCTGCCATTGCTGCTTGAGCTAGTGCTACTGCTGCAGCTTCCATTGAACACAGCAGTTACTGTGGCTGGCATAGGTGCCCGTGCCGGTGCTTCTTCTATCATTTGTGTAGGATTATCTGGAAACTCTGCATTATGTCAAATTGAAATGATTAAAGGAAATAAAGAAGACATTAAAAGGAGGGCACTTACATACAAACATGGAAAGTAAAGCCTTTCTTTATGAAGAACTTTAGAAGAAAAGGCAAAGAGTCAATAAGTGTTCCCTTTATCTAAACTAAACCCATATCTCTGCCCTTTTTAGCTTTTGAATCACATGAGTTCTTTGCCAGAGATTGCACAAGCTGAATCTCAAAAAAAAATTCAATACCTTATTTTTCTATCTTTCTTAGAAGAAAAACATCAGTAGAAGACAAAAAAAACTACTAAACTGCAAGATCTAAAGAACGACAAACAGACATGACAACAAACAACACAAGGATTTTCTTGTTTGATTAAGACAAAACTCCAAAACCGACAAAAGTTACAGAATATTTGAAAGTTTCCAAATTTAGCTCCAATTTTTTTTACCTGGACTCTGAATTGCCAAGACTGGAGATTGTGTCATCCCAGCTGACTGAGCTAGCCCTGGTGGAGCCTGACTCAGACCGGGACCTAAATCTGGGGCCACTGGTGAAGGTAGCGGTGCTGGTGGTGGAGATGAATCAACTTGCGGTGGTGCTGGTGGTGGAGACGAATCAACTTGCACTTTCGGGTCAGATTCCGGATTATGATTTGGGTTTGGGTTCCGAGTCTGAGTTTGAGCTCTAGCACTCTCGTCCGCCAATGCATCACAAAATGCTCTGTGTGTAATAAAGCTATCCCTCCTTCATAAACCAACCAAAACAACAAAATTCAAATCCAAACAAGCCCACCAAAAATCACTTCAAGAACAAAGATTTGATGCGAATATTACCTTGAAAACAGGATACCACAATTACATTTATACTCTCTAGTACCACAAATCTTTGAGTGAGCCTTCCAGTCAGACTGAACAGCATACTTCTTCGAACACTTATCGCATTTCCACTTCTTTTCCCCATGTTTCCTGCAAAAATGCTTCTTTATTCCTGTAAGATCGCCAAGAGCTCTTGATGGATCATGGTGTACACAAGTTGGTTCTGGACATACATAAACTCTCTTCTTCACTTCTTTACTTGATCTTTGCCTTAATTTCCATGGTAGATTATGTCCTCGTCGATGAAGTTGCAAGTTTTGGTCTCTTTGAAACCCTTTGTTGCATATTTCACATACAAATCGATTTGTAGCTAAAAGGGTCTTTGGCGATAAGGCTATCACCTCTGCTTCTGGATCTACTAGAAATTAAAAAAAAAAAAACAAAACAAAAAAAACAGAAATCAATTAACTTTAATTAACCCAAAACTGATAAAGCTTCAAGGTCCTTTCTTTACCTGGCATTCCAGGGAGGTTGCGTTTTTTCTTGGCGATAGCAACTGTCTTGGACGGTGTTTGTTGTTGTGGTGGTTGGTAACCAGAAGCAGCTGGGGAACTATCTAAATCAACAGGCATGATTCCTACTTGAAACCCCCAAAAAAACACGAAGGCAAAAATCTATAGCATTTATAACTTGTTAAGAATTTGAAAGAGAGACAAGTTTCTCTTTTTCTACTATCTAGGGTTTGGTTTTTTCTTTTCTCTCTCTCTCTCAGCTACCAGTCAATGGAACTCTTTTTTCTTGTTGGGTGTTTTTTAACTTACCTAACATCTCTACCGAGAGTCACTTCTCTGACCAAAATCTCACATTAACCGAAGAACTCAATGATTAAACCCCGAGCACCACTGTAAAACAAGTTAGTTTACAACATTAAATAAAAAACACCACAGAAACCAAAGCAACCGGCCAACTGATGATCTGTGATCTAATGGTCAAAGCTGAATCTCGAACACTGAAAACTAAACGAAGATCAGAAATGAAAGGGGTTTTAAGGCTGCTATAGGAAAAACCAGAGAAGGAGATTTCGTGTAAAGGCTTTAGATAGAGAGAGGGGGGGAGATTTTGGGGATGATAAAGTATTTGGTCTTTACTTTAGCTTCTTCACTTTTCAGAGATGAGGAAAAAAATAGAGATTTTGACAGAATGAGACGCCTAAAAAAAACATGGGTTTAGTGAATTTGGCTAGTGTTTATTAATATTATTTAATTTATTGTTTTTCTAAAATAAAAGTACATTTTAATTATATATATATATATATATCTTAAATTAATAATTATATAGATACAAAGTATTTAAAAAACGTGTAAAACTCAGACTAATATTTTTTAAAGAATAAATTCTAATCAATTAAATCATACCTCTCAGATCATACCTCTCAAGACATTGTTGTTAAAATTGCAAATTAATTCTTTATGATTTTATAAATCAACATATATATAATATATTAAATTAAATTAAAAATTTTAAAACAATAAAATTAAATTGAAGTTATTTAAAACCAGTAAATTTATTTTAATTTTACAAATTTATTAAATTTATAATACAATTCAAGTTAAATCTAAATTTAATCTTAAAATATCTAACTAGTTTTATAAAATTGAATATATTTTTTGAAATTATATATTGAATAAAGCTGAAATTTTACATGAAAATATTAGATACTTAAAAATATATATTGTGTTAAATTTTTAGATCAAATAGAATTACAAAACAAAGTATTTCAAAGAGTCAAAGTCAATAAACTAAAATTATCAAAATTATCAAATAAGATTTTCAAATACTATTTGGGATATATTTGAAGTTACCGATATAATTTTGTTTTGATTAAAATTATGATAAAAACTAGACATTTGAAACTTTTCAACTATATATTATATGTTCAAAAATTCATTCAAATAAAAAAAAATGGTATATTTAAAATCAAGATTCAAATTTGCTAAGAACATTAAAAAATTAGAAATTCAGGATACCTAAAGGAATTTTAACATGAAAACTTTTTTATTATCATTGCATTCTATTTTATTTATTTATTTTTAAATAATTATTTTTAATTTAAATTTTTTCTAGCATATTAGATACTATTTAGGGACTTGTTTTATTATTGAATTTATGTTAGTTAATTACTAGTTTAAACTTATTAGCATGCAACTCAAAAGAGGTTTAACACTAAGTTTTTATGTGCTTTCTATCTTTTAACAATTTTTCTATATTGAAAAATTTTATTTTAAGATTTTTTATTTTTTTCATGTTATTAATTTATTTATTCATATTATTTATTTTATTTAGATAGCTCATTAATTATAATATTATTGACTTATGTTATTATATTTAAATATAATTTAATTTATTGGCTAGAATTATCAATATATAATTAGTTAAAAATATTACTTATAATTTTATAAGTTTATAATTTGATTTTTTATTTTATTTTGTGTGTTGTATTAAAAAAATATTTATGGCAACCTTGCCTTATATTATTTTTTTTCAAATATAAGGCATCTCAATTCTCATGTCAACCCTTTANACAGTATAAAACACACATTTGGTAAATTTATTATTTTTAACTAGTGTTGGTATGTTTGCGCTACACTGGGACCCAAACTTTTCTTAACGTAAAGTAAGTATCTAGGACTCGTGGAATTCTTTGGCATGCTCATTAATTTCATGAATACTATCAGTTGAAATTTTTGCTCTTTCACGATAAATTATTTTATTAACACATCTTTTATTTATTTAACAAATACAATATTTTTAATTAGAATAATTATATTTTTTGAAAAAATATATTTTATAATTGTTCAAGTAAGCTAAAAAAAATCAAATAATATTTTTATATTTTGTTACTGACAACTAAAAGTATTATAAATATAATAAAATTGTATTTGAATTAAATTATAATAATAAAAAACTAATTTCAATTGAATTTTCTTAAATAATTTGTTATTAGTATTAATATTTTCATATCAGATATATATAATATCTGAAAAAAATTATTACAACTCAAATAAAAATTTGTTATAATATTTAAAAATTAAATAAAAAATAAATAGTAAATGAATGATAATTTTGTCATAGGCCAATGCTTGTCTTGCCTTATTTTTGTGGGAAAAAAAATGATTGGCAAGCCATAAAAAAAAATTAAAAAATATTGAACTCGTTATTTAGATTGTCCCACATGCTTCAATTATTTATGATATAACACAAATTTATTATAAATGTACATTTTTTAATTTGAAGAGTGAAACATCAATGTTATAGGTTAATATAAATAAAATGCAATTAATAAATTCAAAGGAATGAATATAAAAAATAAAAAGGAACATTAATAAAATAATATAATATAATCAAGCAATTAGTCAGGATGCTTCTATTGAAGCTGCAATGTCCAAGTTTATAACCACAGGAGGAGAATTACCGCAGATTTGTCGTTCTCAGAGACGCCGGTGATTTGTCGTTTTATGAAGTGTTCGAGTTCGTTTTGTGAATGTTGGACATGATGGTGTGGGGGTAGGGGGAACTTGTGAAGTGTCAGTGTCGTGGTACTTTAAAAATTTATTAAAAGTCAAAGGACTTTTTTTCTTTGTTTTGATTTATTCTTTGTATCTTGGACAACACGCTTTTGACACGTGCTTGATTTCCAACGCCCTTTGTGACTCTTGTTTTCAGAAGACACGTTGCCTTTTATTTTATTTTATTTAATTGTTGGGCCTTGAGGATAAAATTTAACCTCGAAAGCAGAAGCCGACTTATCTTCTTCTCTCTCTCTCTCTCTCTTGTGGCTGATTTTGTGGAGGAAAGCTCAAGCTCATCCTTGGTCGCGAGCAGATAGGGTTTCTTGCTTCTTGAAGCAACCATTAGGGTTAGATAAGATTCAGCATTGTATTTGAGCTGGAATGTGACAACACTAGGGCCTTTTGTAGATTCAGCATTCTTGTCCTTCATGCTTGATTGAATCCCATAAGCAATCAAAACATAAATTGTAGTCTAGCTATGACTACTGTTATTAATCATCGGTTACAATAAAAAAAAATTAACTAATCAGATTAAGTTAAGTTAATTAATATGTTATTTGGCTTTGTTTTTATCGTAAGTGAGTGTGTGATATAGTGGTACATTAAAATAAAAAATTATTATCAAATAATTTAAATCTCTAGTTTTATATGAAATTCAGAGAAAAAAATTTATATGAATCATGTAGTTTAAGGTAGGTGCATTGTGTAGTTAAAATATAACTCAAATATATTAATGGTTTTCTAATTAATGATTTATTTATGAGTTAAAATAAAAATTTATTTTTATCAATAAATTTAACATTTTAAATTTATTATGAGCTTATATATCTAAATAAATTTTTATAGAAAAAATTCACACAAACACCCTAACAAGGTTTAATTATCCTAAAAAACAAAATAGTTTTTAATAACTTATATGTTATGTGGAGAAATACTTTTATTTAAAAGTAGTGAATACCCAAAATAATTTTAGGACATTTCAATTCAACTTGTGGTATTTAAATGTCATCCTACTTGTAGGTTCAATGTTTATATTAGAATATTGACCATTAATTTTTATGAATGAAAATTTTTAGAAATTATTGAGTTTTTAGTCAAGTTCTTATAAATTCAATAAATTAATTATTAAGTTAAAAAATACATGTAAATATATTTTTGAATTTTTGTGTATATATAAAAAATGTTAAATCATACCATATGTTTCTATATTTTTTAAGAAAAATATGATTTTTATCTTTTAAGAGGCTTGACTAAATACACATTAAATGAAATACATTTTTATATTTTTTAGATGAGAAATTTTTTTAAAAACATTTGGTGGGAAAATAGGTATTTAAATACCAGATCAATATTTTACAGTGTAAGTTTACAACTTCAATGTTAAATATAATTAGGGTAAAAATGTGTGAGGAATCCATAAATAATTTTAAATTAATCATTTATTTTTTTATTTTATTTTTTTGGAATTTGCTAACAATCTATTTGTTTTATTTTATTTTATTTGGAATTTACTTACAATCTATTTAACAAAAAAAATCATTTTGATTCAAGACAAAATTGTCAGAAGGATGTGCTTTTCAAATAACCTCTCTAGCCAAAAATTCTTCAACAAAAAAAATAATCAACCAAACAAAGCTTTAGCACCTAATCCCAAACAAAATCAATCGGGTTGAATCTGGTTTAATCATGAACCAAACCAAAATACAGTTTGACCTGAAAAACTAAAGCAAAACAAACAATTAAATCAAAAACATATCAAAACCAAAAAAACATAAAAATATATATTTTTTTTATAAAAATATATCAAATACCAAGAACATGATGAATATTCAAACCAAAATTCACTAAACATAAATCACAAACCAGATAATAGAGGTGAGCAAAAAAACTGAAAAACCGATTAAACTAAGAAAACTGGAAAAAATAACAGAAAAAACCAAACCATAAAAAAAACTAATTAAACCGATTAGAATTTTTAAAAAACCAATTGGTTTGGTTTGATTTTTTTTTTTATAATCCTGAAATTAAAAAAAAAATTGAACTAAAACCAAATAAAAAAATGAAGAAAACCAAGCCAAACCTAAAAAAACTAAGCCAAACTAAAAAAATTATTTTTTGGTTTTTAAATAATTGAACCGAACCAAACTAAAATGGGTCGATTTGAACCGGTCTTGGTTCTTTTTAAAAAAATCAATTTGGTTACTTTTTTTGATAAAAACTGAACCAAACAAAAAATGATTACCCTACCAAACAAGTTTTCATATAATCAAGAGCAAGGTTTTGTTCATAGTCATGCATAGATTAATAATCAAACATCTATTTTATTTAATTAACACTTAAAACCATGATTTGATCAAAATATGTTTGGAAAATCAAAAAAACTCTAGAATCTAAATGCATGCATAAGTGTTATTAATGCATTTTAACCCATGATTATTTGTTAAAGATAACAAGTTAATATGTTTGTGCCAAGAATTAATCTAAAACAACTAAAAAAAAAGACTAAGATAAAGTTCATGTAAAGAACGTGAACCTAGAATCTAGAAAATTTCATGAAATTAAAGAATTATTGTCAAAACCCAGATTTGGCCTTCTAGACCTCTAAATATACTATCTTTGGTCCTCACAAACCACATTACGAATACCAAATATAGTTGACTTTAAAAAAACTAACAAATAATATCAAATTATCAATAACATGCATGAAGTTTCAATTCCTAAAACTATCAAATCTTATCTAGCCTACATATCTATGCAATTTAAATTCAAAATTAGTTTTATAAATATTTTAGTCGTGAACAAGCCTTGTAAACTCAAGATAAATAATATTGTTTCACAATGCATTAATTAAACTAAATAAAACAAACAAGTATTGTTTTATTAAAACTAGCCTAACTATAAAGCATTTGTCACATTAAAAACATCAAACACACCCTAAACCAAGCTTCAAACCATATAATCAAAATCATAGCAACAAACAAAAATAAAGCTTCAAACCATATAATCAAAATCATAGCAACAAACAAAAATAAACAGCCCTTACTCTTTAAGTATCACCCTATTTAAAAACATTAAGGTAGATCAAATGACAACCAAAATTTTCTCAAATCCACATGAACTCCACTTTTAGGTTAGACAATATACTTTTTAATCCTTATAACAACTACTACCTTATTTGTTTTTCTTTATAAGGTTTTGCTTCTACAAACTTGATGCCCTTCCAAAAATAAATAAACCCATGTGTTCAACTTGTAAACCCTAAAAACTAGGGTATTTTCTTAATATTTCTCTCATTCTTTTTCTTTCCTTTTCCCTTTATTCCTAGCTCTGATCTAAGTGTTATTTAGAAGGTTTTCCTAGGGTTTTTTTTATTGGTTTTAATAAAAAAAATGATCATGATTGATCAATCTTGGCCCTTTGATTGAAATGAAAGGGTGTTGAAAAAAAAATATTAGTTGAAAGCTTTGTACTAATATGGTTTTGCAGTGTTGGTTTTGGTTTCAGTTTTAGGGATTTTAGTGGTTTTGTCGTACTTGTAGACCAATAAGCTATTTTTTAGCTTTATGTTTGTGAGAAAAATGCAACAAACCTTGGACAAGAACCTATTGAGAAGGTCTTAGTGTAAATATACGCAAAAGTCAATGGTTTAACTAAATAAGTGTCATAGTCATGATTGACTAGACTTAACCACTTTCAAGACCTTATTAGAGCAACTTTGATGTCAACATTGCTTGATACGACCTGATGTTGGTAGAGGAAATGCACACCTTTTGTTTGGAGGTATGTATCCTTGCATTCATTCATCTAAATATACCAACTTGATCGACCTTACATTTAAAAATTCAAGGAAGGTTGATTGAAGACAAGATATTAGAGATTTCTATAAAAGAATTGGGATGTAAACATCCAATTTCATGTACATGAGGTTATAAAGAGGGTGTTTCTCGATTGAATGGTGGTGTCACAGCCCCTAAGATGGTTGAAAATACCCCATTTATTCATTTAAAGATGATTACTCAACCAAATAAATTTTTAAGGAAGGAGATAAATAGTAGATGAACAACATGTCATCTAAGTTAAACCCTAAAAATTAAGATTTTTTAATTTGGGATTTGATCAATTTCAATTTGGTCCTTACTTTTTTAATTTCTTTTAATTGCACCTAAACTTTTAATTACATACATTGCACCCTGCTAAATTCAAAGATTAGCCTCAACGTTTAGCACCTTTTACAAATGAGTCATTGGTTTTTAATTTGTTCAATTTCATCTTTAATTAACCACTAACATTTTAATTCCTTTTAATTTATCCCCTAATTTCACCAATTTCTACTATTGAAATTATATGCCACTTACAAGTTGGTCATTGGTTTTGGAGATTTACAATTAAGTCCTTAAATGATCTTCAAACTTTGATTTTTTTCACAATTAAGCCTCTAATTTAACTAACTAAGCCTCTCAAAGTCTAATTTCAATCTCCAAACTTCAATTTCTTCCAATTAACACCCAAATTAACTTAAAAAATTGATTTCCCTCACATTTAAGTCCTTAATTAAACCATTCAAAATTCTCATCGAGTCGTTACCCATCCAAATTTGTGTTTCTTTACCCTATATAAAAATATTTTCACTAGTGGAGCTTTTTGTCTATCAAAATTATGTTGCTAATTTTGTCATTCTTATACATTTTAGTCCTATAACTTTTCTTGCCATCTTGGTCCTCCACCACCAATCTTGGGTAAACATTTAGGCTTTCTTCATGTTTGTCCTCGTTATTTTTTTATTATATATATGTGTAGCTAACAACAATTTTATTTTTTAAAAATCTTGAAATAATACCATTTTGGACTAACACAGATTAATCTGTTCATCTCATAACCCGAGCTTTAAATTGAGTTATGAATTGTTCTATGTTCAATAACTTTGGCTACAAATAAGGAAATCATTTTTTTTTTCTCAAAGCTAGCTGATTAATACAATTCAATTATGTGCAATGAAATCCAAGTTTTAATGCAAAAAATAAATAAAATATAAAAAGGTTTTTAACTATTGATACTTAAAAGTAATAATGTTATACTAATTGTTTCATAACCTTGGACTTTGTTGTTGTATATTCTCCAATCTTTTAGCGATATGACTGTAAAATTCACTCATAAAACAAAAAATAAAGAAGAGAATAAGCTTAATCAAATAGCTAAGATGCATATAAGAAAATAAGAGACCTAATCAAACAACTCCACCATAGCACAATCAAATAGCTCTAGCATAGGTTAACTAAAAAGTATAGAACCCAACTAATGAGGTGGAAACAAGCATAACCGAGCTCTAAATAAAAAGAAAAAAAATAATAACCTAACTAGCCCAACTAAGTATAAGAAAAGAAAATGAGAAGGTAAGTGGCATGAAAATCAAGAAAATAAAAGGGAAAAAAATAAGAAAAGTGGAGAAAAAAATCAAGGGAAGAATAATATAAAAGAAAGAAAAAAGAAAAAAATATCAAAACACCAAACAATGTTTAAGTTGTTAATATCATTTTAATTACCCATCTGTATTCTCTGTTTTACAAGTTATCCATGTAGTGCCCATTTAGATTTTTTATTTTATAAGTTATCAATGTGGCATCACATGAATTCCTAGTTTTGTAGGTTATTAGCATGACACTTATCTTGTTTTGTAAGTTAATAACACCCAATAATTAATCTTTCAAAGCTAGCTTTATGTTTGCTCATGAAAAAAAATATTCTTCATGATTATTCCTACATTTAGGTTTGCAATTCTACAATCTACAACACAAAAATATATGGTCCAAGATATATAAATACATAAGGATCAAGAAGTATGGAAGATAACTAAAGAACATATTAACACATACAAAGTAATCACAATATACATACTTTAAAGACCTTATTTTTTTTCCATACATTGCATTATTTCTCTCATACACTTTATTAGCTTAGACATCAAAGGGTCTCCTATCTTATATAAGAAACTTGTTTTGCAAGAGAAAGTGAAGTACCAACTCAAGATCAACTTAAAAAATATATTTAAAGTCAATTAAATAACAATGAAAAGATCCAAACTCATTTAAAGTTTTTCCAACTTTGTCACCATTTATTTATGTTTTATGTCTACAAGATATGTTTTTCTCACGATAAACTCTTGAAGAAATATGAAAATATTGCTTTTATGGCATGTTTTACCAACTAGTTTTATCACATGCTACTTAGATCATAACATATCTCAGTAAAAGGCATGATATAGGACTAGTTTTACATTGTAATTAAATGCAATCTAGCCATGGTGCTCGTGTTTCACTGTAAGGCTATATTATTTTTTTGTGTAAAAAATTATGTTTAGATGTTAAAATTAAGTAAAAAAGGACATAAAAAACTACTAAAATTGAGTAAAAAGGAACTAAAAACTTGTTCATGACAAATCTATAATTATGCTAATAAGGGTTGAGCCAACACAAGATATCATGTCAAACCATCGGCCTAAATTATGTGATTGTAATAATATAATAAAAATATATATAAAGAATTATAAAGTTTTTTTTTTTAAAAATCCTTATTAACCTTTCAAATCCATGACTCAAGTCATTAGACTCAGAGCACCTAATTTCAAAAACAATGAAGTTTAATTTATAATCAATCATATAGTGCAAGATAAAATTAAAAAAATAATTTCAATATATAAAAGGATTTAAAACAATAGCAATTAAAAGAATGAGGAAAAAAATTAAAATACAAAATAGATTTTATATTTAATGGAAGGGTGAATTTGAAAACAAAATCAATTTAATAAAAGAAAAAAATAAAAAAAATAAGGCTTAAAATTGACAAAAAAAAAAGCAATGATGTAATTAAAAGGTGAAACTGAAAATACCAATAACAACTTTTACAAAAGATCAAAAAAATAATTAGAAATTAAAACATTGAGGCCAAATTAGAAAACATAATACCAATAATTTAAATTGAAGGATAAAATTAAAAACTAGTAAAACTTTTATCAAAAGGCTAAGGAAAAAAATAGCAATTCAAATAATGAGGATCATATTGGAGAATATGATATTTGGTAAATTAGAATTGAAAAATAAAATTAAAAATAAAATAAAACTTTTACAAGAAAGTCAAGAACAAAAATTATAAATAAAAAAAAAGAAATAGAAGTTGAAATATCAACAACCAAGAGGGTTTAGATGTGATTTTAAGGGAAGAAGAGAGAGGCAAAGGAAAAAAAAAGAAGAATAAAGGGTAATCATCGCTAAACTAGATCACTATTGGTGACATATACTATACCAACTAGAAGAGAACGTGACAACGTTTCTAACCACATGGAAAAAAGAGTATTTTTAGATGCTAGGAGAAGTTACACGCATCATCCGGAAAGGTTGTAGTGCCTCCCACACGTTCAATGTGCGCCACATATACAATTGTTTTTTAATTTAACTAAATACAAAATTGCCCCTAAGTTGAATTTAAAGTTAAAAAAAAAACAACTAATATAAAAAATTGAAAATGCCCTCTGTCTCAAGGTTTTTTTTTAAAAAATTTATGGGTATTTTTACATTTTACTGTGCATTTTAATTTTTTTTATTTTTATATTTTTACAAATACCAAATTATCTCTCAGCTTAAATTATAATAACTAAACAATACCAAAATATCCCTTGAAATCAGGTTTAATTTTTATCCTCTCAAGGATATTTCAATTATTTCATTATATATTTAATATAAGAAAGGACATATTTGTTCCAGGTTAATTTTTGAAATGATAAATGAACATTGTGAAAAGATTTTAATACCTTTAAAAGCTAAAAAGCTAGGTTTATATTTTTAGATAAATGGGCAAAGCGGTTATTAATAAGAATGTCAATAGGTCTAGAGTTACAATAATTTCTCAAGGCCCATTATGTTCTATTGATAAAAAATGAGGTTTAACCATTATTCATCCTTGCACCGTTCAAATTTCTTGGATTGATTACCCGATTTTTTTAATATTAGAATGAATCTTATATGTACAGTTATCATACTTGATCTAGGAACTAATCTAAAAAAAAAATTGGTTAATAAGTCAACTACTTCAGAGATTTAAAAGTTTAAATTAACAAACATAGTTTAAATATTCAAAATACAAACTAAATTTAAATCAAATATCCAAATGACAACTACAATTTATAATCTAAAACACACAAGTTCCTTTACTTTTGAATAATGGAATTTAGTTGAATAAACATATTGAGATTTACGGATCAAGTTTCAATTAATCATCTAAATCATTAAAACCTTAATCAAATCAAATTGATTTTTCTAACTCAAAGTCTTAGTTAGTTAGACTAGTAATCAGATTAGAATTAGATTTCGTAACCTAGGTTTCTTAGATTATACATTCCCTTATTATTCGAGAAGTTACATATTTATTATTTATCTACTTGAGAATCAATCTATCATTTCTAATCATATTTCAACTATATTTACGTGTTATCCAACTCAAAATCTTGATCAGTTTAACTAATAATTAGATTAGGATTACATTTTATGACTAAGGTTTTTTAGGCTAGACATTTCCTTATTATTTGAGAAGTTACATATCCATCATTTTATTTACTTTGGGATCAATTTGTTATTTTGTAGCACTGAGTAATGTATTTTTTATATAAAAAAACATGTTTTTTTTATTGGTAGCATTTATGTTTAATAAAAAATAAACGCAGTTAAATTAAATATTCATAAAACATTTGAATGATTTGAATTGAGAAGAAAAAAAAATTCTTCAACATTTTTATTCATTTATTTAATTTTTATTTTGATGAAAACATGTTTTTTTTTATAAAATACACTGTTTTTTTAATAATTACTTAGTAAATTTCAATTAAAAAACAAAACATCATAATTTAATAATCTTAACATGATTGTTAGAAAAAATTATAAAAATGACAAGACAATTAATATGAGAGAATTTTATATAAAATAGATATTCTATTCATAATGAATATGCTTAAGTAAATCTTTTTAATTTTTTTTTGCATATTAAGTTCATATATAATAATTAAAAAATTTATTATTGTTATTATTATTATTGTTATTGTTATTATAAAAGCTATAATATTATTGGAAAATCATGACACAATTGGATAATTGTTTTTTAAAAAATATTTTCTCGTTAACTTTATTTATAGTGAAATTTATTCTTTTTAAAAAAAAAACAAAAATAAAAGGCCATTTAAAATGAGGTTGCTTTTGGGAGGATGAGTCTCCATGTCTAGCCTTAAAGAAAAAAAAATCATGGGCTTCTAGCTTATATATATATAGGGATGCCACATTGTTCATCAAAAAAATTTTCAATAGAATAGAGGAGAATGTATCTTGTTAAATTATATATTTTCCAACCACTATGATCAGAATTTATGTTTTTAAATTTAAAATTCAATTTAAACTTATTTTTATATAAAAACATCCCAAAAACATTTTAGGAATCTCAATAAATTCAATTTCAACCTCAAAATATCATCAAATTGGTCTAAAATTCAAAATCAAACTTAATTAAAAAGTCCATGGGTCCTAATTTACGTTTTCTCTTATGGTAAAATGGTAAAATAATCTTTATTGAACTCTCCTATTTATTATGAATCCATTGATATTAAAATCAATATTTTATGTGATCTGAATATGGTTGTTCAAACCTTTTTCTTTTCTTTTTTATTTTTCAATAACTCTCTCCTCTCTCAGTATTTAAGGATTGAAATTTAAGAAAATTTAAGTTTGAGGACAAGAATGTAAAAAACTAAGACTATAGGGACCAAGTGTAGAAAATAAATAAAAAACTTCAGGTACCTAAACATATTTTCACACCTAAAAATGGCAGCTGTGGATTGATCAGAGTAATTTAGTTATGTGCTGGTAACTTACATTTTTGAAGATAGCTGGATATCGGCTTTTTATCTTTTGTAATGGTTAATATATCTATATTTGATAAAAAAAATTATATAGAAATCTATACTATTAGTGTATAAACATGATTTAACAGTATATAAAAAATAAAAATATATAAACATTTTAACTTTAGTCAAATAATCCATTCAACATATACAATCAAATAATGTATTTAAATTTTTACGTATATTATTAATTCATTAACGCGTTTTATTTTATTAGACGTGTGTGTGTCTAAAACATGAGATTGCTTTGAACCCAAATTGAAGTTTCAACAAGAAAAAAATCCCATCCGATTCAATCCCATCCAATCCCCCCTCCCCACCGCTATCTTTGAATTTCTTTTCTTAAATTTTTTTTTAAGAGGTGGTTTGATATTATTATATTTTTATACGACTGTGGTTTAAAAAAAAATATTTTATAAAAAATAATTTTAGTTGAAGTTGATATGATATTTATATATATTTGGTTAAAACTGTAATTAAAATTAAAATTGAAGAAAAAATAATTTAATGTGTTTCGTTAATAATGTTTTTTAAATTGAGATTATAAAATAAGTAATATATAGTTTTAAATTTAAATATTGTAGAATTAATTACTACTATTATATTATTATATTATGAAATAAATAATACTTTATATAAAATATTTTTTATTATTCCATTAAACTAGCTATAATTTTATTACATAAAAAATTCATCCGATAAGAACTACGGTTTTTTAAATTTTTTAAGTGTGTAATAAAATTAGATAAAATATTATCATATATAAAATTAATATTACAGTACGAGTGAATATAATTCGCTCTATACTAGTTTTTTTGAGAAAAAAATTGTTGTTCACATCACAATAAATTTAATTTATTCTAAACTAGTTTTTTTTAAATTATTAAAAAACTTAAACACACTAAAAAAAACTATTTAGATAAACATGAATAATGAAAGTTAATTACGCTATTCATGAATAAATAAATAATATAATTTATTTATGAACCGTGCATTAATAATGCAAGTAATTTACATGAATAATGCGAGTAAATTATACTATTAACTAAAATACTATTAAAAAAACAGCTTGAAGAACCTAATTTTAAATATGAATTATAGTAGGTCTTATTAAAATTAAATTGTATTTTTTATATAATTAAATATTTATTTTACTGTAGTTGTTTTAAATACATAATCAACCATATAAATAAATAGAATCCAAATATATAGTAGTCATGTTCGTGGCTGTGTAATTAATAATCATTATTTATATTATCCTCTTTTGCTTTGTTACATTTCATTGAAATGCTTGAAATAGGAGAGAAAACATAACACCTCATGCTGGCAGACACTGATTATGACCCAGGTTTCAAAGCAAAAACGAAAAGATAAAAAATTATGATAATTGATTATTTGAGTAGAGCGTGGATGATGATCCCTTTTACAGTTGATTCTTCACAAAATAAACACAAATGTCTATATAGTAACGCGTGTATGAAATTGTACTTTAATTAGGTGTCCAATACCAATGCAATTAATAAAATACATAATTATTAAAAAAATAAAATACATAATTATTAATTCCTCTAGGAAGTTTGGAGCCCAGCATCAATTCTACGAGTATTGCCGCATCCGAGGATGATCCAAATGGCTGCACGCTCCGCTGTATAAGTTCTGTGCCTTTTCTTTTATAATATTTTGATTTGCTTCAACCACCTCGAGAAATTTAACCAAGAATATCAAGCGCCTTTTTGGAAGTTGTAGTGCCCATGCAGCAACACCATGACCCCATATAAAATCTACTTGCTTGTTTTAAATTATATTTTAAAAAAATAACCTCTAAAAAGTTATATTAGAGCAGTGAAGAATCTCAATTCGGTGTTTTTATTAGCTACTTTTTTAGAAAGAGTCTCTCTGCATTATCGCATGAAATGAGATGAATAAAAAATAAATAAATAAAACTCCTATATTGGAATGAATTATTTGTCTTATGTTTTGATAATTGAATTATCACATTCTTTTTTATAATATTCATATATTAGCAATAAACACCTTTATAATTAAATTCTTTCGAGTGTCTGTGAGGCTTAAATGTGCGTGTGTCTATATATATATATATGTATGTATGTATGTATATATATTTGACATTTGTCTCGTTAACAGATAGACATATGGCATGTTAAAAGGAAATTCAAGACCAATAATTGAGACGAGGCAACTGGGGGCA
Source organism: Populus ilicifolia (assembly GCA_015708895.1). NCBI lineage: Eukaryota > Viridiplantae > Streptophyta > Magnoliopsida > Malpighiales > Salicaceae > Populus > Populus ilicifolia. The sequence continues at coordinate 19,929 of SRLM01000614.1, read as the reverse complement.
ACAAGGAAAGGTGGCCAAAGCCTAAAGGAAGACTTCATGAACTTGGAAGGCTTTACGATCAAATGGGCTAGCAAAACATTTAGTTATTTAGTCTTTGCCATGGTTTAGAATCCTTTTAGTGCAGGGTTCTTTGTTTCGTTGTATGAGATGGATGATGAATTAACCTGGTTAATGATCTTAGGATTGATGTTAAGTCGGTTGTTTTTTCTTTTCTTTTTTCTTTTAGGACACAAATTGAGTCTAAGAAATAGTATTTAAGATATATATTTGATGATCTAACATATAATCATGCTATCAGTTATTTATTGGCTAATCAAATGAGCAATCGTTAATTTTATGACAAATTATGCTATTTGTTATTCGTTTCTTCCTTTTAATGAGAAGATACCATAACTGGAAACTGAATCATGAGTGGAAACAGGTATCAACACTGCAAAACCAAACAAAATGCATGTAATCTAAGATTTTAAACCTTAAAAACTATATATTTATTTCAAGCAACACCATCTGAGAATAAGAATAAGTAAAAATAATCATCTAATAGATGACATAGTTATAAGAGCATGATACCAAGAGGTTTGCTCATTCTCCTTGTAAGTTCGAGCCTTTTGGTTGCTGATATGATAACCACTAGAAGTTTATATAATTGTTAATTTCAGGACCTATAGAATTAGTTGAGATACGCGTAAACTGACTCAAATATCCATGTTAATAAAAAAATAAGTAAAGAATAACAAGAATTAAAAAGAAAAAGGATAAATAAATTATAGAGAAACTAATCAGTTTCTTTAGGTCAAGATGTTTTGAATAATATTGAAAAGTACTTTGTTGTTTTGTCTGTCTTCGTGGCTTATGAAAAGAGCCACCCATTATAATTATATTTATCTATTGTACATGATTTAATTAGAGTTTTATTAGAACAAAAAAATAATTATGGCATGAAATGTTATTACTTAAGTCGAACCTTGTAAACATGGAGACAAAGCATATGATCATAAAACTATCTTTCTTTATATTTTTCATATGTCAAATTTTTTTGGCATTTGTTTTCATTAGACATTTTTGTCATTAGCAAGATAAATCTTGTAAAATATAGGACCTCATGACCATTTTTATATAGTTGAATGGGTAAATGAAAATTAACATGAACCATAAAAAAATAGTTAAGAGCCAAGTATTGGTTGAATTTCTACTAGATCAACATTGATGCTCTACTACAACCTAATATAGCTATCATGGGTTTAGGTTCTTGGAAATTCTAGTTTGATGGTTTAATGACTAAGCATTATAAAAGAGCATGTATTATAATTTATACACATTTAAGGTTTAAAGTTTTACTTTTTGTTTATCTTGATTTTTAGTTCAACAATAATCGAACTCAATATGAGGTGATTATTATTGTCCTACTTATACTATTTAATTTTAGTGTAAAACATGTTAAGATTACTATTAGTGTAAGACATGTTAAGGTAACTAATGATTCATTACTTATTTTGAAAGGGGAATATAAATGTGAGCATTCTATATTGCTTAAATATTATAAACACACTCAAATATGCATTAAAAAGTTTGTTGATTTGAACTTGTTATCTATAATGAGATGAAATAATATTAAATCTAAAAACTTCACTCAAAATGGTTTAAGTTATAAAGTAGTAATAAATAAGGCATTATACTTGTCAAGATTTTAATGACCCTATTAATAAGTTTCAATATATTAGACTTTAGAGTTATAATACTTCATCAAATATCTAATTTTTTTATATATTTAAGATTATGCCAAGCCTTATAATCATATCTATTCACCAAACCAAATTTATTGAATCTAAAAAAGAACTCACAAAATGGGACAAAAGCTTAGCTAAAGAATCCCTTGATCAAAATATATCACTCATTCAAACTTAAATAATCAAATTATATATTAATTAGCCAATAATTTATATAAAAGACTAAAATTCTACTGAAATGCTTAATAGTACAAAAAAAACTTTATTACTCATGAATGAGGTATATTAAACAATATGTTAAGCCAACTAATTCAGAATGAAGTGAGACAAATGATTATAAATCATGAGACCATTAGCTAGGCATTGCAATAAACTATATGGTTTATATCAAAGGATGTTTGTTTTATTATAGATATCAACCACTTGAACATGGTCAAGCAATTGATTTTCATGCCATAGTAAAAAATTAACCCTTTAAATGCTAGAATCTATATATATATATATATATATTAGTAAAGTTTATCTTTTTTTTAAGGAAGTTTGTTTATGTTAGTGGCCTTTAATTATTTCATCGACTAGGTGAAAACTAATGATTATAAAATAATTTTTCAGGAAATAATAGCTATATTTATTAAAGAAAAGACCATTTAGAGGTTCATTCTTTTAGAACCTATTACCATTAATTAAGATATTATTTTTACAGGTTTGAAAATGAATTGTGTAGAACAATTTACATTCAAAATAGTCCATTTAACTCTTTATTATACATAAATCAAAGGACAAATAAAAGCTAGTAATAAAATATTAATCCTAGATATACAAAAGTCAATTGTTATCATGGAATGATGTTGTTTACTATGTTTAGTCATTAAATTATGGTTTGATTAATAAAGTTTTGGTATATTAAGGGTAAATTTGATTAGTTTAATTTATGTTTAATGGTATTAAAAATGATATTGAAAAGGAATTGGTGCCTTGAATGATAAAGAGATACATTAAAATATTTAGTTACTTATTAAAATGACAAGCTAAAAACAAGACAAATTTATTATCAAACTTCCAACTGTAATTTGACTATAAAAAATAATAAAATTTAAAATAATTATCTTGTTAATATTGTAGGTATAGGTGTTAGCTTTCAAATGAAACTAATTTTATGTTATAGAACTCTAGATATGGGGTAAAAACTAATAAAAGGTCTAACATAGAACCTACTAGAAAGTCCCACACGTTACATTTATGAGAACGCTTTGATATATAAATGGCAGATTGATATGACTAAAAGATTGATGTCTTTTTCTAAATATAAAAGTATTGAAATAATAAATAACCCAACAAGACCAGAATCAAACCACAGGGAGGTTAACTATAATAATAATGATGATAATGATGATGATGACGATGCTAATGATGATAAGTTAAATAGGACTTTGAGATGTAAGATTAATGTGAGGATTAAACAATGATAAAAACAAATGTCAAGGTTAGAGGATCCATCAATAGTATTAAAAATAAAAATAATATAAACTCTTTTTATTACTCAACTAGAAACCATACATAAAAGAGATTCCAATCTAATGATTTGTCATTAATAACTCATTATAAATTGTTAACATGATCATATTAATCATCTTATTTAAGTAACACTAAATTTTTAAATATTATTAGGAATTCATAATACTAACTTATGTTAATAACAAATCAAGTTTTTTTTATAGCATAGATGTCGATTATACCATATAGTTGGCTATAAAGAATCAAACATTTATTATACCAAGTGTTATACAACACAAATTTATATTAACCATTTAACAAGCAATATATTAAAAATTAATAAGATAAAAATGATAAGACATGTTAATAGCAAGTTGTTTAAGATATAATCATTGAAGTCTATATTAAGTTTATATTATACTTATCCTAAGACCATTAATGAAACCTTTTCACATTGATATAATAAACTTAACTAAACATAATGAAAAAGAGAAACATAAATAAATAAGAGATGAATGTGATTATATAAGTATAGTAAAAAAATGAAATATATAAACAAGAAATTAATAAAACTATAACATGAAATAAAATTAAAACATTAAACTACAAAGAAAAAAAGCAAGTAAAGAAATAATTTTGATATGAAATCAAGATGTCTACATGCATGGTAAATGCCTTCTTTTCTAGGTTAAAATTCAAAACTATTGATTTGATGACTAATTGTTGAGTGGGTGACCACCTCTTAACTTTATGACAATCCTTATCTTCTTATCTAAATAAAACATTATTGATAATAACAGAATTTGAATTGACAGTTTTCATGAAAGTTCTTGAAAACTATTTTAGCTTTCCAATAAAAAAATAATCGATGCATTTAGATTTCTAGAACTCGAGATATAAGCTGAATATTGAACAATGTTTGAGCTGTAAACATATTCTGACTTCTTCATTGTTGTAATAATTTGAACTTGAAAATAACATTTTTGAATCTTGGACTTTGCATAAAAGTTTTAAATCTATGTCTTAACTTTTCATCCATGTAGACCAGACTTAAATTCAAGTTTTACATCTTCATTTATGATCAAATAACCAAATAGTGTTTCATTTTTAATTCAACCAGCATCTATTTTCTAAACTTAACCATGTCTTTGTTTTCTTAATTTCAGTAGTTAAATTTATTAATCAATCATTTGATTTACATAATAGACCTATATTTAAGATGAACATTTACCATAATTTCAAGGTATTGTATATTATCAGACTTATTATTATAAAACATGTTTTAGTTGAGTTATTGATACTTCAAGTGCAAAATAATAATATAAAATCTTGATAAAAATACACTTTTAAGTGCTAATTACAGATCCAGGTTCATCACCCTTTATAAAAATTATAGCCTTATTCTTAGCTTTCTAAAGAAAATAACTAAGCTTAAAATCGAGTTTTATAACTTCAGGTATGACTGAAACACAAAAGAATATTTTATAAGGCTTATAGGCTAAAGTGATGAAAATAATAAATTTATAACCTTTCATTGGAATTCAACACTATAAAAATTGTGAAAAACAAAACATTATATATATATATATATGTTTGAAACTCTAAGGATTTTTCCTATTTAGTGAGTTAAAATTTGGATTGGATGAGACTTGATATGATTTTTTTTTTGTTAATGAAACTTATTAGTGATGTTTGTATTTATTAATACATCAAAGGCTACACTAATAGAACAATAACTGGGTGTCACATCTAGATGTTATACACCAGATAAGTCTTTTTACACCTTAGTTTTTTTAATTTTATATATTAGTCTTGCAATTTCTTACACTTGATAAACCTTGGTAAATGTGACAAAAAGTATATTGAAAAGGATTTATAAAAAGCCAATGATTATGTTGCTTTCATATTGAATGAAGCTAATAGGTGTTGTTATCTTGGGAAAAAAAAGCAAGCGTTATGATGCTTTCATCATTGGATGAAAGCCGAAGATATGTTGCTTGCTTCAATTGATGAATGAGTTATTGTTATGTGGCTTTCATAACTAGATGAAAGCTAATGTTTGTAGTTTTCATTGTTGAGTGGAAGCCACCGTCTATTGCTTTCATGGTAAAATGAAAGTTAATAATATATAGTTTTCATTGTTAAAAAAAGAAGAAGAAGATGAATTGTTGTAAATATTGAATATGACTTTTTATGGTGGAAATGAGGTTATGATTGTAAAGTAATGAAAATTTTAGATTGGAAGGGAAAATGTGTTATATGAAGAAAAAGATAATTAGTGTGTCAAGAATTATCAAAATTTATTTAAATACTAGTGTGCACTTGTAAATTTCATTATTAAATTTTTTATTATTTTATTGTTGTCATTTGTAGGATCATCACATATTATAGGGCAAAGTTGATATATTATGGTGAGGTTTTGTTGTATTAGATACATCAGGGTTAAATTTTGTTTTTATTTGTTGATATATTGAGGTTAGATTTTGTGGTGATATGACATAACTAGAAGATTGATATTTTCTTCCAAGTGCAGGAGTGACAGAGTAATAAATAACCCGGCAAAAATAATAATAACAATAATAATAATAATAAAAAGAAGAAAAAGTTGATGAGCATTTTAAGATGAAATGTTAACGTAATGATTAAACAATGATAACAACAAATGTCAAGGTTAGAGGATCTATTAATGTTATATCAAACAAGTTTAGTATAAACTCTTATTATTCAATTGGAAACCACACACAAAGGATGTTTGAATTAGATTATAAATTGTTAACATAATTATATTAGTTATCTTATTCGATTAATGCCAATTCTTATAAATATTGTCAGACATTCATGATTATAACTTATGTTAACAACAAATCAAGTTTCTTTCATAACTTAGGTATCGGTTATATCATATAGTATAAGCTATGAAAGTGCCAAGCATTTGTTGTACCAAGTGTTATATAATATAAATTTAGATTGGTCATTTAACAAGCATAGTATTAAAGAGTGAACAAGATAACAAATATAAAACATGTTAGTATCAAAATTAAAATCTATGTTAAGTTTACACTATACTTATTTTTACATCATTAGTATAACATTTTCACCTATTAACTAAACATAATGAAAGAGAGAAATATAAATAAACAAGATAAGAACATAAATAAGATAAAAGTTAACTAAGTAAAGGAAATGAATTGAAAGACATAAATAAGATATTAATGAAAATAAAACTTAAGTATTACAAAAATATAAAGAGAGAAAGCAAGAGCATGATCTTGATTTGAAGACCAAGATGTCTAAATGCATGGCAAATGCTTTTTTTTATAGGCCAAAATTAGAAACTATTAATTTGATGACTAATTGATAAATAGGTGACCAACTCTTGACTAGGTAACAATCTTTATCTTCTTTTGTCTGCTCAAAACATCATTCATAACATCATAATTAGAACCACTTGAAACATGAAAGTTGTAAGAAATTATCTCATCTTTCTAGAAAAAAAAATGAAGGTCATTTGGACTTCTAAAACTTTAGATACAGGTCAAACAATAAATAGTATTCGGGCTGTATGATAGATTCAGACTTCTTCATTATTGTTATAATTTGGATTTGAAAATAGCCTTTTAAAATCTTAGGCTCCTTTAAAAGTTAGAGGCCCATGTATTACCTTTCTATCCATATAAAATAGATCTAAATTCAAAATCTATAGTTCCAGATATGACCCAATTATCAAACAGTGTTTCGGTTTGGATTACATCGGTATCTCATTTCTAAGTTTAGTTATCTATTTGTCTTTTTAATTTTAGTTCTGAAACTCATCAATCAATCCTTTCATTTATGTGATAGGTTTACATTTAAAATGAATATTTATCATAAATTAAAGGTATCTTATATTATTAGATATATTATTATAAAACATGCTTTAGTTAAGGAGTTATTGATACTTTAAGTGTAAAATAATAATATAAAACCTTGATAAAAATACACTTTTAAGTACTAATCATGGTGACACTTGTTTTTGAAGGAATCATCATGCTGATGATGCAATCTAAAACAACTTAATCTTGATAAATATGTGAAAAATAAAAAGAATAGTCTATGCTTGCATGTTAATCATAATCTTATAAAGCTCAGGTGGCCTCTTCAATGTCTTGTAAAAAACCCTAATACATTGATAAAGGCAATCATTAATTTAAACATATTGTTAAACATCTTGATCCATCAAAGGAACTTTTAAGACCTACATGAAACTATTTCCACCAGGAAGTTAAGCCATGCTTAGTTAACACTATAGTCTTAGAAAATTGGAATATGAATAGTTTGACACTTTTTTTTGAAACAAAAAATAAATATTAGTCAATATTTTTTTGTTTATATAGCCAATTAATTGATGGCCCGTTATATTACCAGGAGTTAAGTTGTGTAATGACTTTGTGAAATATATATATATATATATATATTAAACAACTTTAAGTCTAATTTGGATAAATCAAATCATCTTTATGACAAAATTAAATATAAGTTTTGGTCTGAATATTGAATCTTCGGAGATACAAGGTGCAAAGGCCTTCTAAAAAATGCTTTTTTAAAATAAAAAAATTATTTATTTTTCCTAAATATTTTTGAATTTTCAAGGATTGTAGATTATTTTTAAAATAGTTCTTGAAATTTATAATCCTCTCAAATCCTTCACATTTTCTTGCTTCCTAATTTTCCTTTGAATTCTAATTAAGATCTTCTTGTTGTCCAAACAAATTGAAGAATTTGTTTTACGGTTGAATGTTTTGCAGCTTAATTACACCACGTGCCATATCTTTCGAGAAAATAAAATTTTTGTGATTTCATATCAAAACAAATGATTAGTGAAGTAAAGTATACTGGAGAAAAATGCCACATACCAATTCATTATTCTCTTAGCTACTCGCGATTAACAAATGACAACCACCACAACAACATTATTTGTTTTTTTTTATGATAGTGTCCCATGGTGTTGCAAGTCAGTAGAGAGAGAGAAACAACCCTTCAAAAAAAATTGACTATTTATGTTGATTTCTTGGTTTTGCAGATGGTGTTAAGATCCATCAATGGCATATGATTGAAGAGCAAAAGAAGATTTACTCGATTTATCGGATTCTTCCTTCCCAGCATGGATAACATGTGTTCTCATGTGTAACCAATGGCACATGGCGCACACGCGCCGCCATTGTTCCTATATTTCCAATGTGTTTTAATAGCTCCTTTTGACTATCTAAATTTTTCCTAATCAAATGATTTAATGTGTTTTGAGATTACATGTGATAATTGTAAATGTAATTGTTATTTGTGTAAATTAGTAAAAAAACAATTAAATATTTTAATTGTATATGACAAAGTCTCTCAAAAATTAATTATATTTGCATATTTTAGCATATTAAAAACAATACAAATATTATTCTTTCACATGTATTTTTTGATTTAGTAACCAATATATTAAAGACATGAGAACTTTACCCACATTTTAAAAATACTAAAAATATTTTTTTAATCCCACTATAAAGATTTATTCTCGATATTAAAAGATAAAATACACAAATATATTTTGAATTTGGAATGATTAGGTTTCAACTTGATAAGATGAATACCTTTTTATCAATAAAAAAATATTTTTAAAACTTTAGATAGATCAATAATTAAAAAACAAAATAATAATTTAGTTTATATCAAATAAATAAACAATTATAATGAATAATAAATTATCTATATTACTACTATTATGTTACCATCATTAGTATGACCACGATCACGACCATTATCATTGCTATTATTATTATATCTTTTTTTTTATAAAGGAAAATCTTACCAATACTATTATTTTTCATTAAAAAATTCATATTTTATATAAGAGAGAAGTGCAATTTTTATATACCTAATAATTTCTCAAAATAAAAAAACACAACCCAAATAATTTTTCATAGGGATGATAATAAAGAAAACAACAGGCATGAATTTCCAATGCTTGTGATTGTAAACTATACCCATTGTTGTGATGTTTAATATTACTGTGATGATAGTATTTGTTATTTTTTAAAAGTTTTTTTAATAAAAAATACATTAGAATAATATTTATTTTATTTTTAAAATTTATTTTTAGTATTAATATATTAAAAAATATAAAATTATAAAAAAATATTTGAAAAAAATTAATTTTTTAAGATACTTTTTGAATGAAAAAAATAAAAACACTTCTCACTTGTATAAGTAAATTTTTACAGTAAAAGATGGTTTTGAAATTAATTTTTTAATATGTTATTATAAAATAAATTTTAAAAAATAAAAATAATTTCTTTTAATATATTTATAATTAAAAAATATATTTGAAACACTGCTACCGCAATCCGAACGCTATTTCACTCTGCCGTATAAATACAGCAAGAAAACCCAATTTCAAGCCCGAGATTTCTTCTTCTTCTTCAATTCTCAATTTCACTTTTGCAGCTAAATCATCAAAAATCGAAAATATACAACACCATGACTGATTACGAAGCTGAGAGATACGAAGGTAACGGCGGAGCTGTTTTCGAAAACAACAGCTACGGTGCCGATTCCTCTCCTCCGCCACGCGGCGGCGATGATCACAGCGATTCCAAGTCTCAGGTATAAACAGATTCAAATCAATTCGATTAGAATGAAAAACTGCTAAAGAACGGAATTTACTTAGGGTTTATGTTTGTTTTTGTTTGAGAATATGAGCTATGTGATGTTATTGCCTTGGATTTTACTATTGAGGGAAAGCTTGTAGCTGCTGCATTTACTGATTTAGGGTTTTAATTCTGCTGCATTTACTGATTTAGGGTTTTAATTGGAAGAAATAAGGAGCCTTGGAAATAACATGAATTAGTTTCTGTTCGCCTTTTTGGTCATCCCCTACGATTATTTAGTCGAATTAATTGTGAATATTGTTGGTCTATCCCAGTAGTTATGGATTTGGTGTTTGCCCTTGCTGAATACACTGGCGGATGCTTCTTTTGTTAAGTTCTAAATTTGTTTAAGTCGTCATTTTGACACGTCTAGCTTTTTGCAGTGCTTGAATTTAGAGATTTAAAGTCTCTGTTAGTCTTGTATTTTGATTCTTGATGTAGATAGCCACTCTGTGAAGGGTTTTTGTTTTTGAGTGGTACTGTGTAACGCTTTTCTTTTCTTTTTTTCTTTATTTGAATCTTGCTGTTACAATGCATGGATTTCAGCATGGGTCTCGTGACTACGAGAGGGAGTCTTCAAAAGGCAGGGAGAAAGAGAGAAGCAGAGATAGTGACAGGGACAGGAAAAGAGACCGAGACAAGGATAGGGAGAAAAGCAGGGGCAGGGATAGGGATAGGGAAAGGGACCAAGACAGGGATAGGGAGAAAAGCAGGGGCAGGGATAGGGATAGGGATAGGGAAAGGGACCGAGACAAGGATAGTGATCGTCATCGTGATCGACATAGAGATCACAGTGAAAGAAGGGATCGGGGCCGAGATAGGGATGATGATGATTACTACCGAAGCCGAGATTATGACAGGTATAAAATATGACTATATTTTGAGGGCTGAGTTTTAAGTATTGTCTTGTGTATATCATTCCATTATTATTGTGGTAATTGCTGGATTACTTATTCATTGGTTCTATTAACAGGCGGAGAGATTATGATAGAGACAGTGAAGACAGACATAGACGCTTGTCACGATCTCGTTCAAAAGGTAGATCTGAGCACAGATCAAGGTCACACTCACGATCACGATCACGCTCTAAGAGGTATGTTATGGTGCACAAAATGCCTGTCTATACTAGCATGTATTCTGCTCTTCCATTGACTAATTTATGAACGCCTGTTTGGCATGCAATATTTATTTACTACAGCAAAAGGATCAGTGGTTTTGATATGGCTCCTCCATCTTCTGCAATGTTGCCTAATGCTGCTGCCGCTGTAGCTGCTGCTGCAGCCGCTGCAGGTACATGTACCCTCATAGACATTCTCTTAACTACTACTGTCTTTGTTTTTGTTTGATATAGCGTGGAAAGTCTGTATCAAATTACATGATATCATTTTGGCAAGCAGTATTTTGTTCTCTTACTTTGTAAACCTAGCTTCTTAAAGCCATGGTCTCTGAATGGGCTGTACTTTTGTGATTATAACTGTTTGCTTGGTGAAACAATTCTGGAACTGAGGGAGTTTTTGGTTTTTCTTGTGTTTGGTGTTTGTTTGTTTGTTTTGTGTCTTATCTTTTGATCTAAGAAGGCAATGTTGGGCTACTTGCCCCCCTGTGCTGACAATTGGCATGAGCAGACTTCTGTAGCTTTTATGTACAAGAAGGAAACAATGCATCGGTTTGATGGTTCTCTTTCGTCATAAACTTGCAACTACTGCCTGTTAGTCTAGCAAATATATCCTCAAGAACTTGAATATGATGTATACTTTCATCTCTTTTGAAAAATTTATTGTCAAATGGTAGGGGTTAGAGGTTCTATTAGAGAATGATGCAGGACTTGATTTTGTTACCCCAACTGCATTAGAGTAAGGATTGCTTACTAATTACAGTTTAATAACTTTGCAGGCCAGATTACTGGGACTACTACTCCCATTCCTGGAATGTTTCCCAACATGTTTCCATTAGGGACTGGTCAGGTATGTGTCACTCTATGTGCAACTTGTATTTGTTTCTGTCTTCTCATTTGCATTGAATTCATTTCATTGTTCATTTGCAGCAGTTTGTTGCTCTCCCTGTTATGCCAGTTCAGGCTATGACTCAACAGGTTGGCAGGTTTGCATAGATACAGTTTTTTTCACGCTCTTTTTGTCATTATTTTTGGGTTAATTATATGTTTCATTTATGATCTCAGGCTACTAGGCATGCTCGGCGGGTATATGTTGGAGGGCTTCCACCTACAGCCAATGAACAGGTGTTTGTGCGGCTTCTATTTTGTTCCCATATTTATACAACCTTGTTTAAATACTAATCCCCTATCCTGTACTGCAGTCTGTGGCTACCTTTTTTAGCCAGGTTATGGCTGCAATTGGAGGGAACACTGCAGGCCCAGGTGTGCATTTTCTTTTCAATTTTGTTTTGCTGATGCACATAATTAGAATACCTGCCTCCTTTTCATTGTCACTAAATATTTCCCTGTTTTGTTTTGGTAAGGGGATGCTGTTGTTAATGTTTATATAAACCATGAAAAGAAGTTTGCATTTGTGGAGATGAGATCTGTTGAGGAGGCCAGTAATGCAATGGCTTTGGATGGGATTATTTTTGAGGTAATATTGTTATGCTGTATCCTTTTGTTTGGTTGTGGTATGTTTGATATCTGCATTTACATGTTACTGATCTGTCTGAGCTATTTATTTGCAATACTTTATTTTCACAGGGAGCACCTGTTAAGGTGAGGAGACCTAGTGACTATAATCCATCTCTGGCTGCAACACTTGGTCCAAGCCAACCCAATCCCAATCTTAATCTATCTGCAGTAGGCCTTGCTCCGGGTTTGGCTGGTGGACTCGAGGGTCCAGACCGCATTTTTGTGGGTGGACTTCCGTATTACTTCACAGAATCACAGATCAGGGAGTTGTTGGAGTCTTTTGGACCCCTCCGTGGTTTTGATCTTGTAAAAGACAGAGAAACTGGGAACTCAAAAGGCTATGCATTTTGTGTTTATCAAGATCTTTCAGTTACAGACATAGCTTGTGCTGCTCTGAATGGCATTAAAATGGGTGATAAAACTCTCACTGTTAGGCGTGCCAACCAGGGCACCAACCAACCAAAACCTGAGCAAGAGAATGTGCTATTGCATGCCCAGCAGCAGATTGCATTGCAGGTAAATTTTGTTCCATTTTTATATATTAAAAATTATTCTGTACCAACTTATGCTAATTATCCTCAACCACATGGCCTTTATTTTGTTATTTGTCTTGTTTGTTCTCCACAGACCGTTATTGTGTGTGGTTAGTTTTACTGAAACTGTTCCCCCCCACCCCCCCCAATTTTTTTTTTTCCAGAGGCTTATGTTACAGCCACAGCCTGTGCCCACAAAAGTTGTATGCCTAACTCAAGTAGTTACTGGAGATGAGCTCAAGGATGATGACGAGTATGAAGACATTTTGGAAGACATGAGAACGGAAGCCGGGAAATTTGGTAAAATCTTTCAACTGGCTATTTATTTTATTTCTAGATCTTTCTGCTGTGAATCTTCCTACATAGTAATTGATTTTTCTTTATTTTCTGTGTTATATGTCTGTTTTACAGCCTTTTCTAGTCCCACATTCTGCTATAAAGAATCAAGCCTAACATACACAGACAGAAGACTTCATAACCCCCAATTTATATTTACTTGAGATTGGTTCCAGCTTTTTGATAAAAAGATAATTGTTTTCAAAACTTTGGATTGCATGTTTTCACATTTTATATGCAGGTCAACTGGTTAATGTTGTGATCCCACGCCCAAGACCAAACGGTGAAAATGCACCAGGAGTTGGGAAGGTCAGTATGTGTTACAGATCTGTTTCATCTGTCCCTCATGCCTTAGAAAGGGGACTCTTTTTTTTTGAGGCCATATTTGCTGACTAAAATCTTGGATTATTTTCAGGTGTTCTTGGTGTATGCAGACACCGAAGGTTCTTCAAAAGCTCGAGCGGGGATGAATGGGAGGAAATTTGACGGAAATCAAGTTGTGGCTGTCTTTTATCCAGAGAACAAGTTCTCCCAGGGAGAATATGATGACTAATTAGTTCTACAGGCTTCCACCACTAGAGTTTTGCATTCTGTGATGCCTTGTTATCAGGCCATCATGATTAGAATACTGTTTGTTCTATGCTTTTAATGATATATATATATATAGCTTAGAAGTCTACTTTATGGCTTTTGCTGTTTAGTTGAATGATGCCTTGTTGGAATCCATGATCCATAAACAGATGACAGTCAAAAACTGAACTAAAGCTCAAATTAACTATTTTTCTGGTTATTGGTCGCTTACCTCGTGTCAGAGGAAGGCCAGTAATGATTTTGATCGCTACATTAGAATGAGATCTGCTGAAAGAATTATGTCAAATTGAGTTAATGATGAAAGCATTTGGCGGCAAACATGCCCCTTTGCATCGTAATGTCTCTTTTGCAGTCAATCGTGTGCTGCAATTCTGCCTTTCACAAAACGTAGCCCGTTTTCGGTAATCCCATGGCAAATTAAATTTTACTGCAAGCCGGAGCAAAGTCTCATTGGCGGTCTAATAAAATAAATGAGTATAATGTCGTCTTTTATCATGGATTTATAGCACAATGAAATTTAAATACGTGGGATTTTTCTAAAACCATTTAACATCCTTTCATTAACTGTTACCGTCGAAAACAAACGGATAATCGATATGATTTTCCATGGAACAAGATTCGAGTCTTCTCAACCTAAATTAACAAAATAAAAATAAAAAATAAAAATGACGTGTTTTTTAACGAAAATCATTTCATAATTTGGAAGGAAATGCGAATTCCATAAAACCATTTCTCATTTCAACCTCCCCTAAACCCTACAAACCCATCCACCTTCCCTCTCCACGGTCGCATTCCCCCCTTTTCAATTAACTCCCAGAATGGCGTCCACTGTCCGCCACTTCTCCACCAACATCACCACCACCCAGAAAATCTCCATCTCCATCTCCAAAGCCAAATCAAAACTCCGCACTGAACACGACCCAGACAAAGCACTAGCCATCTACTCCGCTGCTTCTAATAACGACTCCTCCCCTGCGGCTTCTCGTTATGCTCAAGACCTCACCGTCCGCCGTCTCGCCAAATCCCACCGTTTCACCGACATCGAGTCCTTAATAGAATCCCGCAAAACGGACCCCAAAATCAAACAAGAACCCTTCCTTTCCTCATTAATTAGATCGTACGGTGTTGCTGGAATGTTTGATCAGGCCATGAAAACTTATCACCAAATGGACCAATTGGGTACCCCTCGATCTTCTATTTCTTTTAATGCTTTATTATCTGCTTGCATTCAATCCAGACTTTATAATAAGGTCCCAGTGCTGTTTGATGAAATTAGCGAGAAATATAGGGTCTTGCCTGATAAGGTCTCGTATGGGATTCTAGTCAAGTCTTATTGTGAGGATGGGAAACCAGATAAGGCGAATGAGGTACTGAGGGAAATGGAAAAGAAAGGAGTAGAAGTTACGACCGTTGTTTATACAACAGTTTTGAATTGTTTGTATTCGAAGGGAAAGAATGAGGAGGCGGAGAGATTTTGGCATGCAATGGTCAGAAGAGGGTGTGAGTTGGATGCTGCAGTGTATAATGTGAAGATTAGCAATGCTATGAAACAGGGACCGGAGAGAGTGAAGGAGTTGATTGAGGACATGGAGAATTCTGCGTTAAAACCCGATACGATCAGTTATAATTATTTGATCACTAGTTATTGCATGACTGGGATGATGGAGGATGCGAAGAAGGTTTATGAGAGGCTGGAGGGATATGGGTGTAAAGCAAATGCAGCAACATTTAGAACTTTGGTCTTTCACTTGTGTAAGAATGGAGAATATGAGAAAGGGTACAGGTTATTTAAGGAGAGTGTTAGGGTGCATAGGATTCCGGATTTTAATACATTGAAATATTTGGCGGAGGGGTTGGCAGAGAAGAAGAAGATGAAGGAAGCAAAAGGATTGATTCGAACAATGAAGAAAAAGTTCCCTCCTGATTTATTGAATGAATGGAAGAAAGTCGAGGAAAATCTTGGTTTGCATTCTGAGGAGGACAAGGAAGTTAAGGAGGCCACAGCTTAGGGATTAATAGGATGTGTATTCCGGGTAGTTCTGGGTTATAAATGCATCTACAAGCGGATCAACTTTGTTTTGTTCACACTGCAACAGTATGTAGCTTTCCTAGCTCCATTCCTTTTTAGTCTTTACGATACAATTAGCCAGGGGAGCTGGTTTGGGAGTTGCAATGAAATTATGAGCTCCATTTTGTCCCTAAAGAGCTCTGATTTAGCTCATGATTTTGCATTTCCAATGAGGTTAAAGCTTTTGCTTTGTCAATGGCAATAAAGCTTATTGATGTTTGATCCATTATATGTAACAGTGGCTGTTTTCTGCCTATTAGTTTTTCTAGAATCCATGTAGCGAACCGTACGTAAATGAAAGATCGAAATCCCACATATTTCTTTCTTAATTGAGCATGTTGTAATTGCAGATAATCTTGACTGGGAGGCATGGCATTATCGTGTTCTGCGGGAGGTAATGGCCAAGAATGTGTCATTGAGAAGAATTTTTTTTTATTTTTATTTTTTTAATTTTGAGTCTGAAATATAAGAGATATGGTTGTGTGGGGTAGACGTATAGTTCATTTGATAAAAAATAATAGCAATCATGAAAGCATATTCAGAAAACTATAATGTTCCGAGCCAAAAGGAAAAGGCATATTTTTTAAATTAAAAAACTTAATTTTTTCATTCATGAATTTTTATGTATTTGAATAATAAACATATTTTTTAAACAAAAAATTATTATGATCATAAAAGAAAATTTTGATTAAAAAATTAAAGTCAAGAATCAATCATTTTTGCTCACCTATATGAAAAAAAATAAAAAATAAGAACAATAGATTTGAGAGAATTATATACAAATAAATATTTTATTCTCATTCAATATTAATAAGCAAATTATTTTAAAATTTTTATATATTAGGCTAAATGCATAATTACTTATAAAACAATCTATAATATCATCACAGACGGCCTTAAAATTCTTAAAAATAATGGCATAATTATACAAGCACTTAAATATTGTCAAAATATAAATTCAAAGAGATTTTTTGACAAAAAATAAAAAAAGGACACCTAAGAAAAAGAAATGTGCTTAATTGTTTTTTTTTCCTTCTACAAAACAGATGATACATTGTTTGTACCCAATTGTTTTATTTATTAAACAATGTGTCCTCATTTAATTTATTTTCCGGCCACCTCCCACGGCTAGAAAGTTGGGTTTTTGGTTTTTAAAACTTATTTTTCAATTCATTTTGACGCTAGACACTCTAAAAATATTTTAAGAACCTAATAAACTCATTACAAACTTGCTTTTGAAATCATGATGAATTTTTATTTAAAAAATAATTCTTATGATATGCTTTTATTAAAATAATAAAATGATGCATTAGAAAGAAAATGGAGTTTAGATTGAAAAGATACATTTTCTATCCTTTCTTTTTTCAATCTCAAATGATTGAAATCTTTAACAAATTCCTATGTTAATTGTGACTTCTTTTTAATAAAAAACATGCTGCGAATTAAAAAAAAAACAATGTCATTATTTTGAAGAAGATTATGGCCTTTTTATTATGAAATTTATTGTTACTTATTTTTCGAGCTCCACATAAAAAAAATAAAAAATATACCATAATTTCAGAAAATTATCAAAGATTGGTTGGAAAAGATCAAAATATATAAGATTAAAAATTTTGATAGTATATTTTCAAGTAACAAAGGCCCTATTGGTAAAGAAAATTCAATTTGAGGAGGAAAATTTAATTTTGGATGTTTAAGATTTCAATTAGAATTTTTCAAGGTTTAATTGATTTTATTAAGGGTTTAATCGTAAGAAAAACTGATTTTTGAAGTCAACTTAGACTATAATTCAAAGAAATTAAATTTCAAGAGTTTAATCACAATTTTTAAGAGTTAATTTGATCAAATAAGGGGTTTAATTGCATAAATATTAAAGTTTGATGGGTAATTAGAGAATTAATTGAGAAAATCTAAAACTAAGAACCACACTGGAAAACAAAATATGAATGTAGAATTGAAATTGATCAAATCAACATCCAAATTGAAGAAATAAGAAGTTCGTTTATCAATTAAGAGTCAAAATGCATAAATACAGAACCAAGAACCAAAATAAAAAAAGATGGTTAACTTATGGGCTAACAATTGAGTTTGGTAGGGTTATAATTATGTGAAATTAAAAATTTAGAGGCAATTATAAATAAAATTAAAAAAATTAGAAGAACATAAACTCAATTCTTCAATCACGGATAAAACCCCTAAAAAATGCATTGTTCTAACTTAATGAAGAGAATGTGAGTAACATGTCATTTAGTAAAATGATCTTTATTTTGATAATTTGACAGATCAAGTTAGCAATTTTAAATAAATGAATGTGAAGTTGTGAACCCTGAAATTGCACAAGGTTGGATTCAAATGAAAGGTATGAATCTTCTCTACTAACTTTAAATGGTTTTAAATGATGATAGCATTAGAATTTCTGCAATGAATCCTTAAAGATAGGCAACTCAATCAGCCATGACTGAAACACAATTATGCAAAAACTAATCTTATTTTGGTGTGTTCATGCATAAAGCTCATTTATGAGTTATTATTAAAGGTTGACAAAATTTATCTCAAGATTAAGAGGTTATAAATGGATTTAAGACCTTAAAAAATCTTATAAATACCCTTTTAAAAGAAAGATAAGGAAGAGAAAAGGTAGGAAAATATTCATAAAAAATATAATTGTAAAGGTTTAATAGCATAACATAAAAGATTTCCCAAACATTAAAAGGACAGTAAGTTGATGAGAGACAAAACTTTTTAAAGAAAAACAAAAGAGAGTGGTTGTTTTAAGTATATTTTTTTATCCAAAAGTAAGTCTTTCTGGCTTGTTTAAGGTATTTTTTTTGTTTTTTATATTTATATTTATAAATATAGAAAAAAGGTTTGGAATGTTCAGTATATGATGTTGTATTTACCTTTTAAATGCTATTTTTTATTTATTAAAGTTTTTTTTTAAGTTTTCTAATGTTTTTGATATAATAATATTATTGTTTAAGTTGTTTATATATATATATATATATACACACACACACACAATGTTCAAATAAAAATGTAATCTATTTTGAATGCATGTTCAAACATGAATGTTGTTCTTGGTTGTCTTAGGTCAATTCATGACCATAATAGATTTAGAAGATCCAATTTTGAATGCATATTACATGAACATGTAATCTATTTTAAGATGATAGTTTTTAAATTTGTTATCTAATGCATGATTTTGATGCTTGGATGTTATTTGTTATTTTTTTATATTCAAATATATTTATGTACGATAGTGTGATATATTGGGATAAAAATAACATGTTTCAAAAGCAAAAAAATCCATTTCTAGAGCTTGGTAGTTTTAAGCAGTAACTGGGTTTTTAGGCTTATTTGTTTTATGTTTTTTAGAAGAATATCGTCTTAACCTTATGACTTAGATCAATTCTAGTCCATTTCTTTATGGTAAGCCCTTTGGGCAACTTGATTAGTTGATAATTTAAGATTTATTTTTATTAATAACAAGTTTTTGATGGAATTTAATCATAGGGTTTTAGTTTTGAGCTGAACCTATTTTGACAAAATCATGTTTATTCTTTAATAATTAAAGTGAATGGACGTTAGATTATTGATCCTTGCATGATTTCTAACATGTATATGTCTTTTCTTTGACCTTATATGGTCTAACTGATTAGTACTCAAAAGTGCATTTTTATCATGGTTTTATATCATCATTTTGCACTTAAAGTATCAATAACTCCTTAACTAAAGTACGTTTTATAATAATCTATCTAATAATATAAGATACCTTTAATTTGTGGTAAATGTCCATTTTAAATGCAGGCCTATCACATAAATGAAAGGATTGATTGATGACATTAAGAACTTCAATTACAAAGGCAAAGAGATGATC
>SRLM01000613.1:33081-175083 GCA_015708895.1 Populus ilicifolia | reverse complement strand
CAGTGGAATAAATTGGAAGAAGGTTCCACTACTAGTAGATCATCATTCTCTGAATTTGGGGATGACAAATTTGCCGTTGGCAGCTGGGAGGCAAAAGAAGTAATAAGCCGTGATGGGCACATGAAGCTCCAAGCGCAAGTCTTTTTTGCTTCAATTGATCAAAGGAGTGAGCGAGCTGCAGGAGAGAGTGCCTGTACAGCCCTGGTTGCTGTCATTGCTAATTGGTTGCAATCTAACCAATACGAAGTGCCAATCAAGTCTGAGTTTGACAGCTTGATCAGAGTTGGATCTTTAGAGTGGAGAAACTTGTGTGAGAAAGAGGACTATAGACAACGATTTCCCGACAAGCACTTTGATCTTGAGACAATTCTCCAAGCTAAAATCCGTCCTCTTTCAGTAGTCCCAGAAAAGTCGTTTATTGGGTTCTTTCATCCAGAAGGCCTAGAAGAAGGGGATTTTGACTTCCTTCATGGTGCAATGTCCTTTGACAGTATTTGGCAGGAGATTAATCATCACGGGTTAGACTTGTCTAGTAATTGCGATCCTTTCATCTACATTGTAAGTTGGAATGACCACTTCTTTGTCCTCAAGGTTGAGCAGGATGCCTACTATATCATCGACACATTGGGTGAGAGGCTTTACGAGGGGTGTAATCAAGCCTTATCTCCTAAAATTTGACAAAGATACAACAATCTGGAAGCTACCATCTAGTCCAGATGAATGCGAAAAGACTCCGATGGAAGAAGAAATTGTGTGTAAAGGAAAGGAATCATGCACAGAGTATTTTAAGAGCTTCTTGGCTGCAATCCCTATAAGGGAATTGTGGGCTGATATCAAGAAGGGTTTGATGGCATCAACATCCCTTCATCATCGGCTTCAAATTGAGTTCCACTACACCCGGCTGACACAACCTGTAGATGAAAATTCATCAGTAGATGTAACAATTTGCTGATGCACCAGCATTGTGTTAGCTGCTATTGCATTGAATACCTCCCATAGAGTCGAGCTTCCATAATTTTCAATGCCTGTGATTATTCTAACTCCATCCCCTCTTGCAATGTATGTTTTTTAAGCAATAATTATGCTGATACTGCCATTTAGTGATTTGTTTTTGAGGCTCTTAGTATATTCCTCCTGTAGTCTTCGGACGAAGAATACAAGTATTACCTTTTCATATTTTCACGTTCTGGTGATGTGTTTTTACTGTAGGTAACAGTAAAATTTCCATGCATAAAGTCACATGAAACTTTCTTTATTTTGAACCTTTATTTCACGTGCACACGATGCCTTTAATTACAGTGGAAGCATAACTTAAGCGGAGACCTTAGCTCTTTGACTTCTCTTTCACAAGAAAAGTGGCTCCTTGTATCGTGGCTTTTTCAGGTTTCCCGGCGAGCTTCACCAACTATTCTTGCTCGTTTCCCATTATATGACATCCGTGGACTCTCTCTCGAAGCATAACCCTTCTTCTCTTGTATTCAATACAGTCGTTTCCTTGTCTCTCTCTCTCTCTCCACAAGAATGCATTGGTCAGCGAGTGGAACTCGGGCCTCTGATGAGTTGCTGATAAGCCTGGCACCAGCTGCCGATGTATCCCCTCTGAAAAATACAGCTTACACAGAGCTACCAACCCATGATCCCTTATCTGATGTGACCAAGAAGGATCTTGCTTGGCATCACAAGTTCATGGGAGAAAATGCCATTCACCTCATCCCGGGAGTCCTGATACTATGTGTTTTGACTCTGGGTTTTTTCTCATCCGTATTAACTGTAATCAAGCAATGCAACTCAAATCATATTTTAAATGTGCTTCCTTGCCTTGTCTTGCCTTTCTCTCTATAATGGAATTATAGTTTCATAATCTATCTATATGATAAAAACCTATTTTTGACTATGTGATACCTAATTTGTCAGGATTTCTTACACTTTAGTATGCTACTCTGATACCACTAGCTTTGACTAGAAAGTTCAACCACACCTTCCCTGAAAGAAATTGCAGGGTAGCAACAGACTCCTTGATTGATCATATGTAAGGCCTCCCTCAATCAGAAGATTATGGGTTTTCCCCCACCTGCATTGGCAAAACTGCAGCCACGGATACTGAGATGTGACAGTTTATTTATGTCACATTTATCACAATTTAGTATTGAATATTCTATTATAAATGTATTTGTTTCATATATTTTTTAAAAAATATTTATTATGTTTATTTATAATGTCATTTTAATAAAGAAAATCACTTTAAACTAAGTACTTTATATTTTTTAACCATAAATCATTTGTAATTCTTACCTACATATGACGACTTGTTTTTTTTTTTAAAAAAGGGTTCTCTCTGCATATGCATGTGCACGATAGGCTTCTGCATTTATGTATATATGTAACATTATTTAAAAAAAATAAGAAAAATAAATAAATTATTTCATTCTTTTCGACAGAATATTATGCTTATATCATATCATTTTTTAAAGGGTTCCACTGCACCTGTATTGTGGCCAAAACTAAATATTTTCTTGAATAAAAATAAAAATATAGATATGACATTAACGATATGATAAATAAATGAGATTTTAACTTTACACTTTAAATATATAAAATTATAAATTAATAAAGAGAGAGAAAAGATTAATCCCATGGGAGAGTCGGGCTTAACCAGGGGTGAACAGGCTTTTATGTGGGCCACTTACTCCATCTCTCTATAGGCCTTTGAGCCATAATGGAATGGCAACGCAGCCTGCTGGTTTGGTTAAGGCCTAATTACACCTTTACCCCTAACATCAAATGTTACACTTTCCCAAGTTCCACTCCTTAAGCTCAAAGGTTTCACCTTTTACGAGTTGTACTGACTCGTCAAAGCGTAAAGTAAAGCCTTTTGCTTACTATAGTAATTAGTAGGAGTAACATCGAAACAACTTAAATATTAAGAAACCGTTAAACATACGGTTTCTTAATAGGAAGACACATTTCATTATATTATATTATATTATATTATTAAGAGGTGTAGTTTAATTAATCAGTTATTGAATGTTTTTTTTTTGAAATTATCAATTGAAATATTATAAATTTCAGACCCATTAAAAATTCATCATTAATTTCAGAATTTTAAAAATTAATTAAGGTATATAAATTGTACAGGATATCCATGATTAAAACAAAAAGGACACATTCCACTATACACGTGACGTTTTTCCGTGCGTGGGAGTTGGGATTGTAAGGATTCCTGACTCTGAAGGCAAGAACCAGTCCATTAAAACCACACAGCTTCATGCTCTTGAACTTGAATTCCAGTTTCTTTTTCTGAAGACAGAGAGAAGATACTTAATGGGTTTTGTCTCTCAACAATTTTGAGTTATCGTTTCTCAAATTAAGAACCGCCAAGGTAACATATTTTTCTTCTTTTTCCAAGATAGGTTTTCCTTGTTTTGCTTTTACTCTCCATATATTGTCTCTGTTAACTTGAAGTCAATGATCTTGATTGATTCTGAAATTGATTTTGTTTAAAGTTCATTTTTAAACGAATATTAGTGGTAGCTCTAATACACATTTCCTTGAAGATGGCTGAGGTTTTGTTTTTTTTAACTTTGAAGCAAATATTTTGATGGATTCTGGACTGTTGTTTGAAGATCACTTCTTTTTCACACATGTGTGCTCCTACATGGTTTTCTGCTATTCAAATTTGATGTTGGAAGCGAATTGGTAGCTTCCATTGGCAGTTTTTCACTTGGATATTAAGTTTTGATGGTGGGTTCTTGCATGTTAGAGCTTGTTGGTCTAATAGGTCCTAAACATACTAATTAGTGCATTTTGTGGCCATTTTCACATGTCTTAAACAGGGTTTTGATGGATATAGGTTAACTTAACGCAATGTTGTTTTTGCATGGATATATAGATAGGCAATGTCAAAAGGGTGTTGACTTTGTCTGAATAAGGGTTACTGAACTGGTTTTTGCAGTTTGGAATAGTAAGATGGCCAGACAGGCTAATACACTTTTCCTTGAAGAATGGCTGAGGATCTGTAGTGGTAGCAGCAACAACACTTCAGCCACTACTAATCAATCTCAGGGTTTTAATCCTTTTAATGCTGGCACTGCTCAGGTTTCTACTGCTGGAACTGGTTTGGCAACTTCAACACAAAGCATGCCGAAGCAATTTAGTTCACCTGCATCAATTCCTTTTAGTTTGACTACGAGTTCAGCCTTCTCTTCTGGCAGCTCCACATTTGGTTCTTCTACATCTAAATTGTTAAGTTCTGGTACTACGTTTGGACTTAACTCTTCCACTTCCGAGTCCAGCTCTGNCCCCCCCCCCCCAACTCTCTATTTATCATCTTCTTTCTTGGGCTTTGTGCCTCTTAATATATACGAGTTCAAATTTCACTCAAACTATTTTTGGTTCTGGCAGTGGAATAAATTGGAAGAAGGTTCCACTACTAGTGGATCATCATTCTCTGAATTTGGGGATGACAAATTTGCCGTTGGCAGCTGGGAGGCAAAAGAAGTAATAAGCCGTGATGGGCACATGAAGCTCCAAGCGCAAGTCTTTTTTGCTTCAATTGATCAAAGGAGTGAGCGAGCTGCAGGAGAGAGTGCCTGTACAGCCCTGGTTGCTGTCATTGCTAATTGGTTGCAATCTAACCAATACGAAGTGCCAATCAAGTCTGAGTTTGACAGCTTGATCAGAGTTGGATCTTTAGAGTGGAGAAACTTGTGTGAGAAAGAGGACTATAGACAACGATTTCCCGACAAGCACTTTGATCTTGAGACAATTCTCCAAGCTAAAATCCGTCCTCTTTCAGTGGTCCCAGAAAAGTCGTTTATTGGGTTCTTTCATCCAGAAGGCCTAGAAGAAGGGGATTTTGACTTCCTTCATGGTGCAATGTCCTTTGACAGTATTTGGCAGGAGATTAATCATCACGGGTTAGACTTGTCTAGTAATTGCGATCCTTTCATCTACATTGTAAGTTGGAATGACCACTTCTTTGTCCTCAAGGTTGAGCAGGATGCCTACTATATCATCGACACATTGGGTGAGAGGCTTTACGAGGGATGTAATCAAGCCTATGTCCTAAAATTTGACAAAGACACAACAATCCGGAAACTACCAATGGAAACTAAAGAATCAGATGAAAAAACTGCGGGCAACAAAGTGCAACCAAGCAGCTCCAAGGAAACAACTCGGGCTGAAAGGAGGTCGCCATCAAGTCCAAATGAAGGCGAAAAGACTCCGATGGAAGAAGAAATTGTGTGCAAAGGAAAGGAGTCATGCAAGGAGTATATTAAGAGCTTCTTGGCTGCAATCCCTATAAGGGAATTGCGGGCTGATATCAAGAAGGGTTTGATGGCATCAACACCCCTTCATCATCGGCTTCAAATTGAGTTCCACTACACCCAGCTGACACAACCTGTAGATGAAAATTCATCAAGAGATGTAACAATCTGCTGATGCACCAGCATTGTATTAGCTGCTATCGCATTGAATACCTCCCTCCCATGGAGTTGAGCTCCTACAATTTTCTATACCTGTGATTATTCTAACCCCATCCCCTCTTGCAATGTATGTTGTTTAAGCAATAATAATGCTGATACTGCCATTTAGTGATTTGTTTTTGAGTCTTTGTATATTCCACCTGTAGTTTTCGGAAGAAGAATGCGAGAATCTACCTATTCGGATTTTCACATTCAGGTGATAAGTTTACTGTAGATAATAATAAAATTTCCATGCATAAAGTCACATGAAACTTTCCTTATTTTAAACTTTATTTCACGTGCACACGATGCCTTTAATTACAGTGAAGCATAACTTAAGCGGACACCTCAGCTCTTTGACTTCTCTTCACAGGAAAAGTGGCTCCTTGTATCGTGGCTTTTTCAGGTTTCCCGGCGAGATTCACCAACTATTCTTGCTCGTTTCCCATTATATAACACCCGTGGACTCTTCTCTTGAAGCATATCCCTTCTTCTCTTGTACTCAACACAGTCGCTTCTCTCTCTCTCTCTCTCTACTAGAATGCATAGGTCAGCGAGTGGAACTCGGGCCTCTGATGAGTTCTTGATAAGCCTGGCACCAGCTGCCGATGTATCCCCTCTGAAAAATACAGCTTACTCAGAGTTACCAACCCATGATCCCATATCTGATGTGACCAAGAAGGATCTTGCTTGGCATCACAAGTCCATGGGAGAGAATACCGTTCACCTCATCCCGGTAGTCCTGATTCTATGTGCTTTGATTCTCTGGATTTTTTCTTATCCTTATAAACTGTAATCAAGCGATGAAATTCAAATCATATTTTCAATGTGCTTCCTTGCCTTGTCTTGCCTTTATCTCTGTAATGGAATTATAATTTCATAATCTATCCATATTATAAATACCTAGTTTTGACTATATGAAACCTAATTTGTGAGGATTTCTTACATTTTAGTATGTTACTTTGATACCACCTAGCTTTGACTAGTTTTCATTCGTGAAAACGTGTGCCATGAGAACTGTTACAATTCTTCTGTAACATGCTCTCGGCAGAATTTCAGTTTGCCCTTACAGCATGAAATGTAAATGCCTATCTTGTCATTATTTCTGGTTTTCATTCACTCAGTTTTCATTGCCACATAAAAACAATTTACTGGTAATTCTTTAAAATGACATTTTTTATGACGTGTGCCTGGTAAGAAATAAGAATATTGATAAAGGAAGTCAGGCTTGGCTAAAAAAGGGATGGCATCAATTATCATTGGCCTTCTTCAATTCTATTTTTTCCCTATTGACGAACTGTTAGTTAAGCTAAGCAATGTAAACATAATGATTGCTGAAATTAACTTTCAAATGCTCATGAAGAATAGTTAAAGAGAGAGCTTAGGCACCAGAAAAAACTGTTGCTAGTGCAGCATTTTAAATTTCATTAGCATTTGAAGAAAATACAACTAAAGCAACATTTTATTTATTCTTTCATCTTCTACTTCTTGTGCCAGTCACGAAAATACCCAGCAGGGTTTTTCTCGAAAGCATCCCTAGATATGCGA
Organism: Populus ilicifolia; assembly: GCA_015708895.1. NCBI lineage: Eukaryota > Viridiplantae > Streptophyta > Magnoliopsida > Malpighiales > Salicaceae > Populus > Populus ilicifolia. Next base: position 168,070 of record SRLM01000613.1, on the reverse strand, counting down.
ACATCTTGACTAGGAGCTTTCATGGTCGCATCTTTTACTGAGCCAGAGACCGAAACAGGGCTACTAGCACCACTGGAAGGAGCTTTGCTAGCATCACCACCACCAGCAGTTAAACCCGATGACTTACTGATGCCAGATTTTTTGTCCCTGTATCGGACCAATAGCTTTTTAACAGTGCGAGATTTAGAGTCTACTATCTCTTTGTTGTTCCAAAACAAGAAAAGGATGGTGCTTACATAGTGCACTCTGGGAACTTGAGGATTCATTTTGTATTTAATTTCTCTCTGGAAATGGTGTGCCATTGACAATCAAATTTCCTGACAAATTTTGATGAATGCATAGAAAATAACGAAGGATTTATAACTTTGTTCCTTGGTAAAGTTTTTGTTTATCTAAAACCTTTTCTACTTCCTGTGTTGTGGCATTGAAAGGCACCCTGTTGACTGGGAACAAAACAATTGAACTCCCATCATCACATGGGAACTGAGCCTTCTGGCCTTCAAATTTCCCTTCAAACTTAATTAGGGCTTGGGACTTTTCACTTGCATCTGCGATTTATTTGCTTTCCATTGGATTTTAAGGCAACTACAACATTCAAAATGAGATAGGTATGCATATTTTAACACTGGACTGGAGGTGTGGTTTCCAAACTATAAGATTGTCCTGACTGGAATTGAGAAAATCTTCATGACCTTCAATATACGATTTCTAACTTATCTGGTAGATCATTGGTATTCCTGAAGTACAGAAAATTTAAGACTGTCAGCTAAATATAGTCACTTCCTGGGGAAACTTAAGTATAAATAGCAGAATATCTTTCACTACCCGCATTCAATGGGTTGGGGCCGCGTTGCTCACTTGGGATATGAAACTGGCAGTTGGAGGAACAAGATGGAATTGCAGGAAATGAATGCTTGCCATGAACATGATAAAGGAGAAGACAAACTGGACTTAAATAAAGGATGGCATAAATAACCATCGGTCTTGAATACGTAGATTCTTAGTAGCATACAAGATCTAATTGCTTTCGGTTCCAATGAAACTACAAATATTTTATCTTGAATCCCGACCATTCTAGCAACATGATAGAGGAGAAGATAAACTGGACTTAAATAAGGGATGGCATAAATAACCATCGGTCTTGAATACGTAGATTCTTAGCATCATACAAGATCTCATTGCTTTCGGATCCAATGAAACTACAAATATTTTATCTTGAATCCCGACCATTCTAGCAAAATAATAAGCATCTTTGGCCAGCATCCTTGCTCTGGGAAATGATAATCCATGACTTACTTTGAATGGCACATTGAGAAGAAAGAATATCATGAGTTAGGGTTAAGTCTAGTTCACATATCCACTTGGTCAAAGCCAGGGATGAGCTAAAGAATTTGTTGATGTAGAAAGCAAGCCCCTTCAGTTGACTGTTAGCACATCTGGGAAACAAGCTTGACTACCCCCCCCACATGGTGCATCATCCTGAAAGAAACAAATTTACATTAAAATTTGCAGTAGCCACCATAAATGAGGGGGCAGTTTTTCATAAATTATCTCTCTACATCACTCTCTCTATTCTCTCCCCAGCATCTTATTACAAGTAAGAGATCCTCCTGCAAGATTTGATAATATCCGTACAATGCCTGTCTTTTATTATCGTAGTCTGCATTTCCCTGCCTCAAAATTCCGTGACTACCTACAAATTTCCATCACACGAAACTCAAAAAACCAAACTTTCTTACGGTTTTTTACTCACACAAACTGAAGAACCATAATTAAGACAATTGCATACTTTGCCCTCGACGACCATTCACAAAATATTTGGTTAATGCAAGTTAGGTTCTAGTTTAGCGGTGGGAGAAGCTTGTCCCTTTTTCTGTATCAAGGGTTCGAACCTCACCATGCATGTCTATCACCCCATGGTGTCTTACCTGTTCATTGAACTTGCAGGATGTTCAGTGAACCGTGTGGATTAGTCGTGGTACACGTAAGCTGGTCCAGACATCACATGTAAAAAAAAAATTTGGTTAATGTTCCATCAAAATCTGCTATCACCTTATTTAAGGTCATTAACAGCCAAAAAATATTAAAAGACCGTCTTTGTCGATTATTAAGAGAAAAACATAAATCATCATCACATACAAAAAAATCTCTTGATTCCAATAAACAAAATCAAGAAACCCAAAAGGGGGTTCTTTATTAAACTCAAAAATCAAGATACTAACACAAAGGAACCCGAAAAAAGATTACAAGATAAAGAAAAGAAAGACCTGAAGTTTAACAGGACCAGCCAAATAAACTGCATTAACTTTGTTTTGGAGTAACAGAGGATCACCAGCCACTGTAACCTTTGAAAGATCATGACGACCCTCCTCCATTTTCTTCACTTGATTCCTGAAACTATAACCGCAACAGAAAACCCCGCAAAAAAGAAGAAGTGTACAACGAATCTAAGTGCTGAACGAGGAGGGCACTTCTTCTCATAATACTTGTAAGAAGACAAAACCTGGAGTTGTTTGAGAGGGATGAAGGAGATGTGGAGCAGCAGGGTTGGGGTTTGGAAGGGATAATAATGCGAGCAGGGAGGGTGGTGAGGATGTTTTGGAGACGATACTCATTTGAGAGCACAAAAACAGAAGAGAAGAGTTACTCAGTACTATACTACTATGGCCAGGCACTGCTGCTAAACTGTGTAAGCGAAATTAAATTTTATATAATAAGTTTTTAAAAAAAAATTGTTAAAAATAAAGCTTTAACTTTTAATTAAAACTTGTGAGTTATATTTACATTTTCTTATAAAAGTAGATATTGATGAATAATTTCATAAAATTAATTTATTGAATGAAAAGCTAGGAGGGGAGGGTACCAAGCTAAAATTATTATTATTATTATTATTATTATTTGTTTTTAATGCTTGTTTGCCATGGATAGATACTACGAGGTGAAAGTTTATCTATCTTACATTTATCACAATTTAGTATTGAATCTTCTGTTATAAATGTATTTGCTTCATATTTTTTTTAAAATATTTATTATGTTTCTTTATAATATGTAATAATTTCTCACTTTAAACTAACTACTTTATATTTTTTTTAACTATAAATCATGAGTAATTTTATTAGTTTTAGCTAAAAAAATTGTTCATTGTAGGAATATATTTATTGGATTTATTGAACTAAAATAAGTTTTACAGAACATGTGACATGACCATTTTTTGTCGGGCTTAATCAGGGGTGAACTGGCTTTTATCTGGGCCACTTACTCCATCTCTCTATAGGCCTTTAGTCAAAGCGTGAATTGAAACCTTTTGTTTACTATAGGAGTAACATTGAAATAACTTAAAATAAAAGGATATAATTAAGATACCGTTACGTATACAGGGACGAAAGTAAAGTTTACCACCACTCATTATACACGCGACGTTTTCCCTTCAGTGGGAGGTGGGATTGTAAGGATTCCTGACTTTGAAGGCAACAACCAGTCCGTTAAAACTACTCAGCTTCATGCTCTTGAACTTGAATTCCAGTTTCTTTTTCTGAAGACAGAGAGAAGATGCTTAATGGGTTTTGTCTCTCAACAATTTTGAGCACTCGTTTCTCAAATTAAGAACCGCCAAGGTAACATTTTTCTCTTCTTTTTCCAAGATAGGTTTTCCTTGTTTTGCTTTTATTCTCCATATATTGTCTCAGTTAACTTGAAGTCAATGATCTTGATTGATTCTGAAATTGATTTTTTTTAAAGTTCATTTCTTTTTTCATGTATTTTCATTGTCGGTTTTGTTTTTTTAACTTTGATGCAAATATTTTATTGGGTTTTGGACTGTTGTTTAAAGATCACTTCTTTTTCACACGTGTGCTCCTACATGATTTGCTGCTATTCAAATTTGATGTTGGAAGCGAATTGGTAGCTTCCATTGGAAGTTTTTCACTTGGATAATAAGTTTTGATGGTGGGTTCTTGTGTGTTAGAGCTTGTTGGTCTAATAGGTCCTAAACATACTAATTAGTGCATTTTGTGGCCATTTTCACATGTCTTAAACAGGGTTTTGATGGATATAGGTTAACTTAACGCAATGTTGTTTTTGCATGGGTATATAGATAGGCAATGTCAAAAGGGTGTTGACTTTGGTTGGTGTATCTGAATAAGGGTTACTGAACTGGTTTTTGCAGTTTGGAATAGTAAGATGGCCAGACAGGCTAATACACTTTTCCTTGAAGAATGGCTGAGGATCAGTAGTGGTAGCAGCAGCAACACTTCTGCAGACCAATCTTCTTCAACGTCTGCCCGTGCCATCATTCAAGCATGGGCTGAGCTTAGAGACTGCCATCAACACCAATCATTTGAGCCCCATCACTTTCAGTCTTTGAAAATTCTTCTTGATGCTCGCACATCCCTTCATGTCGCTGAACCCCAAGCGAAGCTTCTAGTTTCAATTTTATCCTCCACAAACCTTGTCATTCCTCTTGAGGCATATCCTCTCCTTCTCCGGCTTCTTTATATCTGGGTCAGAAAGTCCTTTAGACCCTCTTCTGCACTCATTGATTCGGCTGTGGAGACGCTGTCTCACCTTTTAGCTACTGAATTGGTTTCTAAGAAGAGCCCTGAGTTTTTCTCAGAGGGTGTGCTGCTACTGGGTGCCTTTTCTTCTGTGCCTTCTGTTTCAGAATCCTCTAAAACAGTCTGCTTGGAGTTGCTCTGTAGGTTATTGGAGGATGAGTACAGACTGGTTAGTCCATTTGGTGGGTTCATTCCAGATGTTCTTGCAGGTATTGGGTATGCTTTATGTTCTTCTGTGATTGTTTATTATGCTAGAACTTTGAATGCATTGCTGGGGATCTGGGGAAGGGAAGATGGACGGCCTGGTAGTGTTTCTCATGGGCTCATGATTTTACATTTGGTTGAATGGGTAATGTCTAGTTTCATCAAGTCACGCTCACAAGATAAATTGCAAATATTTTCTAAAGAGACTTTAGACACTTCGAGGAAAGACCATGTTCCATTTGCTGTTGTCATGGCTGCTGCTGGTGTTCTGAGAGCATTGAATAGATCTGCACCAAGTCAACAGGGATTGCAGATCCTTTCCAGTCTAAGGATTTCTGCAGAAAATAGGATTGAGTCAGTGGCACAATATTTTATTTCTAAAAGTAGAGACTATGATAATTCAGGTGATGATTATACAACCAGTATTTTGCTTCAGTGCATTTCATTAGCTTTGGCTCGAAGTGGTTCAGTGTCTTCCCGGCCTCCTCTGCTTCTATCCCTTGCTTCAGCATTATTAACTGAGATATTTCCTTTGCGGCGTCTACATGCAAGGATTCTTGAGTCAACACATGGAAGTTCAGGGGGACTTGAGCCTGGCAAGATTAAAGAACATCTAAGCAGTGTCACTTTTAAGGAAGCAGGGGCAATTAGCAGTGTTTTCTGCAGTCAATACATTTCAGCAGACGACGAGAACAAGATGATAGTGGAAAATATGATATGGCAATTCTGCCAAGAACTCTACTCAGGGCATCGGAAGGTGGCTTTCTTGCTACATGGGAAAGCAGATGAGTTGCTTGAAGATGTAGAGAAAATTGCTGAGTCTGCTTTCCTTATGGTTGTGGTGTTTGCATTGGCTGTTACAAAGCAGAAACTGAATTCAAAATTCTCAACTGAAAGTCAGATGGAGACGTCTGTCTTGATACTAGTTTCATTCTCCTGTTTAGAGTATTTCCGGCGTATGCGTTTGTCAGAATATATGGATACAATACGAGGGGTTGTTGTGAGTGCACAGGAGAATGAGACTGCGTGTGTCTCATTTGTAGAGTCTATGCCCACTTATGTTGATCTGACAAATCCTCAAGGTATTTGTTCTTTGAATTTTCATTTCAGTCTTTTAACATGATAAATTAGGTCTCGTAATGGATCTACTCATTTCACTCGAAAAATTGTTGCTTGTTCACAAGATTTGAAATTTTCTCTTAATGTCTTTCTAGAATTCCAGCAGAAAGTGGAATACATATGGTTCAAGGATGAAGTGCAGACCGCCCGCATTTTGTTTTACCTGCGGGTTATTCCGACTTGCATTGAATGTTTGCCCGGATCTGTTTTTAGCAGAGTTGTTGCCCCAACAATGTTCTTGTATCCTACATTTAACAACTAATTAGATTCATTAGGGAGCTCGTTTCTTATGTAGTGTGTTCCTTATTACAATTGCGATTAGATACATGGGACATCCAAATGGAAAAGTAGCTCGAGCTTCACATTCTATGTTTGCCGCATTCATATCCTCGGGGAAGGACTCTAATGAGAATGAAAGATCATTACTGAAGGAGCAACTTGTTTTCTACTACATGCAGAGATCTTTAGCAGTATGTTAAGCAGTTAAACACCAAATTGGTTAAACATGAACATGATTTCATTGTTAAATAAAACCAAGGCTCTAGCTTTTGCCTTTTGTATGGATGCAGGGATTTCCTGGTATCACTCCTTTTGAGGGTATAGCTTCTGGAGTTGCAGCCTTGGTACGAAATCTTCCTGCTGGAAGTCCAGCGACATTTTATTGTATCCACAGTCTCGTTGAAAAAGCAAGCAAGCTCTGCACTGATATTGCCACCCAAAAGCCTGATATGTGGAAAAACTGGGAAGGGGAATCAGAGCCTTGTAAGAAAATCTTAGAATTGCTTTTACGGCTTATTTCACTTGTTGATATACAAGTAAGTGGTGGTCTTTTCATTACACTTTACATGTTCCTTTGTGTCTGATATCAATTTAGAACATTTGTTAAATTAAATAGTGTGCTTCGCTGTGCATCCATGTTCTGACCTTTGGGCATTGATGATGTTATCGTTTTCTTGGTTTCAGGTACTGCCAGACTTGATGAAGTTGTTGGCGCAGCTATTTGTTGAGTTACCAAAAGAAGGACAGAATGTGGTTCTAAATGAGTTATATGCACAGGTTGCTGAATCTGATGATGTTACACGCAAGCCAACATTAGTTTCATGGCTGCAGTCAGTATCGTACCTTTGTTCTCAATCTACTAGTGGAAGTGCACCATCAAAAGGCATTGGGGGTGAAGGAAGTACTGCTTCATCTCTTAGAGACCCATCAAACTGGAATGGAATAACCGCAAGACTGTGAACTATTGAGGTGCACATTTCATTGTCCTTCTTTTCCTTTTGGTGAAGGTTTTTGTAGTTTAATAATAAAGTCCAGCTAGTGCTGCATTGCTGAATTAGAATTTCGCATTGTTTCAAGGAATGCTGAGATGAAAACTTTTGGCTTGGTCAAGGGAAGGGCTACTTTTACCAGCATTACTTCATATATATTTTCAGCAGACATTTATAATACAAGACATTGCTTTTCCAGTTTCTGGAAGTGCTGATTTTTGGATTTATATAACATTGTGTCAGATGCACAAGCAAAGGACTTGTCAAGTTCTCTTTCTACCTGCCTGCCTGCCTGTGTTTACTTGGTGTTCTTATCTATTAGATTATGTTATAGGATATCTTTTTTCAACTGTGAACTGATGCAACTTTAAACACCATTTAATTAAATACGTCTCCAGGCTCATAATGCTTCCTCTTAAAAGCTCGAGGAAAGAGTAGTCTTAGGAATAGTTGAGAAGCTAACAGTGTAAGGTTCATCTCGGAAGTGAATTTCAAGTCAGTCCCAAGGCTATTGCTATGTTGCAGTTGGTGTCATAATTTGTGGCATCACTTGATTGGTTGCAGTGAGACGTCAGTTCGGGTAAAGGCATGTGGACAGAAAATGGTGGTGAAACAACTGAGCACCGAATTGGTAGTGCTTGAGAGATTTTGGAGGGTGTGTGCTGGCGTTGGATGCTGAATGCTGGAATTTGTGCGTACTCCACATGGTTCTGGTCGTGGAAACTGTCCTTTGTTGCTGCTGGCCTTTTGGATGTTGCATTTGATGTGTGTTGTGTGAGCTCTTACGTGTCTTTGTTAGATAATTGAAGAGAGAGCGCAGGACATGAGCATGTGAGAAGTCTTAATTACCTAGAGTTGGCTTGCATACGGTGCATCATGCCTTTCCTCTATCTGGGCCGTTGAAAAAGCTTGGGAGGCATTTAATATATGGCCAAGAGCACCAATCTGATATATGCGAGGCAGGAAGAAAATTAGCTTGACCTTTATCTCTTTCTCAATACAAAGTTCTGAGTTTTTTGCCAGGTTATGTAATGGATGTAATCATAAAGATCCATTTCACTTTATGATCATGATCTAAAAAACAGTCTTGGCACATCATCGAAGTGTTAACTCATGGAGCTGCTTTTCTTGACAACTTGGTTTTGATGCTTGAAAATGGGGTGAGAAATAAACTCAAAAACTTTTATGCTTATGACATCTAAATGGCTCAGTTGCCACGAAGTAGTTCATCAAGATACCCATGTTTCACAAAGAATGCTGACAAGAAAATGATTGTAAGCTACTTAGAAAGGTATAATATGCGTATTCTCCTTTTATTTTACAGGGGGTGAATATGAAAAAAATGATTCCAATTCACGAACTAGTACATTAAAACACCCAAAGACTCCATATTCTTCCACGGGCATTACAAAAAGTATTAAAAGAATCCTCCAAACAAGCCTCGAAAGATAATTAAAAAAATATGTAAGCGATACACAAGGGACAAATTCAATACAATTATCTTCAACAGCAAATGGGACAGGTTATCAGACCATTCTCATTGCAATCCTGGCATATATTTGACAACCCATTTTCGGCGACAACCTTATGGCTGCCACTGCAATTGAAACAGAGAACAAACCTAACACCAGCACATCCTTCACATGGTGAGCCAATGAATCTGTCAATTGGGATCCCTTCAAAGAGCACTCTAAACCAGCCTTGCTCATGCAAACCCAAAACCTCCTCAGAACCTCCTATATATCTCCCCTTGATGAAAAGCCTTGGAGGGTTCACCTTGCCATCCAAAATCCTCCATAACTCCTCCTTAAACTCCATGTGCATTGACACATCTCTCTCAAAAAAAAGTACCTGAAAACTCTCTAAAAGAAAGCGAATGCTGTTACAATCCTCAAAAGTTTTTCTTATCCCTCTAAGTGTTGTTGTGTAGAGAATTACTGAGTCACTGCCTCCTGGTGGACACGTCTCTGGGAAGCCTAATATAGGGTCACCTGTATCATCATCGTCTTCGATTCGACGAGCTTTTAAGGGTGGCTCTTCTTCCTTGTCTTCAAGATTCCTCTCTGCTTCTCGGCTCTTCTCAACATTTTCTTGCTGAGTTCTTGCCTGTGTTTGTGCTTCCCTTATTCTTTCAAGATTCTCCCCGTCAATACTTTCTCTTCTCTCTTCTTCACCCACTCCCATGTGATCTTTCGCTGCTTTTTCAAAGGCAGCCGATAAATTCGGATAAAAAAGGCCATCAGAATTCAAATCCGGTCGCTGGAAAGATGAGATATCAATCTCTGACAAAGGGATTTGCCTAAATTGAGACCCTTTTGACTCCACCTTATCTTTAAGCCCAAAAAGACCCACTCTTGCCTTCACTACTGGCCTAACATTTTCCTTGTCTTCATCAACCTCCATTTCCATTCCCTCCTCCTCCCCCTCCTCCTCTTCTTCAAGATCTTTCATAAGCTCATTTACATCAATAACATCAGGTTCTTGATCAGCAACAAAGCTACAATATTTAACCTTTTCTTTTTCCACTTCTTTGGGTACCACCAACTCTGGGGTTTCAGCCTGAGCCTGAGCTTCGAGACTAGGCCTCGTTATCAATGTCTCAACGAACCCATCTGCTGCATTCACGTGGATAACTCTAGTTTCCTTCAAGTACCCTGTTGGCTTCGTTGACAACAGCTTTCTCATCAACTTCCCTTTCATTATTCCTTTCATCTTTTCAGCCCCTCTAGACTTGGGTCTTCAAGATTTGATGTGGAGAAGAAAGCAGAAGAAGAATTGAAACCGAGTAAAGAAGGTTTAGGTGACAAGATTAGAGCAGAGATTGAGACAAATTTTTACCTTTTTGTTCTCTTCGACAAAGGTGGAGAGGATTTCAGCCTCAACGGCTATCAAGCTGTTTAATGTTTTTGGCTTTAAAATCTTTTTTTAAAAAAAAGAAAAAAGGTGTGGGGACAGAAGGGAGAGATCCCGTGAGGTAGGACTAGAATTAGGGTATCTACAACCTACCGTCATCAGGGAGTTGAGTGTGGTGGTGATTTTATGGGGTCACGGTCATGATTAATGTTGGGGGCCCTGCTGCCCTTCGGCCTTTACTTGAGTATATCCATAATTCTTTGTCTGCCTTTCCCGCCTTCCCTTTTCAAAATGAAATCACAAAGTCTCCCACACTTCTTGCACGTGTAACAAGCTTACGGTTCGTAAAACTTAAACCAAAAAAAATAAAAATTAGAAGAGGCGGGGGTAGAAGATAATATTTATTTTTGTGTTTTAAAAGTATATTTTAAAAAAATTATTTTTTTAAGTTATATTTTTTATATATTTTCAAAATTATTTTAATATCTTGATATCAAAGATAATTTTTAAAAAATAAAATAATTATTTTTTAAAATAAAAAATATTTTAACAACAATTTCAATCAAGCAAAGTAGTATCACCGATACTTTTTTTTTAAAAAAAAAAAAACCATGGAAAGTTGGAATATTCTATAATTTGTTTGAGACTATTAATACCTCCTCGTGTTGAGAACGATTTGGCGAGTCGTCGTCAGTCATGTCTCGTGCACATGCATAGCACTGGATTAAGCCCTCAATCAAGAGATTTCTTTAAACAACATGCATGAACTATCGCTGTTATTTTACATTTTGTAAAGCGATCAATTGGTATTAAGATTTATTCTAAAATGATTTGAAGACTTATCTTTTTATATCAACTTACTGTATTTTTTTAAAAAATAATAAATGATATTAAAAAATAATTTGTAACAAAAAACGTGTCTTGTAATAAGATAAGAAAATAATCTTTAGGATTTGGTGAGATGCTTTACCAAGCGTTAATCTCCTGGATCAAAAGGTTTACATGGAAAAATTTAATACTATTTATATAATTTAAAATGTATATTTTGTATTAATTTTATGTATTTAAAACAAATAAAGGTAATGATAAAAATAAAATAAAAAACTAGTCAATACATTGCCGCAAGGAATTTTTTGATAATGTCATGAAAAGTAGTCAATTTAATATAAGTTAGTGTGGTGATTAAATGAATTTTATGAAAACTGATTAAATATATAATTTGATCGACTTGATAAATATATAGATGAATTAATGAAAACTCTTCTTGACTTTTTTTTTTAAAAAAAATACNTTGATAAATATATAGATGAATTAATGAAAACTCTTCTTGACTTTTTTTTTTAAAAAAAAATACTGTAAACCAACACTTTTTTAATATTATTTTTATAAAAAAACCATAAATAATTATTTATATTTTTTGACTAATCTAGTTCAAACTAGGTACACCAACCTATTTAATTGAGCACAACTTATTAGCCCAGATCTTAATCAAACCGGGACCCAATAGGTGAGCCCTTATAAGCAATTTCTCTAGATGGGCTGGTGGCATAAAAAAACGTTTAAATAGACGAGAAATCACTTGAAGCCCTAATTGTTTCGCAAACTAAGTTTTCTTTTGTGATCTTATTTGCCTTCTTAATTATATTTATATTATTTTTACCTACTGGTACAGCCACATGCATCTGATAAGTCAGGGAGAGACAGCACAGCAAGCTAATTTACCTTGTTTACCCTAAATTTTTGCTAAAGTTATCTACTGTTATTGTGTTCTGCTGATCTTTTTTTCCTGGTTTCTTCAATTAATTTAGAAAACTATTCATCTCTACCATCGTTTTGTATGTTTAATAACATTGTGTTTTTCGTTTTGTGATTTTCAGCACGCTTTTGTTTTCAATCATGAATGAAAAACCTATTTTAAATCTCTGAAACAAGCTATCGCCTTCTGATCTCAAAAGTTATACTTTTGGTTTTTTTTTTTTTTTTCCTGGCAAAGAGGAGGGCTTGTTGCGGGGTTAATTGTTTTTGAAGGGGATGGATTCTCAAATTGCATCTCAGAAACAGGATGTGGCTAATTTCTTTTCTTTTACTCTTGTTTTCCCCTTGCTTGACAAATTGATCAAGTGCAATGAGTTATCTATTGTTTTCTGCTGATCAGGTTTTGGTTTCTTTAATTAATCTAGAAAACTATTTATCTCTACCATCGTTATGTATATTTAAGTAATTCTGCTGTTTTATTTTCCATGTCAGGTAATGTTAGTGTTTTTAATTTTGTGATTTTCAGCATTTTTTGTTTTCAATCATGAAAACCCTAATTTAAATCTCTGAAACAAGTTACTATTTTTTTTTTGCGGCAAAGAGGAGGACTATGTTAATTATTTCTGAAGAGGGTGGATTCCCAAATTGCATCTGATAAGTCAGAAACTGTAAAAGTAGTCACGGGGCTGATTTCTTTTTTCTTTTTCCTTTTGTTTTCCCTTTGCTTGTCAAATTAATGAAGTGCGTGCGAAAAAGGCAGAGGGGGACTGATGGCTACCTCTTTAGATGGAAAAGCAGTTGAGAGCAAGGACTGCAGCTCTACTAGTTGTCCCTGTTCAAGTTTACCAGATGATGTGCTGGTTGAAATCCTCTGTCGAATTACTGATCGCAAGCATCTCATTAGACTTAAAAGCGTTTGCAAATGTTGGAACAATCTGATTACCGATGCTTGTGTTCCAAAAATCTCAGATTCTTCACCTCTTCGTGGCTTTATTTACCAAGCGTTGAGGACGGTCAGTAGCGGGAAAACATGCATTGAGTATATCCCCTGTGCCATGACTCCAGCAGTTGCACCGGAACCACATGAATTTGTGAAGTCCTATTCTTCGCTGTTGCCTTTTGAACCTGCCTGTGTTGATTTCCTTGATTGTTGCAATGGTCTGCTTTTGTTTGTTGAGGGTTCTATTCCGCAGTACTATGTGTGCAATCCTGTGACAAAACAGTGTGTGGCGATTCCTAGAGATTTTACACTGGAAAACGTATGTTCTGCATCCCTGGCATTCGATCCTTTCAAATCACCACACTACAGAGTTGTTTGCTTTGATTATTCAGAGCCCAAGCCCCCCCAAAGATTGCACGTGTTCTCATCAGAGACTGGCAGCTGGACTATCCAAGAAACAGCTTTTGGATATGGATCTAAGAGGTTTAGATTGGCCAAGCAATTGTATTTACTTGGATGGTGTGTTGTACCGTCAATCTGCCTCGAAACTGCTTTTATGTTTTGATCTTAACAGAGGAAATTCTCGTGCAATTGAGCTTCCAGAGAAGGAGAGACTTGCTCCCAACGACTATGGATGCATTGGGCTGTCGAGGCGCCATTTATGTTATTCCGATCTTGTTGGAACTGCATTACACTTTTGGTTGTTTGAGGATCGTTGCAAGAATGACAGATGGACTCTGATTCACAATATCAATGTTGATTATTTGGGAAAACAAGTGCATCGGCTGGATAGGATTACTATTGCCAGATTTGGTAAAATTTCAGCTTTGAGGCCCTTTGCTTTGCATCCAACTTCTGAAGTTATCTTCTTTGGGACTCGGGGTGCTATGCTCAGTTATGATCCCGAAGACAAAAGTGTGGAATTGATTTATAGAACAAAGAAAGACAGGCAAATAATGAAGGGGCAGATCTCTCGGTCTTTCCATACACACCATGCCTGGTGAATTTGAAAGATTATGGTCAATCGGATTGCAGTTTGACCCAGCCATGAGTAGCCAGCCCACTTCTTTTGTCTCTCTAGATGATATTTTTCTGCATCCTCGTTTTCTTTTAATACCATTCATGCTATTGATGGAACATTATTATCTACCGCAGTCTCCTACAATTCAAGCTGTAGAAGTTTTGGTTATTCAGTTAATTTGTGTGTGGAAGAAAGCAGAAGAAGATTTGAAACTGATTATAGAAGGTTCAGGTGTAAAGATTAGGGCAGGGATTCAGACAAATTTTGTCACCTTTTTGTCCTCTTTGACAAAGATGGAGAGGATTTCAGCCTCGACGGCTATAAAGCTGTTTATGGCTTGAAAATCTTTTTTTTTTAATAAAAAAAAGAAAGAAAGTTGTGGGGACAGAAGGGAGAGATCCCGTGAGGTAGGACTGGAATTAGGGAATCTACAACCTACCGTCATCAGGAAGTTGAGTGCGGTGGTGATTTTATTGGGTGACGGTCATGAATAATGTTTGGGGCCCCGCTGCCCTGTGGCCTTTCCTTCCTTGCTTTTTCAAAATGAAATCACAAAAGTCTCTCACACTTCTCGCATGTGCAACAAGCTTATGATTTGTAAAACTTAAGTAAAATAAAATAAAATAAAAGAGAAGGATTTAAAAGATTCTATATATTGTTAAGTTTTAAACATATTTTAAAAAAAAACTAAAATTAAAATTTTTTATTTAAAATTAATTTTTTTACATTATTTTAATAAGCTAACGGTAAAAATAATTTTTCAATATTTATACATCAAAATAATTTGAAAATATTAAAAAAATATTTGAAGTAAAGAAAAAAATAAAAAATTTATTTTTTAAAAAAAAATTTTGAAATACAGAAATAAACAAAATATAATATGATGATTTATCAATCTAATTGTTATATTGAATTCGAGTTTCAAAATAAATTTTGTAAAAACTAATTAAGTATGGCTTAACCAACTTGATGGATGCACAGAGAAACCCGTAAAAAAATTTTTGGATGTTTTGAGAAAAATAACTGTAAAATAACACTTACTTAAGTTTGTTTTTATAGAAAAAAATATAAATAATAATTTTTTTTTTACTGGCATTATAAACCAACTTAGCTCGTGATACGGGTTATAGTATTATTGGGTTTGATAATTTTATTTTATAAAATATATTTTTTTAATTTAGTTAATTATTTGTAAAGATATACATTTACAAGAATGACAGTAAATAAATGTATTTTCTTATCTAAATNTATAAAATATATTTTTTTAATTTAGTTAATTATTTGTAAAGATATGCATTTACAAGAATGACAGTATTTTCTTGTCTAAATTATATTTTATTATTCTTGCATTTTTTTTTAACATCTATAGTTTTTTTTTAACAACTATACCGTGTAATATAGTTTTTAAAAAAACAATTCAATAAAATAGCAACAGATTAAAAAAATCGATGAAATATATCAATTTGACATGAAAAGGAAATAGCGTATCCTCAATAAGAAATACATAAATCAAACATCTATCCACAGCAGCATGAAAAATGATAACAGTGATTCTGAAAGAAGAATATAAACAATTCAGATGGGAAAATATAAGAATCATGCATGTGTGTGTTCATAGTAGGAATTAATTCTATATATCAGATTGATACATAATAATCTGCAGAGCAATTAGCAACACAGACATAGAAAAGAAACGATATTTTAAGAAACAACACCCTATTTTCTTAACCAAGTCCATATTTTTTCACGATAAAAGACGATGACAGTGGAAATGGAGGTTTTCTTTAGGAATTCAGATGGTTCAAAATAAGTAGGAAAATATGGTTCAAAATATATTTTAGTGAAAATGTGTTTTTCTGAGTGCAAATATTGTTGTTGCAAACAAAACCCATCATGATATTAAAATAGAGTTTCAAAAGTATTTTCTTGATTAAATATCAATGAGTTTGTTGTTGCAGTAGGTACATGGCAATTAAAAAAAAACAGTAAGATCATCATAAAAATGTACAATATCATCGTCAAACCATTGAAGATTGAATGGTGATTAAAATATATCGCTAATTTTATGTATATATAAATAGTACATTCAAATCTAAATAAATGAAAAAAGTATTAGGAAGTTGGTTTATTAAGAAAATCTCTATAGTTATTAAATCAACCATGCTTTCCATGAAAATCCAATTTTGTGTTCAATAGATGCATGCATTGTCGCCGTTTCATAATTAATTTTTTTAATTGAGCCCAAATCTTAGCACAAATCAAGGCCCAATAATCTCCCGGAAGCCATTGATGGGAGATGGAAGTAAGCTCAAGCTTAGCCGCCTGCCTTGGCGGCATGGAAGACCACATCTTAAATGGTCTTGCCCGAGGAGTCCCTATTCCAGTAAAAGGTCTTCAGTCGCCGTCCCCTGGCCCATCATCTGTGGGGTTCGTCAGGGGTCTTGGCGCCGCGCCGAGCACTTTCCCCTTTCCAAACAGGAAAGGGGGGCAGCTGCTATTCTTACATATAATACTGGGCTTCTTCTTTTTCACCCGGATCTGGCCCTGTGTTTAGGCATAGAAACCCTTACTTGAACAAGAGGGGCGGAGCTATGCTTCGACGATTCTTTCTTTTTGGCTGTGAAGGAAACCGTCACACGACTTCGTTCCAGACTATAGGAAGCTCTACGGAGTTACATTCAGTTGCTAAAAAGCTAGCCGCCGTTTCTGAAGTAACGGGAGAGGGAACAAGCAAGGGCGCCATGGATCGTTGAATTGGATTCCCAATCTGATCCGTCTGAGTCAGGTCAGAAGAGGTTTGTATAATTCATTAGTTCTCCTGTTCTTGCCATGCTAGGGAACACTATTTTTTAATAGAATTGTGCCTTTCGTTTTGTGATTTTCAGCACGCTCTCGTTTTCAATCATGAATGGAAAACCTATTTTAAATCTCTGGGCAAGTGAGAGCAAGAACTGCAGCCGTGCTAGTCTTCTTTGTTCAAGCTTTCCAGATGACGCGCTGGTTGAAATCCTTGTTAGAATATTATTATAAATTATATCTTAATCTTCTATGCAACAATAACGATCCCCAGATTAAATTACATATATATATATATATATATTTACTTACTAATTCGATATATTTTTAAAAAGTTAACTAGCTCTACTGGATATTGATTTTAAAACTTTAAAAAGAACGTTTATTCATGAAAATATATATTGGTTTTTATTAGAGGATTGATGCTATTAAATTATTTTATTTTACACACGCACACTAATTGATACTATTCAAGCAAGAACAAGCAACTTATATGGGTGGTCGAGACTGTATCTGTTCGGCTTATTTGAGGATTTGCATCGCTATTCATAACAAAATTTGAAGAATCTTTTTTAGAAAAAAATATCTATTTTATTCTGCAATTTAAATCTTAGAAAATTCAAACGCAAAATAATTTAAATATCTTTTCAACCCAATACATCGTCTTTCTTTTCCTCTCTAACAACAAATTACTTGTACATCCATGAATTAATTTATTATTTTTTTCCTTTTTTTTTTGTTCTAAAAAAATATCTAAGATAGTTTAAGAAATAAGTGCCCGATTCAGTGGAATTACTCGTCACAGAAAGCACAAATCACCCATTCCATCACATATTCAATTTGTTGGAAGGAGATGTATGCTAGTCCCATGGTTCTTTTTGTGACATTTGTTGCCATGGTCACAGCAAGTGATCCAGATATCATCAGAGACTTTGTAGTCCCAGCAAACTCTTCAACAGCCATTGATGGGGATTTCTCTTGGTGGTCGGAGTGTTTCCTTTGCTGCACTTGAGTGCCCTGCAGGTACAATCAACCCACCTCACACCCATCCTCCTCCTGCTGAGCTCCTTTTCGCTGTCGATGGAAGCCTTGGCCCTTGAGGTCGGCGTCATTGACACCACAAATATACTTCACACTCAGACTCTTCAACTTGGTGACATGTTTGTGTTCCCTAATGGACTTGTGCACTATCAGTCCAATGCTAATGCCAGGAACCCTGCTACAGCTATTTCTGCCTTTGGAAATGCAAATGCTGGCACTGTGTTTGGTACTGGCATTGATGATAACATCCTTGCCAAGGCTTTTAAAATTGATATTGCTACTATCCAGAAGATCAGAGCAGGTCTCGCCATGAAGGCATGACATGATCCTAGTCTTGCTACTGTAGCTACATTTAGCTTTAGTTACTTTTCTTTCTACCTGACCTTTACCATTTCTTCATTCGATTGTCTTCTGCAGAGAAAGAATGAATGTTGCGGTAATAAAACGTTTGCAGTCTGGTTCTTATAGAATTCTTTTGGCTAAACTTTTCAACTTGAATCCTACTTCGTCTGAATCTGCAAAGTGACCATTTCGCATGTCCTTAAGATCAGTTATACACCCGAAAAATCAATATAAAACAGTCCTAGTTTTTGTGAAATAGCAGTTAATCAATGATATGCAAATGACAAAGGAATTTAGGTATGGTCTGCCTATGAAAAAAGGCATGGCTGAACCCTTAAAATGGATAACAAAATTTAAAAATCAATAAAAAAGAAAACAAAGAGAAATGATGATGCTATTATACAAGGCTCAATGCTGCAGCAGTTTGGTACTTCGGTGAACATACTGCACATTATGTGCTTTTCACTTGAAGCTGAGACACCTGATACTTCATATCTTCATTTGTCATTTAGAAGAAGTGAAAAGGCATATGTTCATTGAACTCTTTTCTGACAAAGAAGAATGAAGGGCACGTTGAGGTTTATCAATGAATACCATAGACTTCCTCGTACTCCATCTTCGAACGAAATTAAACCGACAAGTGCTTCGGGTTTTCTGAGGGGAATGTTACTAACGAAGCAACAGATTGATAATGTGAGAGTATTTCACAGTCAGCGTACGACTGGCAAACTGTATAAACTTTGCTACACTGTTATTTATCATCATTTGATCATAAGTTAGAAGCAAAATGAAGAAATACACCGAATGAAAATAAAATCACCACAAAATCCTTCATTGAGCCGTGATAAACACTTACTCGTTCATAAATAAGATGGAAAAAACTGGGAACGTTATGTTAGAGCTCCATATCAGGCCTTGGGTGCCTAACCTGCCTTGAGTTTTTCTATGGTAGCAACATCAGTCTTGAAAGCCTTAGCCAAAATCCCACTATCAATGCCAGTTGTGTATAAAGTGCTCGGAATCGACACGGTTCCAGAACTTGCACTACCAAAGGCAGACACTGCTACAGCGAGATCGTTAGGATCATTATTATACTGGCAGTGAACAAGTCCCTTTGAATACACAAACACGTCCCCAGATTCAAGTATCTGATTATAAAGCTTGTTAGTTGTGTCAACAAAGCCCACTTTAAGGAAACCATCAATAAGAAACAGCAGCTCAGCTGATCGAGGTTGAGTGTGAGGGTTCAGTGTACCGGCTGGATATTGTAAAACCGCGTGAGAAACACTGTCCGTTGAGAGCTGGAAATTCTGCCATGCTTACTTTTGAGGCGGTGAAAGCTGTTGGTGGCTTGCTCCAAAGAAGAGACCTTAAGCTGGTAAAAGTGAACAACTTTCCATCAACTTTGGTAACATTTGGTGACACTACAAAATCAGAGATTATATCTGCATGCATCTCCGGATATTGATATTTGAAAGCAGGAAAAGGTCAGCACTAATATCAAGAAGAAACCCTGGTGAGTGTTTGAAGCCATTAAAAGATCTTTAATGATGCTACTACAACCTGCTCCTTTTTACATTTAAGGAGGATCCCGTTTATACTACTAATTAACCCTTCAGTAACTACTTTTGCAGGCCTTGGCAAGCTGGAGTTCCTTGGCATTGTCGATTTATATTTTCTTTTCACGGCTAATCCACACGAATACGGAAAATGCCAAAAATTCTAATCGTCATCAAGGCTTTGTTTTTTTCTTATCTCCTGTTTACTGTATTTGAGGCTATATACATTGAATTGTTTAATGGCCTTTGAACTGTTTAAAAGATCCAATGATCAGACTGTATAGTTTTGGTTGCACAAGGCAGACCAATAAATACAGAATTTCAATATATTTTCATCAAGTTAGGAGAATAAGTTAAAATCTTCACTCCGAGGCCCAACTTCCGACCTAGTCCAGAGGGTTTATATATATAAGTTAAAATCTTCACTCCGAGGCCCAATTTCCGACCTAGTCCAGAGGGTTTATAGATATATATATATATATATAAACCCTCTGGACTAGGTCGGAAGTTGGGCCTCGGAGTGAAGATTTTAACTTATTCTCCTAACTTGATGAAAATATTTTGCCTCCAACCAAGCTGTAAAATGCCCTGCTTCAGTATATACCTGCAATGAACTGAGCCTGAAAGAGAAATTTAAAGACCCTTTTCGATCAGGTCTTCGGGTACACTGCCTGCCTGGAAATCTCAGAAGAGTCCAAATCCTATCTAGCTGGCGAGTTCTATTATAGAGGAATGCGATTGACTTTTTCGGTGAAAACATGAAAGTAACATAGACATTTCAGCACTTTCTAGCAAGCAGGAGGTTTTTCAGCCTCAAAGAAGTTATAAATGCATTGCTAGGACAACTAAATCCAATCATCGCAAAACTTGAAAGCTCCATATTCAACTGTTGAGCTTACAACTGATCGATCATGGCCATGAACTCACTCAAACCTATTTCCTCAATTCTTTTCCTACTTGCCTTGGTCACTGCCAAGACTGCCTCAGCAAGTGATCCTGATATCCTTTCGGATTTCATTGCACCAACACAAGTGTTGATGGAAAGTTCTTCACTTTCACAGGAATGCGTGGGGTTCTTACTAAATTTCCTCAAAACTTCACTTTAACAAAAGCAACCATGAATGAGTTCCCAGCTCTCAACGGGCAGACTGTGTCATATGCTGTGCTTCAATACCCTGCCGATGGTCTGAACCCACCTCACACCCACCCTCGCGCTGCTGAACTCTTGTTCCTTGTGTATGGTAGCCTTGAAGTTGGATTTGTTGATACCAAAAATGTGCTTTACACCCAGAGCCTCCAAGATGGAGATATGTTTATTTTTCCAAAGGGTCTTGTGCACTATCAATAGAACCCAACCCAAAAATCAGCAATTGCGATTTCTTCTTTTGGTAGTGCAAATGCTGGAACAGTTTCCGTGCCTTTGTCTTTTCAACAGGAATCGATGATGGTATTCTTGCCAAGGCATTCAAGACTGATGTGCATACCATTCAGAAGATCAAGTCTGGCTTTGGAACTGAAGGCTAGCTAGCTACTTCCTGCCTCGAAAAAAAATGCTAGTACCTCCAATTGGTGCTGGCTACCTCAAATAACATGGCATCATCATGTATTTTCACCTTTTCTAGTGATTTTCCTTTTATAATCAGAGCTATCAATGATTGTTCTCGTGGCTCAGAGTCATGTAATCTTTGTTTGTTCATCACGACCATAAATTTCCATGACTTAAACCCTTCAGTCAAGTCTACTGATAATTCAAACAGCAAATTGCTGTGGTTGAATCCCTTTGGATTTAGATGCTTTTCGTGATCTTCAAAGGAAGATTTGAACCAAATTCGAAAAGCTAGAATTGACCACCACTTGTGATCAGAAATGAAGTTGCGAAACACCCATCCAGTCAAAGACTTCTTTTCTACTTTCAGGCAACAAATTAGTCGCAGGTAGGTCAGCTAGTTTTAGGTGAAGCATCAACAATTGCCGCATGAACTCAATTGTATAATGGGAAATCATTCGAAGCATCAACAAAAGTAAAGATAAAAACGAGCTACGAATCCAGATCGGTCAAAATTAAGAAAATAAAACTTCCAACAGGTACATAACCAAGTAGACGAGCATGGCCATGCTTATGACCGGCTGTGCAAGAGTATTCAAAAGACAAGTATGTACATAACACCAAATCTCAATACGAGTCACATTTATTTGAGAAGATTATTGCCACAGCAACATTACTGCCTCTGGTGCAGTTAACCCCCATCAGGATTTCTGGCTCCCTTCAGCTTTCTGCAAAACAGGACACAATTGAGGTAGATAAAACTTAATTTTCAAAGATAAACTGCAAAAACCAATAGAAAAGGAAATCAAGTAGAAATCTGTGCCAAGCGCAACAATCATCAAAATCCGCAGTTTACACCACATCAAGATATCAATGTCACGCCACCAACCATCTCCTCATATAGTATGAAACTAGAATGCATAAACTCAATCCAAGTAACCAAAACTGCAGTTTTCACTACATCAAGATATCGATGTTGCACCACCGACAATTTCCTAGTGTAGTATGTTACGAGAATGCATAAACAGGATCTATATGACCCAGTATCAATTACTTGAACGACATGCATTTAAAATCATCCAGGTAGTCATTACATTAAACATCAAAGTTGGTGAAAGTAGGGAGTATTGCTTCTGAAACACGATAGAAAACCAGGTCACCATCTTCTCATAATTAACCCATCACCCCGACGCATTCCATTAACAACAATGCAACCCTTTATTAAGCTTAACCAAAAGTAAAACATGAAGGAGAAAATGTTGTTACAGGAGCAATGTGACACCTTTACTTCCAAAACGAGGAGCAAAAATCATGAAGCCACAAAATTACCTTGTCACTACCCTGATTATCTTTCTCTGTCTTCTCTTTCTCCTGCTTTAGCTTCAGTTTCTCCAACCTTTCCTTCTCCATTTTCTACAGAAAAAAAAAATAATCATAGTACAATCATCAAGTTCAGTTTGAGGGCAGATTTTTCATTAACTAAAGCAAAACCAAATCTAACTCGTAAATTTCATTTATTTTTCCCTTTTCTCTATCATTTTCCCACACTTTATCAGCTGCAGGAGGAAAACAATCAATGGAAAAGTTAGATAAATCAAGAAACAATACACTTAACTCATAATACTCTGATTTTCCCAATTGCTTTCACTGTATCTTTCATTTTCCTGGAGTTTTTACCAGGGGAACCAAACAGAAGCTAAAATAAGACGACAAAACATTTTTCAAGCTCGATCGATTGCCAAAAGAAATGGTTTCCTTCATTTTCCTACACTTTCTCAGCAACCAAACAGAATCGGTAGAGCCGTTAACAAGAAGAAGAGAGAAGCGAGGAGGGGGAAACCTTAATATAGACGTTCTCAGCAGCGCGTTCCTCTTCGCTCAGAACTCGGCCCCTGTCATCACTGAAGTAACGAGTAGCTCCACGAGCTGACTCCATCGAGCGAGGAGCAGTTAAGCTAATTCGGCTCAGTGCGGATCTGGATGCCATTTTTCTAGGTTGACTTTTGATTTCTTAACACGACAAGCAAACAAGGAAGCCTCTCGCTCCCTTGAAACCCCTAGAAGCCGGATTTAACTAGGACCTGCATGACAGCTGACATGTCGTTTGGTAGATGAAGCCCAAGGATAGGTGATATGGGCCACGATAAAGAGTGGATGTAGGCCCACCTTCCACCGAACCCATCTCGAAAGATAGCTTACATGGGCTCCAATTGCTGGTGCCTTGTTTTCTATTAGGGCTTGGGCTAGTAATTAGCTCTCTGTCCACTCACTGTTTCACCTTAGTTGAATTATCTTTATTGTTATTATTATTTAATATAAAATGAATTGTCACGATGAGATGGATATCTAGAAGAATGCTAGGATAGGATATAGGTCCACGGCTAAGATTGAGACTGGTGCAACAACTAGTGGAAATCTACCTACAAGAACAAGAGACCGTTCAACAAAGCAGCCAATATTGTTGACAAAGGAGAGGGAAAGGGCACACATGACAATGCAACACATAAACTATATGTACAAATATAGGCATTGAACTAGAAAAGCACTTTATATTATTTTGATATTGAGTCAACTTGTTAATAATACATAAATTAACTATTTTTGTTAAAAATAAAATGGTTTCCCTTTTGTTTTCATTAACACTGACGTGATACCAAGAATCCAATTGGTTTGATTCGGTCGAGTTATATCGTTACAATATTTAATTTAATTACTCCATATTTTTTAAATCAACGTGAAAACAGGGTATGATAGTCGTGAAAAGGCTCCTTTTTTTTTATATATATATATATATATTCTGGACACGGAACTATATATTACATGGAAGAATTGGAATTTTATATCAAAACGCCATGTATGTATGGTATCATTTGAAACCATAGCCTCAATTACAACAAGTTGAAGAAAGGCACCGGCTGCATGGAAGAAAGAGAGGATGCTTTGGCTTCTGCATGTTGAGTTCAAAAAAGCATGATCAATAAATAAGGATGCTGAGAGCGGCGACGACTAGAGGGCAAGGATTGTCGAAGCCTCTTTGACATTGCAACATGCTCGAAGCACACGAGGCTTTCTCTCCCTCATAAATATCTTGTCGGGTCCCAAAAGCAAGATAAGTTGACCGGTAAAAACTTCTGGGGTATCCAACCTGGCAATGACCGGCCCCACCTATTGGTTTCACCCAAAGTCAAACCCCACATGTCTCTGAAAAGAAGGTCATCCCTTACGTCACTACTCACTACCGCTACCAAAACATCCCTTTTTATTTTTCTTGGTAAGTTGCTACTAAAACATCTCGATAGACTTGAAACTAGCTGACCCGAGATTTTTATACGGGCCGGGTGCTACCTCAGTCTTCTCCTCCAAGACCCATTGAGGCCCTCTTCTCCTCCTATTCCAGATCTTATAACCTCCATACCCAAGCACAACTCCGGTCAGAACCACAATAACCGCCCCAAGAACCCGAATACCCACTTTCATTTTCTTGTGCCAACTACGTTTTGTTCTCACCTTGAAATACCCGACTTTACTCTCATCACCCACACCCACCAGTGTTTGGATCGGGTAATTCAATGGGTAACAAAACCCGGTTGCGTTGTTGTAAACTGCACCCCAGCAGCTGCAGTTCCTCTGACAAGACAGCTCACATTCCTCCGCAGACGATGATGTTGTGTCCGAATCCATCAACTCCTTAAACGGTAACTCCACCCCTTTCCTCCTCAGTACCCAGAAATCATCACTTCCACTGCAAAAATCGCCGGACTGATCATCCCCATCAATGCACTGAAATGACGCAGTGTCCACCTGGGTCCGGTTATCCAAACAGGAGCAGCCCGACCCGGGTCTGCACAGACCGTAGGGACCGCAGGGACTGGGCAGCTCACACGTTTCAGTGATAGCCTGGTAGTCCAAGACCCAGGCGGTTTGAGCCCAGTAATAGCCTTTAAGGTTCCCGTCCGGTTCTAACTGGACCATCAGGAATCTGTCAATAGGTCGATGAAAGCTGTTGAAAGGTTGAATATCTACCGCGGTTTTTCCCACTTGGTACATGCCCAAAAACCCATCGGATTCGAGTCGGGCATGGATCGGACCTTGTCCTTGAACAACTTCTGCTTTAGCTTCCATGGCTTTGTGTTTCCAGTACATTTGTTGCGTTTTCCCATCTTTGAACCTGGCGTATAGGGCCATGAAGTCATCTCCTAAGCGCATGGAGTAAAGCCCGTTGGAGGAGACGAGAGACATGTTAGAAGTGAAATTCTGGTTCTCGACGAGGGTACTTGTGGGAAAATCGAAACTTTGCCAGAGAACTTCTTGTTTTTGTAGTATTTGTAGGTTTGAGGAGTTGAGGAGGACAACTTTGTCACCTTGTTGGGACGTTCCTGTGGACCAAAATGACCTCTTGTGTGGATCAGATATCACAAGACTACCATTGAAGAAGAGCTGGGTCTTGTCTGACCAACGAAACGAGCTTGTTGGGTTAGCCTGCCAGAGTGGCTGGAGGGAAGGGAGGTGGATGACTGTGAGGGCTAGTTGGGTTTGGTTGACTCGGAGGAAACCTAGAGAAAAGGTGCTTGTTGAGTCATTCAAGAGAGATTGAAAGGATGAGACTGATGAACTTGGGTTGGCTTTATAGCCAAGGAGAAGCTCTTGGGCTGTGGCAGAAGTGCACGTGAAGAGAATACTTGAAATGAGGAAGAGAAGCTGAGTTGCTAGTGATCGGGTTGCTGAGATTACTGGTTTTTTTTCCATTTTGACTTGTGCGATGACAGGGGAAGGGAGAGGTAGTGGAAAGATAAGAGTGTTATGGAAGAAGACATGCAAAGAATATATAATGATTTCTTGTTTTGGAAATGGCTTTCCATGGACCAAATTATTATGATTTTAAAATTTGATTCTGTAGATCTTGGATTGTAAAGTTATTTGTCTTGTAAAGCTAGATGCAAAAAAAAAATGCTGGCTACGACTCTCTCTCTCTCTCTCTATATATATATATATATATACGCAAGTGGAATAGTTGGGATCCGTTTGGTACGGTAGAGCTGCCAAATTTAAGTTGTTGTCTGTCCGTGTTAGTATATTCTGGTAGTGTGAATGTTTTTTAAATTGATTTTTATTTTGAAATATATTGTACTAATATATTTTTATTTTTAATATTAGTATATTAAAATAATTTGAAAATATATTAATTAAAAATAAAATAAGAATTTTTCAAAAAAATTTCCAACCGTCCCACAGTAGCAAACATATAAATTTTATATTAATTCATGTATTATTGGGTCATATAAAATCTTTTTTTATCTTTCATTCTAATTTAGTCAAGTTTTGTTGTTTAAAATAATATTTTTTATTTGATTGAATTGATTAAGTGATGCAATAAATATTTTTTTTAAACATCCATGTCTAAGTTATTATCTTTTTATATTTTCAAAATTATCGATGTACATGATTATCAAGTCTAAATTTATCAAATTTTAATTTATTATCAAATTTAAATTATTTAAAATGTTTTTTATACAAACGCGGTTCATATGGTGCATGTTTTTTTTGTTTGATTTATGTGGGATATCTGAGTCAGCTTGTGTTCACCACGATTAATTTTTATGGCTCATTGAATACCTTGTAAATCTAATAAATATATAAAGCATTACGAGAATCACATAAATGCATACTCAAATTCTAATATAATAAAAAAAAATAAGTTTTTTTTACTGCTGGACCAATAACGTTGGTGCCCGTTCGGTGCATGTTATTAAATGCGGAGAGACGTTTTATGCAAAACGGTGCTTGGAATTCCAGAAAGTTCTATCTAACACCACGGCTTTTGATTTCTAAGGCTTACAGAGTCATTTGCTCTGTGTTTGGAGAAAAAGAGCCTAAAATGAATTATTAAAGAACAGGAACCTCCTTCACTTGATGTGACATGAACTGGTAAAAACAAAAAGATATTTTGAAAGCCACTTTTTTGAAAATGGTGTGGTGATGTTCCTTCGATTTCATATCTCCAACACGTGTCGGCACCCCCCCCACCCACAAAACACGCACGCAGAAGCAGGAGCGATGCTGCGGGCTTATGATATACTTGTAAAAAATACATGGAAAAAAATATTGTAATTCATTATTTAAAAATAAAATTATAAAATAAAATTTTTAATTAGATTGATATTTAAGAAATAAAATTATTTTTAAAAAAATCATAATAAAAAAATAAAAAAATAAATAGAAAAATAATGTAATAATTTATAGTATTTATTAAGAAAATTTATAGTTTTAATTTTTCACCAGCTTCATATTATAAAATATAAAATTAATAAAAATAATTTTAAAAAAGTTATAATAAAAAAATCATGTGAGATAATACTGTATAAATTCACAATATTTTAAAAAAAATTATAAAATTAAATTTTTAACTTACTTGATATGAAAGAAAATAAATCGACGAGGATAATTTTTTTAAAAAAAATCATGAAAAATATATAAAAAAACAATCTAATAATTCACAATGTTTTAATTAAAAAATTATAAAGTTAAATTAACTCTATATTTTAAAAACAAAATCAATAAAAATATTTAAAAAACAAAAAAAATTGAAAACAAATGCAGATAATTTTGGAAAAAAATACAAAAAAACATGTGGTGATTTCTCAACCAGTTCAATATTAAAAAACTAATTTTAATTTTAGAAAAATATACTTGAAAAAACACTATAGTAAAACAAAAACCATGTGAAAAAACACAATAACAATCCATTGGTTTTTTTTTAAATTAGAAAGCAAGATTGACAAAGATCATTTTTAAAAAAAAATCACCACAAAAAAATAAAATAAAAAAAATATTACAATAATCCATAATATTTTAAAAATAAAATCACATAACAAAATTTTTTAATATTGCAAAAATAAAGAAATAATTTTAAATAAAAATATAAAAAATAAAACATGTAAATCCCAAAAATGAAAAAAAATGTGGGGGGGGGGAAGGGAAAAAAAGGAATACAAAGAAAAGAAAAGAAAAAAGACAGTGATGTGGTAACGATACAGTGCTTTCCCACGCGTGTATCCGTGTGTGTAAATATATTCAACTTTCAAAAGCTTAGTTCAAAGTGGGCTTCGCGATATTTTTTTTTTAGATTAACGTGGGTGTCCGGGTCAGCTTTCGCGCACCACGACTAAATTCACGAGCTCTGAAGTTAACGACCATGTAAGCCTCTAGTGGCCATCATATGAGCAATCAAGAATTCGAACCTGAGACTACAGAGAAAGCAAATCCCTTGATCCCAAGTCCTTACCACTTGGCCACCACCTAGATAGTTGGGCTTCGCGACATTGATTTGACAGGTAGCGGATATCAACGCATCTTGTTTGTTCTTCTAACTAATGCCTCCAAAACAAAATTTACATTACCACTGCGAGGGATTTCTTTATGTATGTACACAGTGGCCATTCTTTAGACAAGCAACCATGAAGGGATAGAATAACCCCCCACCACCATCACATTCAGTTTTGATTTTTTTTAATGATGTCGTCATTCGTTACGTCAATTATCAATATTAATAAATTACGAAACCTTTTTAAATTTATTAAAAACATTTTACTTTATTTGATCTAGTAATTTATGGTTGATTTAAAGACCTCGCAAGTTAGACTACTCTCCAGATACATCTTCAAGTTGGGTTCGGCGTGACAATTATCAATATTAATAAATTATGAAACTTTTCATCTCGAGTGCAATGGAATTCATGCCTAAAACCGAGTCAAACCTCAAAAGAATTAACAGTTGGGTTGTAGATGGCTCTGAAAATATGGCTCGCTGGCTATTTCATCCAACCATCCCAGATCGCCCTCATACATCTCTAATTTGCTCACGGTGGTCGAATCTTGGGGTTAGCAATGGTGACGGCATGGTGCTCTTCTTCCATTACTTTTATCTGTTTTAAACTCACCAAGTGTGTAGTGGAGATTCAGAAGTGATCTATCTGAATAAAATATGTCCAAGAAACCCTTAAAAAAGACACCAAGGTAAATAAGCATGCAAGAGCATGGACTCGGCAAGTATTCCAAGCCCATGCACCCATGCAGGGAGCCCCTTTGTCAGCTTGGGTCATCATGCTAAAACTTAATGTGTTTTGATTCAAGTCTGTGTGGATTCAAGCGGTAGATTTAGACTTACTCCTAATCTCTAGTGAGCTAGATATTTTACCCGAACCTAACACTTATTTTAGAATTTTTATAAGATTTCATGTGGGTTTCTTGATTTAAACTTTAGAAAATCCCTATATCTATTAACGTTTTACAAGGACAATGGCTTAACAGACATCATCTACCTTTTTTTCGTTATCAACCACCAAAGTTTTTTTATATAAGTTATCAAATAACTTGATTAAAAAAAATTATATTATTTGAATTAAAAGTTTAATTAATTGTCAGATACATCAGATCTATTTCTATGTATAAAGGTAGCCGTAAAATAAATCCACTAAGCTGAGTATTAGTGAGAAAGACGACATCCATGCATGAGAGATTGTATTTCTAGACTGAGAAAGATGACGAAAAAACGTAGAATCAAATCAGGTCATGGAAGCAACTATTCCAGGTCAATGAAACATTGTGTGATGTGTATTTCGAATCAGAATAAGCTTTAGGCATTCAGTTCACGAAGACGACGGCAATGAAATAAAAATCTATGTCGAGGTAGTTATAAAAGTTTCAATCGGATTGTTACTTCTTTTATTATTATCACAAATAAGACCAGGTTTGTTTTTACATATATGATGAATTTTTGTATCGAGGTATTGTCGGGATTATTGTAGAATAACTCCACTGTCAATGTAAAATCACAACGGTAGGTCCATTTCGATAGAGATGCAGGCATCACGCAGCTGGTGGGTCATCAGAAATGCTTTTCCAGTGGACCTCTCTCTGGGTCGGATGGATTATACTGGGCCAAGCCGTCTTCCCCAGGGAATGTAAATCACAAAAGCATGAGACGTGGGCCTGATGGCTATGATTTTTGAGGTGGCAATTTAAAGCAGGATAAACGAAGTTCGAGCCTATGGTTCTTCTGTCAAAACAAAAAAATATTTAATGGAAGCGAACCGTGCAACAATCATGCAAACCAAATGGGCTGGCTTAAACGGCAGGAGAGGGATAGGGCTTGAACGAAGTCATGGGGTCCTAGTGCTACAGCCGCTGAGGTGATGGTTAAGGAAACATAGGCATCAAATGCATTGAATTTCACCATCAGTTTTTATGGAAAAGAAAGCCACAAGGAGGTGAAGAAGCTGAGATTTTCGGATCCAAAACATTGGTAATGAAGTGATTGATTCCTCCGAGGTAGAAAATACTTAAAAATTCATGAAACATGTTTGAAACGCAATTCTAAATAGTGTAGTAATCCTCCTTCAAATAGCTACGTCATATGGGTATCCGCCAACCGAATCAGGTTAAGTCAATATCTGTGGTCTTGCTCCTCTTGATGGCAGACAATGCATGGGCTAAAATAATTTGTTATGGAATATGTTTCTTCGAAGAAAACACCCGAGTTTATTTTATTCAGTGGATGTATACCTCGTGTTACCAAGAACCAACACCGAGCTCTTTGGGCAGTATAATATAAAATAATCTTGGTTACCGAAAATTATGCGTCCCTACCGAAATCTAACAAATGTTTTGTATACCTTCCATTGTCGAATTAATAATGATCTTCAATAACATTATAGTCGGAAAGAGGACGAGGACCATACATGTGGAGTTTGGCCGAGCCACCATCGCCCAATGAGGCATGATTATAATGAACTAGCCTTTGGAAGTTAGAAAGGGTTTGAATTCCAATTTCCAGCAGGAGAGGAAGGGTGGTCGACGTGCATACAAGCAGGAGCATCGGGGGTCTAGAGAAAAAAACTATCCATGGCGATTTTGTGGGAACCAGCCGCGGACCCAAATCGAAGGACTGTACTGTTTGGATGGTCATGGATGGACTGATAAGAAATTAAGATCGTGCCCGTGCTAGAGAGCCATGGCTTAGGTGCAGGCCCCCCCTCGTTGCCCTGACATAAGGCTGCACGGAGGATCGCATATGATTTTATCCGTTTTGGGACAGAGGGTGCGCACTGGCTAACCACTTGTGCACAAGCTATCTATATACTTTTGGGTCAGCCTTTTTTTTTCTTTTTTTCTTTTTAACATTAAAATCATTTTTGGATTAATTTAAATAGCTTCTAAGAGTGTATTTTGTATCAGTTAATCGGCTCAAAATAATCCAATAATTTAATCTAATGTTAGTTTTAATGTCTGGATCTCCCAGGAGAATAAATTTTAATCAGCAGTCCAACTTTTTAAAGTTATTTTTAGCTGCTGTGAAGAATATAAAAATTATCTATTTCGTTTTTTTTATCATAAAAGTCTCGTAATTCTCGATTAAATATAAAAAATAGTACATTTTAATTTCTTTACATGGAATAATTTTCGTGAATCTCGCTTTACTTTTTATGTGGAATGGTTTTCTTTAATCTCACTTCAAGCATTCAAGAGATCAACGCAGTCTTAGACCGATTTTCAAATTTTAATAATGGTTGAGTCTTGAGTTTAATTTATTCACACCTAAATTGATAATTTAACATTAAAAAAACAAAATTCTATAAAGCTTATTGCTTTCACGTTTTGGATGTTTAACGTGGTTTCTATATGCTTTTTCAAATTGTTTTTAGTTTTAAAAAACATTAATTTTTTTTTATAATTTCAATATACTAATATAAAAAAAATATTTTTAAAAATATCTTACATGAAGTACCCTCTTGGTGACTCGTATTCATGTTCATGCCAGCCAGCAAGTCGCCTGGCTTCTTTTTCCTGCCTTAAATCCATGCTTGTCTCCCGAAGATTTGCCTTTTCATCTCCTACACGTGTCGTTGTGGGTTCTAAATGCAAAGTGACTTGCCTTCTACAGAGCCACGTGCCTTCTAGTACATGAGCAGGCAAGAACCCGTCGGCACCACCATCTGGCTCGTTGACCCCGTTCTGGTTCAACTGTGACGTCTTGCCACTCCTCTGCCGAGCTGGTGTCGTCCGCAAGTTTCCTTCCCGGTCCGTTTCAACTGGCTCGGGAGGTTACGTTCAAAATTCAAATGTCTGGACTGAAATCCACCATGAACATTTATGGTGCAAATTTTCAGTAGAAAAGTGATAGCATGGAATAACTCTTGATTCTTATTCGTGCTTTTGCTTTCGTGATTTCTTTGAGTTGGTGGCTCAAATAAATAGTTTGCTTGTTTTTATATCATTGTAATAGATTTAGACTTTAAAGAATTATATAAAACAGTATTTTCAAATCTACATATTCAGAAACATTTAACTAAATTTATAACACCGAATGACGTTTTTTTCCCCTGAAAAGGAGATTTAATGGCTTGCATATCAGCAGTACCTTAGAATAGCTGGGGAGATTTATTAGAGTTTGTCGTTTTATGGGTTTCGTTTTATGGGTTTCAGACATGTCTTTCCACAAAAAGTGTCATTAATGTCTTAAACAAAGGAAAAGCTAGTGCAGTCCTCCTGGACGTCTCCGGCCAAGATCGTGTTGGGGAATCCGACCG
This sequence comes from Populus ilicifolia, assembly GCA_015708895.1. Classification (NCBI taxonomy): domain Eukaryota; kingdom Viridiplantae; phylum Streptophyta; class Magnoliopsida; order Malpighiales; family Salicaceae; genus Populus; species Populus ilicifolia. The sequence goes on along the minus strand of SRLM01000613.1, from coordinate 135,489 downwards.
GTGATGTTCTGATATTTGCTCATAGGAGGGCCAAGCACACTGACACAATATTTAACGTGGTTCGGCAAAACCGCCTACATCCACGGGAGAAGTCAATATATTTAGAGATAGAGAAAAAATACAAAACAAATACATGGAGGAGGAGGATTACACCCTCTCATACTCAACTCTCACCTCTCTTTGCTGCAATGGCAGCAAGGCTGCTGTCATTGCAGCTCTCTCTTCCTCTCTACTCTCTTCACATTCTCACAATTCTCATCTCTCATTTTGCTCTCTAACATATGCCTCTATTTATAGGCATTCATGGAGGCTTTTCTTCAACAAAGGTGGCTGCCAACTCCAACTCTTCTTCAACAATGGTGGCTGCCAACCTTTGACATCTTGTATGAATGCACATGTTTGGTGCAATACCAAATGGTTGTTGCACATTAATGGCAACCAACCTAACAATCACCCCCTTTGCCATTCATGTAGGGCAACTGTCCTCTTTCTTCTTCAACACAAGCTTGCATCTTGCAGCTCTTCCAAGCTTTTCATTTTGAGAGCATCTTTGGCCAAGTTTATAGGTACTCACCAAACCTTTCAATCATCAGAGTAACCTAAGCACACCTTTTCTCACACAAAAGGATCACTATAACCAGATGGTCTGCCACATCACATCTGAATAGTGTTAACGCTTGTCTCTGGAACAACATTCCCCTTCGAGCGTGCTCGGTCCGGAATGATTCATCAAGCCTCTCATCAAGGCTTACAACACCCCCTCAAACGGATATTTCAAGTGCGACAGTCATTATTTGAGTATCTCAATATGATCACAAGCTCACCACTCTTCCAAGAGTTTACTCATCCAGGAGTTGCGCCTGCCCTCTGTTTCACCCTAGAAACCACGCCTTACTTCTCCATGAGTCTCCTACTCTTAGTCTCAAGAGTCCAGGTAGCTTTCCACCTTTAACCATGGGGGCAGCCCATAAAAGGTTGATCCATATCTGTCTTCATACTCTGAGTATTACAATGCCATTACCGAGCCCACCACCTTGACAAGAGTCAACTTGTTCCCGGAACCTGCGCATGCCCTTCTGCTCCTTCATAGCAGCCGCGTCTTAATGCTCCACAAGTCATCCACTTATTGTCCAAGGCAAATGTCTTCTAGCTCATTGATCTTTAGCATGGGGGCAATATCCATGAAAGTCAATCCTGCATTTATCTCCATACTCATCATAGCCCTTTCATTGGCTATCCATCTGTCCACTCATACCTAGCCATCACATTGGCTCTGGGGTGTTCTGAACTGGGCTCCTTTCACGGCCCTCACACCTTCTCCTGAGGTGTCTCCGCTCGTTGTCATGCGGCGGTCTAATTATAGGCTCATCTCATAGCCTCCATACCTTACTCCTGAGGTGTCTCCGCTCGTCATCATACGACGATCTAATCATGGGCTCATCTCATAGCCCTCACACCTTCTCCTGAGGTGTCTCCGCTCGTCGTCATGCGGCGGTCTAATTATAGGCTTTTCTCATAGCCCTCACACCTTCTCTTTAAGGTGTCTTCGCCTTTCATAGGCGATCACATCCTTCTTCAACTGAGATGCTTCAAAGTGGCTCCATAAATTCTCTACCACCATGTGGACTATGGGAGAGATCACTGCCACTAATTACATAGAAAGAGAAAGTTGCGGTATACTCCTCGCAATCCTCCACCTCAATTTCTATGTTTGGAGCTTCTACGCCTTTTCTGCTTAACAGCTCCACCCACACCAACTCTCTTTGGTGTCTTCGCCTTTCATCATAGGCGGTCGCCTTTTATCACAGGCGTTTGCACCCCCTCAATTAGGTGCATCTACAACAGCTCACCCTTCCATCTTTACATGCATTGAAAGGTCCTTGTTTGTTGCCTTTATCAAGAGCACAAGAGACTTCTTGTTGTACAACCTTTTCATACAGTCTCTGCTTTGAGCTTCATCTGGGAACTATTCTTTTCCTTGCACTTGTTGTCTCATTACAGTACCTCGTTGGATCCTCCGGGTACTCCTACACAATCTTCATGTGCTCTCGTGCAATTTTGGTTCTCCAGATTTCTCCCTATTCCTTGCTTATGTTTGACAGCAGCTCATCCTGTCACAACATCTATCCAAGTCAAAATAGGGTGTCAATCTTTATCCTTTTGCTGTATTTCTCTTCCATTATCAGGGTCTTCATCAATTCTCCCCTCGAGAAATTACAGTCACCGAATCTAACTTTCTTGGAGAAATCATCACTTCATCAGATCCTTGATCATACGGAACCCAACTGTTCCTTTGTGCCGTCATCCTGCTAGTCTTCAACAGTTTCATAACAAACTGTCACATATACGAAAATAGTACCGTATGGATAATCCTTCCACTAAGCAAGTTCCCAGGAAAGATTGGAGGGGTCACAACGGTCCCGCTTAAAACCCAATCTCCTAGACAGAACTTCTTAGGCCATATCTATCCATCGTACTGTCTTTCCGTATATACAACCATTTGCTAGCCTTGTCGCGGCATTTCTTTACAAGTGATCTGGGGTATCCTTGTTTTATACCTGATTTCTCAACATCTGGTGAGACTACCAGTGCTCAGATTCGTCAAGATTGGTCTTCATCAAATTTCACTCTCCACCTCAAATTGTCCACATGATCGGGTGTTTAGAGTGTCCCAATTTTACCTTCCCTTAAGGCAATTAAAATTCCCCACGTAATAGTTCATCGCATGTAATTGGGCAAACATGTGTGATTTCTTCTTCTTCAGCTCCATCGACCACCATGATGACCATCATATGCCTCCTGATCGGGCAATCTCTCTTTAATAATTCATCACTGCCATTTCTGATCTCAATCTCAACGATCGGACCGTACCATTGCATCCGGAACGATCAAATTAGCTGGAAACAAGTCTGAAATCGTCCAAATCGCACTTCAGACGGCTAAGATTTGATCAAAACAATTTTGGCCTGTTTAACGACCCAGATTCAATCTCAGAACCGGTTGCACGTAGACTCTGCCACACAGGATCAAAATCCAGGGAGCTGATGTGGCTGTAATGACGTGTCATCCACGTAGGACATATAGGTCAACAAAAGCTGACGTGGCAGTTTGACTGGTCAGAGTGCTGCTGTGTCAGGTGACGTGTCTGCTGACTGTGCAGAACTACTGACATGGCAGAGGACGTGGCAGTTTGACTGGTCAGAGTGCTGATGTGTCAGGTGACGTGTCTGGTGACTGTGCAGAACTGCTGACGTGGCTGATGACGTGGACAGTCACCCCGCCGGCGCATGCGACGGTTTCCGACGTCCGATTTCGACGCGGTTTTCACCAGTGGCTTCGTCTCTTCCTCCTCTACACAATGGTATGGTCAAAACACAATTTTGACAACTTTCATTTTTGAGCAAAATCAAACATCACGTTAAAACCATGTGCTCTGATACCAATTGTTGGGGAATCCCGACCGGTGATGTTCTGATATTTGCTCATAGGAGGGCGAAGCACACTGACACAATATTTAACGTGGTTCGGCAAAACCGCCTACATCCACAGGAGAAGTCAATATATTTAGAGATAGAGAAAAAATACAAAACAAATACATGGAGGAGGAGGATTACACCCTCTCATACTCAACTCTCACCTCTCTTTGCTGCACTTGCAGCTGCTGCAATGGCAGCAAGGCTGCTGTCATTGCAGCTCTCTCTTCCTCTCTACTCTCTTCACATTCTCACAATTCTCATCTCTCATTTTGCTCTCTAACATATGCCTCTATTTATAGGCGTTCATGGAGGCTTTTCTTCAACAAAGGTGGCTGTCAACTCCAACTCTTCTTCAACAATGGTGGCTGCCAACCTTTGACATCTTGTATGAATGCACATGTTTGGTGCAATACCAAATGGTTGTTACATATTAATAGCAACCAACCTAACAGATCGTGGATATCAGTCCCGACTGGTATGAAAATTCCAACCAAGCCTGATTTTCATGAGCATCGCTGAATGGGTTTTCTAAATAATTTATTTTACCTGATGAAAATGATGAGCAGAATATAAGTATTATTAAGATTTAATCCAGAACCCGATTTATAAAATACATTGAACACCATTGTTTTCTCAACCTTTACTTATCAATGTTCATGCATACACACGTTACAAAATCAATCCAAAAACATACTCGAACTACAGCCAACTGGACAGTGGATATACCACAGAACAAAGCAAGGGAAATTGATTGACACATGGGAGTTACTGAGCAGGGAAAAAAAAACAGAGAGAAAAGCTTGAAGCCCTTTTATTCACCGTCCATTGGCAGTCTCACCCCTTTATAACTCCCCTCCCCTCCCCTCCTCCTTGCACGAACGCGGTAGCTAGAGAAAGAGATACAAAAAAGCACTCAAAGAAGAATTTCTACCAATGGAGAGCCATGGCTCCTCTTTCTCTGGCTTGGACTCTTACTTTCGGGCCCTGGCACAGACCCCATCCCGTCTAGCCAGGCGAGCTTGTTCAGTCTCAACATCGCATGAAGAAATGAGCCAGGTCAAAACAAGGTCTGGTTCTGTCATGCAAAGAACTCTTCGTTGGTACGACCTTGTTGGGTTTGGCATCGGTGGTATGGTTGGTGCTGGTGTTTTCGTCATCACTGGTCATGCCAGCCGTCTCCGCGCTGGCCCTTCAGTTGTTATCTCCTATGCCATTGCTGGTCTCTGTGCTCTGCTCTCTTCCTTCTGTTACACCGAGTTCGCCGTTGACATGCCCGTCGCCGGCGGGGCTTTCAGTTATCTCCGTGTCACTTTTGGTCCGCTACAACCACTAATGTATTGTCAATGAGCTGTTGCTCTACCAGCATAAATGCTCACGGTGTTTTTCTTCTTTTCCTGAACAGGTGAATTTACTGCGTTCTTAACCGGTGCAAATCTTATAATGGATTATGTCTTGTCAAACGCTGCTGTTGCTAGGGGCTTCACTGCTTATCTAGGCTCAGCTATTGGCATTTCTACATCAAAATGGAGACTTGTCATCCATGGACTCCCTGATGGCTTCAATGAAATTGACACTTTCGCGGTTCTTGTTGTCTTAGCCATTACTCTCATCATCTGCTACAGGTACCATTATTGTTTGTTTTTTTTAATGTTCAGCGCATTCTCATCAGACCAGCTTACGCGTACTAAATTTGATTAGCTTGTTCTTGTTTTGTAGCACAAGAGAGAGTTCATTGGTGAACATGTTGTTAACAATTCTACACATTTTGTTCATTGGATTTGTGATACTAATGGGATTTTGGAAAGGAGATTGGAAGAACTTCACACAGCCTGCAAACCCAAACAACCCATCTGGGTTTTTCCCATTTGGAGCTCCTGGTGTGTTCAATGGAGCAGCCATGGTGTATTTGAGTTATATTGGATATGATGCTGTTTCTACTCTAGCTGAAGAAGTCCATAACCCTGTTAAGGATATCCCCATAGGAGTTTCAGGCTCTGTTATAATTGTCACCATTCTTTATTGCCTCATGGCTGCTTCAATGTCAATGCTCCTCCCTTATGATATGGTAATTACCAATGAATCAATCAGAACGATATCTAATTTAATGCTACTACAAATTAATTATAAGTAACTGGAATGTTCTTGTAATCGGGTGTGCTTGCGACCATGTAGATAGATGTGGACGCACCATTCTCGGCAGCATTCAGAGGCGAATCAGATGGCTGGCAATGGGTTTCTAATGTGATAGGGACGGGGGCCAGCTTTGGAATTCTTACATCCTTATTAGTTGCAATGTTGGGACAAGCTAGATACTTGTGTGTGATCGGACGGTCCAGTGTTGTCCCTGCCTGGTTTGCTAGGGTCCACCCGAAGACATCAACGCCTGTTAATGCTTCCGCATTTCTAGGTACGTGTTTTTATCTTCTTGTTGCTTGTTTTCATTGGAAATTTTCCTGTTCCTGTGAAGAAATGATACAGCTCTTTGCCATAGCTTTTACTGGGCTCGATGTTGTTTTTTATTTGTATTTTTTCTCTTCTTTTGGTGCTCACGACCAAAAAATAAAAATTGGTGTGTTTTCTGTTTGGGTTTTGTAACGAGATAGTCTTAAAACCGCAATTATACGTATAAGATATTAGATTTGATTAAACTGATTGGATAAATGTTTGAATAAAACAAAGCTATTTCCGAATCAGCTTGATGACCTCCACCCTATTTCGGGACGCTTTTCGGGTTATGACATTGCGTTCGTGGCATTATCTTTGGTGTTTTGTAGTTTGTTCTCGAAGATAAGCTGCTGGGGGCACAGGACCTACTTGAACCGTTTCGGTTTTGCCGGTGGTGGTGCATTTATGTTTTGATTAATGTTGCATCCCAAATCACTGGTAGATATATGGACCATTAATTAGCAGTAGCCGTTTTGCCTTCTTGTTGTGACTAGGATACAGCCATGCATGTCTCTAAAGAAATGCTTAGATTTGACATTATCTGGTTGTTTAACAGTGGGCGTAAGCTTGGTTAAATATTTTTCCCGGAAAATTATCGAGGCTAAGTACATCCAAGGGCATCCCTAATAGGAAAACTGTGCGAGGAACTTGCCCTTCGTCTCATGGTGTTTTAGAGACTCCTAGTTGGACCTCAGTACTAGCCAAATTGGCATGCCTCTGCTTTGTAGAAAGTGAAGAGGACGCGTGGGCATGCTTATTAGGTTCTCCAAATGGGTCTGTCTTGGTTCTTTCGGTACTGCGTAGTCCTTTTTGTTTGCATTACTTGGTTAATTACAAGTTCTGGAAGTAGGATTTGTTGTTTAATTAAGAAATACCGAAAGTCTTCTTGGAGACTACAAATCTTTTCTAAAGAGATGTGAATCATGTTTATATAAACAGATTAGGCAGGATTTAATATGCGTCTCTGAAAAGAAGTGGATGGATTGAAGAGAGCACACGCCAAGCATTTACATAGATATATATGGGCTAGATCTCAGCAGCATTTGTTAATGTACACTCGATGCCCAAGACATGAACTAATCACCAATCCATCCCCTGTTTTCCAAACAACTAATAATTGCATGTGTTTATTTTTCCTAAAAATAAACACTACAGTTGTATTTGCTCGAAAAACTTACGATTCCGAACTTAATCCAAGCTAGATTTCAAGTTGAACTAAAAAATTATTGACTCGAATAACTAGATCTTTTTCAAATTAGTCAGTAGTTTAATAATTATGCTGCTATGTAGGGTATTTGTTGAAATTTCTTTAAATGCATGATAGATATGGATAGTTGATGTTGGGTTTAGTACGTGTTTTTATCGATTATTTTTAATATATAAGTTAACTTGTAAATTTCATGCCTTGTGTTATCTTAATCACGTGCCGTGATTCTCTTTCAGGAATCTTCACTGCAGCAATTGCGCTGTTCACTGATTTAAATGTCCTCCTCAACCTTGTATCAATAGGCACGCTATTTGTCTTCTACATGGTGGCCACTGCTTTGGTTTACAGACGTTACGTTGCGATAGGGACGACTAACCCATGGCCGACATTATCCTTCCTGTGTTCAATTTCCTTCACCTCTATTCTATTCACTCTCATATGGCATTTCATGCCTAATGGCAAGGGAAAAGCCCTTATGCTCGGAGCTTGCGCGGTGATAGCGATTGCAATAATACAGATCTTTCATTGCATTGTGCCACAGGCAAGAAAACCTGAATTTTGGGGTGTTCCGTTGATGCCATGGATACCATGTGCATCTATCTTCTTGAACATATTCCTGTTGGGGTCTCTTGATGGTCCATCATACGTGCGTTTCGTCTTCTTTTCAGCTCTAGCTGTGCTTGTGTATGTTCTATACAGTGTCCACGCTAGCTTCGATGCTGAAGGGGGAGGCTCCGTCGGTCAAAAGAATGGCGAGACTACGAGGGAATCAGACGAGAGTGAGGACCATAATTCTTTCAAAGTGTAAAAATCTCTCCTTTCTCTTTACCTTTTATCTTGGTAATGACTTCTACTTTTTGAGCGTTTGATGGATAAGATAAAAGGAGGGCATAGGATAGAATAAAGAGTTGTGCAATTTTGCAAGAGTCGCTACCTTGTATAGCTGGTAAATGGGAGTAGGAATAGAAGTCAATCCCCTTGTGTTTTCTCAACTAAAATCCAAGTATTATTGTTGAATAAAAGGGATTTTGACATCGAATAAAAAGTGGGATTTTGTAGAAAATATACTTGGATGATCTCGATGGATCGATTCAAAGAAATGGGTCTCGAGAGGAAGGTGGATACGATGTCAATTTGAAAAGGGCAAGATGCTTTGCATGGGTTGATGATTATTGACGTTGATTGGCTAATTAATTACAAATTGACAATTACCAAATCACTTCTTTCACTTGAATAAGTGGTTGGCAAATGTAATGGATAAAAGTTGGAACCACGCTGTCGATGGTTGATTGAAAAGGACAATTTCCCATGTCCTATCACTCCTTTCCTGGCCTCGATGAAAGCTTAACCTAGGTCAAATCATGTTCGATTATTACAGGGTAGAAGATAGTCATGGAGTTGATTCTCATCTTCTTCTGACTGCAAGAAGCATGATGATGAAGCTGAGAGTCCCAGTTAGGGTTTAGGGTAGACTCGTAGGTGAACTAATCCTTGGGGGAAATTTCTCCCTTTCAAGGATTAGTACCTTTATTTCAACTTTTCAATCTAATCATCTCTCTTTTAATTAGAGACTGGTCAGGGATTTTCTCTCCCACGATAAATAAAAAGAAAGAGAAGGGAAAATAAAAGCAAAAGGCCATGCCTTGTGACAAAATAAACATGGAAACAAAGAATTATGGGCCAACTATCGGTTCCATGTCCTTACCGAATCCTTTTTGTCTAGTGCATGAGTCAATTTGCACCTGTTTTTTCATTCTCATCCACAAAACTTTGTCCTCACCTTGTTATTGTTGTTATAAAAACATTTTTTTAATTGAAATAGCATTTTTTATATTTTTAATATTAACAAATCAAAACCGTCTAAAAACACATAAATTTATATTTTCTGAGGAATAAAGCGATTGACAAGACATGTTGTAACACAAAAACTACTACGGAAAAAAAGAGTCATTTTTCTTTCGTTGTTGATAAGGGTTTAATTGTAACTTGATTCTCCTCTAATCCTTGTCCATACTAGAATACCTGAATTGTCATCATCCTTTATTTTCTACCAAGAAGAGTGAGATCGTTTGACAGATCACAAAATCTGATTTTCACTTCTGGGATCTTTCTGGGGGGTCAATTTGCGATGAGAATTGTGCTCCAGAGCATCTTGAAGATCAAGGGCGGTGGATGCCTGCAGCAAGGAGTGGGTGGTCGCAATTGTGTGGTTAATTTCCACTAAAATCTCGAAGTCATGACGCCATGCTTATATTCTTTCACACTCCGCACTGCTCCCTTTTTCCCTTTTCTAACCAGAGAATAAACAGTTCTTCGAGCTGTTATTGTTCTGTCAAAAGTTAAAATATATTCCTCGAGGTCATGTTGCGTCAATGGATTTTGCCATAAAGATAAAGAACTATGCATCAGTCACATCTTTAAAAACAATCATGTGAACTAATCGTAAAAGAGAATAACGTCACCTTCTTGTAAAATTATGTTCTTACAAATCATGTGATTTTCATTTTCAAAGAAGAAAACATGAACGAGAATCAACTTCAACTTGGTCAATGTAATTACGCTCATCTTAAGATTGAACATATCACTTGCCAACGGAATGATTTTGAGGTTTAATAATGGGTGTGAAAAGATAAAACAACACCTTAACAAAGAAATCCTTCAAAAAACCAGTCCATTTTGCTTTAAAAAGATATAGAAGTTTTCTGATAGAGAAGAAAAAATGTCGCTCCAAGAGAGAAGAAGAAGATGGAGGAGGATATAATTTGTCCTTTAGTCTTTATATATATATATGTATATATAAGAGTAATTTATTCATTTTGTTGTCATTAAAACATTTTGTACTTGAAAACGTGTCGAACCTTGGGAGATTTTTTGTAATTATTCCCGAGTCTCAACATAAATATATGTTAGAGGAGGAGGGGAGATGACGAATATGCCCTCAGAAATAAATCTCAAAAACCAAGCTGTCTGTTTAATTAGATACTACCCAATTACCCATAATCTAGTTAAATTCTAGAAGATGAACAGACTGATGACGTCGTGGCAGGGTTAAAGGACTTATAACTCCTATTTACATGGTATCTTCAACATGGTAATCATTTGTAACAGGACTCAATCAAGATGGAATAATAGTTGGAGGACGCATTTTGTCCCCTCGTTTTAAATTTCTTTCCCATTCCCTATTCCACCATTAAAATTGATTTAAGATTCCCGTTAGGGTTTGCATAGCACGTGAATTCCGATGGGATGTTTCACATGATTTTTGCTTCTAACTTGGTGTTTTTATATATATATATATATTTAATGTATTGAAAATAAAAATATAAAAAAATCATTTTGATATATTTTTAACCAAAAAATTATTTAAAAAAACATGTTATACCACAATCCCAATCACCGCAACCTTTAAACAAGAGACTTGCTGCGAGAGTCTGAGTGGTGCTATCACTGTCCCAACCACAAAAATCATGAGATGCTCGCTCGTCGCCACGACGAATTGCTATTAGCAAGGAGAGGGGGTGAGGATAGATGATCATGGGGCTAGCTGGAACATCTCTTATTTGGCCCCTTGGTAGTGACTTTCCGTTTAATTCTCGGTGATGATCCTGTGAAAAGACTCCTCCTTCCGAGAGATAATCCAGCCTAACGTGTGTGGTTTTACAGGCATTCTGCAAGCAGGCGTTGGAAAAAATCGGAGGATAAAGAATGAGAGAGAGAGTCGTGGTCATGCAACTGTCATAGAAAAAACACGAGGGTCCACAAAATTCGTGCCTCGGTGATTTTGCAGATTTTTGTCTTAGTTTCCTGGCCCCCCCCGTGCCTCTTCAGTGTTTATTTGCCATGCAAGCATGATAATCTGTGTCGGTCCTCGCTTATGTTCCTGTCTCCATCGTCTTAAAGAACATTTTGTGTCCAACTAGCATCAACTTGCTCGAATGACACGCAATTCCTTGTAAATGAGATTCTTTCTTCACAAAAATATTTTGAGTGCTCTCTCTCGGAGATAAAATCTTGATTTTTCCATGTCCACTTAAATTCATGTGATCTTAAATACCATGACAAGGCATAAGTTATTAAATTATTGTTTATAGATTATCCAAAGGGTGTTTTTTTTAAAAAAAATACTTAAATTATTTTAGTGAGTTTGATGATATTTATAGTGTATAATACTTTTTTAAAAGTGTTATTCAATTAAAAATATATCATATATATTTTTTAATATTAATACATCAAAATCATTGAGAAATACATAAAAAATATTAATTTAATATATTTTTAACCAAAAACAAATTAATCAGCATTTTAGTTGTGAAAAACCCACAACAATTCTTAATAAATATCACACTATAAGAGAAACCAGAAAGAACATGGTCCGAACAGCCTGTTTTTATAAAAGTAATTAGTTTTTATTTTTATAATTTAAAAATAAAAATACATAATATAAATTTATAATATATCTTAAACCACCCAAAAAAATCTTAACAATTCAAAGAATACTAATAATTTTTTCATAATATTTATTTACCACACCAGAAGGTGCCCCCACCCCCAACTTATTATTCATGATTGACAATAAAAATAAAAAAATAAATCCTAAAAGGATAGATTTCATCATTTCACTATAGCACCTGCGACATCCACCACAACAAAACTCTACTAGAATGTTAAAAAAGCACGCCAAATAAATGGTGATTCAACAGTTTAAGCTTTTATTGTTATAATATGAAAACAGAACTATATGACATGAATTAATAGTAAATCAGGAACCACCCATAAAATCTAAGCAAATATTAATAATTTTTTTATAATACACATTTATCATATCACGATGGTGATGCCCACACACCCCATCTTATTATTCACCCCTGGTGCTAAAAACAGGAAATAAATCATAGAAAGACAGATGCTGCCGTGTCAATCTGCAATCTGTAGCATCTGCATGGGAGCCAGGAACTTTAAAAAGCAAAGCTACTGGAATGTCAAAATTACACTGGTTGCAAACCTAATCTTGAAACCTGATATTCATAATGGCCAGAATCCAATCCTCCTATCCAAAGATGTAATGAAAAAGATAGTTACCATCTTATCTTACCAGCCGGCTCTAAATCCTTGTCAGTTGTCCAGAACAAAAGAAGGAAAAATCATTTTCTTTGTTGATTTCATGTGAAAAATTTGGAACCGAGCTGATGCAATTGAAAAAACGAAGAACATTGTTCACCCAGCAAAGCCCAGTTTTTAAGGCCTTCTTCTGACCCATTCAAATTCTCGCGCCCTTACCTAAAGAAAACATGTCTGGTCCACAAGAAAGAAGAAATGAAGAAACATCCCTTGCAAGAACATTAAAATATCTAGGACCATATGCAACAAGAGGAGATTCAATTGCAATGTTATTGATTACAACAAACAGTCCTGTTCCGTAGCTAATGCTACCAAAAAACCTGATATAATAACCCAACAAGACCTTTTCTTCGAGGTCATCAAAGTATAAAGTTGCATTCTTTATTACATTTCCGTGCAAAAAATCGAGAACCCGTTAAAGGGACGGCCTGCCTTGAGCAAGTTATTGGATTGGGGTTAGAAACAGTGACCTTAACGTCAAATATGTTAATGATAGTGTGGTTTAATTCGCATTACTTGCAAATTGTTTGATGAAATGCCTGAGAGATATGCGGTTTCATGGAATACGATGATTGGTATTTGTATACAGAACGGATAGGGGGAAAGGGGCATTAGATATTTTTTTGGAAATGCGAAGAGAAGGAAGCCCATTTAGTGAATTTACGTGTTGTTTTGTGTAGGCAATTGCATGCCTTTTCTGTCAAGGCCGATAGAGGAACTGCATTCCTTGATGTTTATGCAAAAAAGCGGGTACTGCATGTCTGTGGGAACTGCATTCCTTGATGTTTATGCAAAACGTGGGCTGATAGAGGGAGCGAGTTGTATTTTGAAGGCAGTGTCTTTTGGTGTGGGTAATCAAATGTTTATGAGGAGGGCTTGGTGTTGCTTGCTAGAGGGAAGGAAATGGGGCTTGATACAATCAGTTTATGATATCAACTTTGGCAGCTTCGATTGAAGGCTGGCAGGTGCACGCTATTGTTTGTGGGGTTTTGGTTCAAATAATGTTTTTTCGCTTCCACTCTTCTAGACATGTATGCCAAATGTGGTACCATAAAAGAGGCTTATGCTGTGTTTTGTGACATAGAAAGAATAGGGTGTTGTCTTGTGGAATGTGATGATTTCTGCGTTTGCTAAACATGCTTGCTCTTTGGGAGTGATGAATTTATTTGAGGAAATGCAGCAGATGGTTGTGCACCCCGACAAGGGACGAAGCTATTTCAAACTTATGACAGGAGAGCACAACGTGTCACCAAATGTCCTTCACTGTTCATGCATGGTTGATAGTCCATGAAGCTCGTGAATTGATGAAGAGAATACCATTTGCTGCTACTGCTTCAATGTGGGGATCGCATCTTGTATGGTTGATGGTCCATGAAGCTCATGAATTGATGAAGAGAATACCATTTGTTGCCACTGCTTCAATGTAGGGATCGCATCTTGTCTCTTGCAGTGTTCAGGGGAATCTTGAATTGGCTGAGATTGCAGCGAAGAACCTTTTCGAGATGGAACCTTGACAACCGGGCAAACTATGTTTTGCTAGCAAACACTTACGCTGCTAGTAATAAGTGAGTCTCCTAAAGAAATCGAGGTCATGAAGGAGAGGCCTCAAAGTTGGATTGAAATTAAGGACAAAGTTCACACTTTTATGGCCAGTAAGAGAACCCATCCTAGAATTACCGATATATATTTAGAGTTGGATTATTTGCTTGGAGAGATGATTAAACCGCGTAATAAAGCTGAAACTGACTGTGGCCTTCATGATCTTTAAGAGAGTTGAAAGCAAGAACCCTTGAACCACCATAAAGAGAAGCTTACATTTGGGCTGATTTACATGCTTCCTAGGGCACGTATGAGGCCATTCTTTTATGAAGCTTGCTTCAAGCGTTACTGGTCAGGAAATAATTGTTAGGGACACAAATAAGTTTCACCATGTCTGAAATGGATGCTGTTCTTGAGGGAGTTTTGGTGAGATGCTAGTTTACATGCTGTTAGTCTTTTCTGAAACCGACTGTGGCCCGTATGTGTTGTGCAATCATCTGTAGTATTTGTATGCAAAATGTCAGGAGTTGAAGTTTGAGTGATCGACACTTCATTCATCTGAATATCATGGTTACTTTTGCTCAAGCAGACGGTAAACGGACTTATCTCCAAACTTGACCGGAGAATATATTAAGCAGAGATGGAATCTCACCTTCTGAAATAGAATTTTAGCAGGCAGATTGACTTACTTCTTTAATAACATGGGAGATCTCCCAAGTTACAAGCTCATGGTAATCTAATGGTCCTCACATTTTAGTCTTGCTTGTGTATTTATTTATTTATCTCCCCTCTTGTTTTGTGTGGGAAGGAAGTCTTCCTAGTTTCTCTCATTTTCTAACTTCAGGGTGCTTTGCTAGGCTCTGAAGCCGTATATCCAGTAACATTCTGAAGCTACGACAGCTACATGGCCACCGTAATGTGCTCGGAGCCAGGGATGGATGTGGTATAATCATATCATACTCTTAAAGATGAATATATATCGCTGCCAGTCAGAAAGAAAGAGGGAGATTCTCTAAAACCATATTTTTGGGCATTTGGAATATGTTTACTAGTTCGATGCTTTCATTTGTCTCTGTTTTCAATCATATTTTTGGGCATTTGGAATCTGAACGCTTTCAAATTCTTGGGAACTCTCAACTAAAGATTTCCATCCATTTTTAAGGTTTTCTGTCTATATTTTCTTTCAAATTACACATTAAAAAAAGTCATCATCTTGCAGTAAGCTTATGTCTTATGTTGAATTATTCAATAGAAATCCTCAATGAAAAATCAAAATAGCTTGGGTGTAAAACTAATAGAAGATATAATTTAGGTATAATTCAAAGTTGAGACCAGCATAATAAGCTGGGTATCTATTTTAAGTTTTATCTGAATAAAATCCAATCATTTAATGTAAAAAAAGAGAGGAGAAATACAATATTAATTTGTTTTAAGGGAACAAGTTCACTGGATTGCTAATAATTAATGCCTCTAAAATCTGATTTATATCTCAGTATTTGACAACAGAAGAACCACACACATGCCTTGCGATAATATAAATCTGAAGAGAAAAATATAAGAAAAGAGATAGAGCTAGCAATTGGTCATTTTAGCTTCATATCCTAATTGAATCATTTTTTTTTCCCGGTGCAGCGTTTATCGAAATTAAGCTCCAACTCCTCCCTTAGCCATTCATAGCCTAGTGCACATGCAAAGAGAATAGTTTTTTTCGAACATTGACTCTAAATTTGAACTGAAGGAAGCCAAACCACGAAACATGCTATTAAAACAGTTAAAGTATGCTTCCCCTAGCGGTGGAAGGGGCTTGTTTCCTTCCACTGCATCTGGGTTCGAACCCTGGCGTGCACGCCTGCCACCCCCGCGGTGCCTTACATGTCTACTGGGTTTGCAGGGTATTCAGTGGGCTGTGGGGATTAGTCGTGGTGCGCGTAAGCTGGCCCGGACACCCCACGTAAATAAAAAAAAAAACAGTTTAAAGCATGCACCAAACAGCTTGGTGTAGTGGTGGGAGGAGCTTGTCTTTTTTTACTGTATCTGAGTTCGAGTTTTGACGTGCACGCCTGTCATCCCCGTGGTGCCTTACCTATCTTCTGGGTTTGCAGGGTATTCAGTGAGCCATGAAAATTAGTCGTGATGCGGGCAAACTGGCCCAGACACCCCACATAAAAAAAATAGTTAAAGTATAATAACCCATCAACAACCTTTTCTTAGTGTTCATGAACAAATGTTAAAGAAAAATAGAGAATTTTTATTAAAAAAAAACAACAAAACACTCTTCCTAGCTTATGTCCATGATGTGTTTATTTTTGTGATCTGATAATATTTTTAATTTTTTTAAGTTTTAACAAAAGTTAAGAGGAAAAAATATAATTTTTTATTTCAAAAAACATATTGTATTTATTTTCTAGTTTAATCTGTATTTTTAAATTTTAAATTATTTTAATGGGTTGGTATTAAAAATAAATTTTAAAAACTTAAAAATAAATTTTATGGAACATGCATAACTCAGAGCCTAATCTTGATCAACATAAAAAAGATTAGAACTGATTGATTAATTGACAAGGATTAATATTAAAAAATAAAATAAAAAAATAACATTATTTAAATAAAAATATTAACCTGGGTTGTTTGTTTTGTGAATGATTACTGCTTATTTTTCTCAAGCCGGTCCCCAGATTTATGGATAATATTATTTAGTACAAAAACCTGAAAGAAAAGAAATTGATGAATTAATTTTTCAACCTCCAGTAACAATTTTTTCTTCTCGTAAAAAACCACTATTGTTTACTGACCGGTTAAAATAAAAAAGGAACCGGATGAAGTAAGATCGCCTAAAAAGAAGAAGTAATGGGCCTGTTATCTTCACATATATCAGTCCGGCCCATGAAGCTATAAGATGAATATAAAAGAGTGACGGGAGAAAAACCCTACGCCTTATATACGCACGCCCCCTATTCCTCAAGCAGCCGCTCCTCGTTCTCACCTGTGCTCTCCTCTTGAAGGTAACACTCACCCTCTTCGCTCCTGCTTCATGTCTCCATCTTGTGAGACAGATAATTTGTGTATGATTTAGTTCAGTGAACAATTATTGCTTTTGCTGCTTTCGTGTGTATTTGATCTGTCTGGTTGCTAAGATGACGTGGGAAAGGGGGAGGGGGTTATTCGGCTTTGTTTTTCTGTTTTGAATATTTAGTTTCTTAGGAATGGGAATGCA
This sequence comes from Populus ilicifolia, assembly GCA_015708895.1. NCBI lineage: Eukaryota > Viridiplantae > Streptophyta > Magnoliopsida > Malpighiales > Salicaceae > Populus > Populus ilicifolia. The sequence goes on along the minus strand of SRLM01000613.1, from coordinate 118,490 downwards.
AAACTACTGTGATATTGCTCTTGTTTACGGATTTTGTGTAGTGACTGATTTGTTTGTTTTCTGAGAAAGTATGAGATTGAAATCGGTTTTATTGATTGGCTTACTGTTTTGAATGATTAAAGAAGTGATTTTAGACTTGTTTGAAAATGTACATAGTTTTGCTGCTGGAAACTTTTGAAGTTTTGTGTTGTCTGTCATTTTGATGTTTAGTGAACGCTGGTTGTCGATTTTATTTCTCTTTTTCTTTTTTTGTTCTTGTTAGAGGAGCCCTGTCGAACTAATATGACGTCATTAGGGGTTTACAGCTCATTTGAAACTGAAAACAGGATTGTTTTTGTTCTGTTTTTATATATCTGCCATGACTTGAATTGGTTATCTATCGTATATGAGGAACTTTTGTAGGAGTTTATCTCCTCGGTGAAATATCTGGCTTTGAGATAAAGAATTAACTCTCCAAGCTGTCTTCTTGTAGCTCATTTGCATTTTGGTTCTCATGTTATCGTGTATGAACATAGAGTTGTTTTGTATTGGGTCATTACCACTGCCATTTCTCATGTTTTGCTTGCGTGGTTCCTGAAAGGAAATGATGATCAGCATTACAGTTTCAGTTAATCATATGTTTTCTTTGTTGCAGCAGCAGCAGCTAATCTGTGAAGATGGGTCGTGTTCGTACCAAGACAGTGAAGAAGTCCTCACGCCAGGTTATTGAGAGGTACTACTCTAAAATGACATTGGATTTCCACACCAACAAGAAGATTTTGGAAGAGGTTGCTATCATCCCCTCAAAGAGGCTCCGCAACAAGATTGCTGGGTTCTCTACCCATCTAATGAAGCGTATTCAGAAGGGACCAGTCCGTGGCATCTCACTGAAACTTCAAGAGGAAGAGCGCGAGCGTCGAATGGACTTTGTGCCTGAAGAGTCTGCCATTAAGATCCAAGAGATTAAAGTTGACAAAGAGACCATTGACATGCTTGCTGCCCTTGGTATGTCAGACTTTCCTGGGATTGTTGAAGTTGAACCTCAGCCTATGGTGCCCACCCAGGGCTTTGGCAGAGGAGGTGGTGCTAGGAGGTACTAGAGTTAAATAGCCTCATCGAGATGTTCAAGTGCGAGCGCCAGAACTTTAAATTTTTGTGTCTGAATGTCTTTTATTTAGTGCTCACTTTCAGAGTTTTTATTTATATTAATGGTATTTGTGCTTGATGTTTTAAACTGGAGAATTAGTTGATTTTGCTGTTAAAAGACTGATACTTTAGTTGATTCAATCCTGTCATCTAATACCTTTTTTTGTAATGTGTTCAATTACATGAACAACTTGAATTATAAATCATGTGTGATATCACAAGTCTGAAAAAAATTGTATTGTTTTTTCTTCCATGGATTTGGCGAAGGACTGTGGCAAGCGCAGGCTGTATGACCCTAGAACTCGTTTGCTATTTTCACTACCAGCTTGTGTTGCTGCTACAGGTGGAATGATTGTTATGATGTCTAAAATAGTTTTTAAAATATAAAATGGAAACTAATTTAAAAAATAACTACACTATAATCACATCTTCTTATGATGCTTCATAAGGTAGCATCCTGCCTGACCGTAATGTCCTCGAGTAACTCCTTGTTAGATTTATCTCAACGTATTCAGTTCATCGTGAATGAGAATTGGCCCAAGGTTTCTGCCTTAGGTGACAGGTTCCATGGCAAATCCAACACATCTATTTCTAGCCCACGTACGGGCCTGGTTCTAGCCCATACAAAGAGAATAAGTATCCAAGGTTTCAAAAACTACCTTTTGTCCCCACCATTTTCTGAGCCTTGGCTCTCCACAGATAATGGATATTTTGCCTCTCTCCACCATCCCGCACTTTCCTCATTGCCCCCCTCCTTTCTCCTCCTCCACCACCGCCACCACAACCACCGCTTCCATTTCTTTCTCCCTTAAAACACCACCTCCACCGCCACCAGAACCCACCAATTCTTCCTCTATCCGCCGTCCCAAATCACTCAACCCCGCCCCCGCCCCCACAACTCCTAAAATCCCCCCGAACCCACTCAAAACCCTCCTTAACCCCTCCAAACCCCAAATAACAAGCTCCAGTACCCCTAGCACCACTAACCCTCTTTCTCTCTCCACCAAACTCCGCCTCAGCAGCAAACTCTCTCCCCCGCCGCCGCCGCCGCCACTTGAAACCACTCAAACCCCAGAAGCTGAAACCCAAGAAAAGACTCGAAAAGTAGATAACGAAGCCCCCAAAACTGATTTCTGCCAAAAAGGGAAGATCTTTATTGGAAATTTACCAAACTGGATAAAAAAACGCGAACTTTCTGAATTCTTTCGCCAATTCGGTCCTATAAAGAATGTAATTTTGATAAATGGTCATAATGAGACTGAAAGGAATGCTGGTTTCGGGTTTATTATCTATGATGGTCCAACTGCGGAGAAGTCTGCAATGAAAGCTGAGGAATTTGATGGAATGGAGTTTCATGGGAGGGTTTTGACTGTGAAATTGGATGATGGGAGAAGATTGAAGGCGAAAGCTGAGGAAAGGAAGAATTGGGTTGATGGAGAGGATGGGGGTGACTATAGGTCTAAATGGCACGAAGAAAGAGAAGGGTCTACAAAGGCTTTTCGGAAGGTTTTAGACACGCAACCGGAGAATTGGCAGGCAGTTGTTAGTGCTTTCGAAAGGATTAAGAAGGTAAAAGGTTTCAGACACTCTTATTGTTAGGCTTGTAGTTTTAAGTTGACTAAGTAGAAAAAATGTGGACGACTTGTAAGATTCAGGTCGTCAACAGTAGAAAATAATGAATTCCATATTAATCTGTGTCTGGCCATAGATATATATAGCCACGACTTGTGCAGATTATGCTAACCGTGGTCTAAGTGGATAATCGTTAACTTTTAAGGGGATGATTTGTGCGTAATGGGTTGATTCGTTATGCATATTGCTTCTAAATGATGGGAAAATATTGCATGGTCATATCATGGGTGACCTTTTATATTTAAGAAGTTATGATAGCTCTTACTTAGTCATTAGCAATTTCCTCTTTTTTCCCATCGTTTTATTAGCCTGCTAGAAGGGAGTTTGGATTAATGGTGGGTTACTATGCGAGGCGAGGGGATATGCATCGTGCAAGACAAACTTTTGAGAGCATGCGTGCAAGGGGAATATATCCGAGTTCACATGTCTATACAAGGTAAAATCTTTGATAACACATCTCTAGTCTTGCTTATTTGTGATTTAAGTTGAATAACTTCTTTATGAGCTTCTTCATCTGTTGAAATACTGGTCATCCATCCAAATTGTCTTCAGTGCATGCATATTAGGCAAGCAATGTGTCTGGTGGCAAATTCTGTTTAGGATGCAGTCGTTCTGAAAAATATTTAACTCCAAGTATAGTCTATCCAAACGAGATTGTAGGGCTTTCAGCGTTGAATTTCATACATTAGTTATGTGTTTTTTCTTCATTCACGTGTTATTCATTTTTTGGGTAATTTGGCAATGTCTGTTAAAGGTTGCTTCCCAAATGTAATTTTTGTTCAATTAACAGGAACTTGGTCCTTCATAGTTTTAGAGGTTAATTGTTATGTAATTTAATTTTCTTCTATTTTCATTGAAGTTATTTATTTCATGCAGCCTTATTCACGCTTATGCAGTTGGTAGAGACATGGAAGAAGCACTGTCTTGTGTTAGGAAAATGAAGGAAGAGGGTGTTGAAATGAGTCTGGTGACATATAGTATAGTTGTTGGAGGATTTGCCAAAATTGGCAATGCTGAGTAAGTACATATTACCTTTAGTACCTTTTCTTGAAGAACATATCTGTTTCATTAACCTTGCTTTTGGAGATTATCCTTTTGAAGCCTCCTTTTATTCTCACCTTGTTGTCAAGCCTTTGGTTTTATGTGTTTATATTTCTTAGTTGTGCAGTGGCTTATTCTTTAAACTAAAGTAACTGCAGGTTTTTAAGACTTGATCAACATACAAAAGCTTTGATGATTTATGCTTCAAACTTAGCAATTGCAACTTGTTCAGTTGTGTTCAAGTCTTGATTTTCTATATAGCAAAACATTGCAACTTTGGTTTTTGTTTCAGGAGTTCCTCCCCATGCTAATAATAACTAAACGTTGATTTTGAAGAGCTGCAGAGCACTGGTTCAAGGAGGCCAAAGAGAGGCATACAAATTTGAATGCAATCATTTATGGGAGCATTATATATGCTTATTGGTCAGTATTATGTTTGAAATTCAAGTCTATATTGATTTCTTTTCATTACACACACGCACGCGCACACACACACGCTCTGATCACTTAAATATGCTGAACACTTTATCATGTTGATGCTGAATAGTTCCTTGGCAATAAATGTGAGGTCAAATACGTATGCTTTAGCGTACAGGTTTGTATGTATGTACTCATATAATAGTGATCATTTTAGGGGCTTTTGTTTGGTGCATCATCAATTCTCCTACTGCCAAGTGCAATTTTTGGGCCCCAAGTCTTTGGGGTGCCAACTTTATTAAATTGTTGAAGGCTAGGACCATATCCGAGGATCCTGTGTAGGTCTCTGGTACGTGTTAAATGGATCCTTGGATGCTTATTGAATTAGGTTGCATGATAAAATTTGTATCTGTTGATTCTGTTCATGTTCTCTACACATTATACTCTAGTCCCTGTTAAAATCTTTTCCAAGTTTATGAGGTGCTTTCATAAACTCACAATATCTTCACTCATCCATCAATTACAGTCAGTCATGCAATATGGATCGAGCTGAATCTTTGGTGAGGGAGATGGAAGAAGAAGGTATAGATGCTCCTATTGACATATATCATACCATGATGGATGGTTACACTATGATTGGAAATGAAGAAAAATGTCTGATTGTATTCAAAAGGCTTAAGGTAACAAAACGATAATGTTGTAGAGCTTATTACATGCAAGGTGCTTATGTGTGTGCCTTAGTTTTGTAAGTTTTGTTTGCATTGGAGGTGTGTTCTGTGTCTTTTAGCTTTGTCAACCCCCCCTCTTGCTCTCGAATGCCAAAATCATTTGAGGCTAGATAGAAAAATATGCATTTTTTGATAACATGTAATTGCAAAGCTTCACCTTTGCCTTTTATACTCTTTCATGAAGAATTTATATGAATTATATGATAATTCGTATCTTATATCATCCCTTCATGCTAAATCACTATATGCATGTTGTAGGAATGTGGATTTGCTCCTTCAGTTATTAGCTATGGATGTCTCATCAATATGTACACCAAGGTAAGCCTTTTGTCATTTTACCTTTCATTCTAAAATTCTTGTATCTTATTCTATTTTAAAGCTCCCTTACTCACTAGCCTAGTGAAGCAACTTGACACCAGGAATGCTTGTGATTTAAGGAACGGACAGCCCTAGCTCAAGATGTTACTATATAAACATTTTGGACAAAACTGTGTGGAGCTAAGCATGTCATTGCTTAAATCAAATTGATTCATAATTCGCTGCACAAGGATAATGTAAAACATAAATTGGAAGAATGAACTCAGATCCTGGAGTCCATGAAAAGTATAAAACTGTGATAAGTTAAAAAGAGATCTTTTAGATGCCTCCAATCATTTGTTTTGACCTTCTCTCGGAGTTGTGCCTTGAAAGAGTGGGATAATTAGACAGTGTCCTTTACTGAGGGATCATGTTGGAGGATGGCAGGCGGAATTGTTTGTTGCGAGGGCTTATGACTTTAGTGCTAAGAAAACTGGGATCCAGTCCTTTTGAATGTCTAAATTACTTCGGAGAATTGGGCATCAGGTTGTCTTCCAGAAGCATAATATTTCTTTGTTTGAGTATCCTAGAAGAATGACCATTAGGGAGGATGCAGTGGAATTTGTTTGTTGTTAAGGCTTGTGACTTCAGTGTTAAGAATGCTGGGATCCGGTTCATTTTAACTGGAATCTTCTGAAAGTTTGGCACCAAAATTTCGTTCCTGCGGCAATTTGAGTTTCAGAAAGCTTGAGAGAAGGTTGAGATTTTTACACGAGGGAGCGGAATCTTCCTGCTTCATGAGGATTTTGATCATTCATGTTATGTTGTGCTCTTCTGTTCAATTTTTTCAATCTTTATGCTTTATGGAAGTACACATTGTGCCCATCTTCCTTTTTATTCAATGAATATTTCTGTTTGAGTTCTGTATTTTGTTGGATGTATAGTTGTTCCTTACTCATGTTTTGTATTCAAGTTGGTATCTCTCATCTTCTTTTTAATTGATGATCAAACATTACATTCAAACCTTCTTTTCAGATAGGTAAAGTTTCTAAAGCCCTGGAGGTTAGCAAAATGATGGAATCAGCTGGCATAAAGCATAACATGAAGACGTATTCCATGTTGATCAATGGGTTCTTGAAGTTAAAGGATTGGACCAATGCATTTACAGTTTTTGAAGATGTTATCAAAGCTGGTTTGAAACCTGATGCGGTTCTCTATAATAACATTATCAAAGCATTCTGTGGAATGGGAAATATGGATCGTGCCATCCATATGGTGAAGGAAATGCAGAAGGAAAGACATCGGCCTACTTCACGTACATTTATGCCCATTATACATGGATTTGCAAGAGCTGGGGAAATGAGGAGGGCCCTAGAAATTTTTGATATGATGAGGCGGAGTGGGTGCATTCCAACTGTGCACACCTTCAATGCTTTGGTTCTCGGCCTTGTTGAGAAGCGTCAGGTAAACTATGCATATGATATAACTTAGTTTTGGAACCTGGACATACCAGATTCAAATTTTGATAAATAGACTAGTTTGTGAAAAAAGCTTTTAGTAGATGTCATGATGTGTACTTTATAAGTATTTTAGCATGGCCTGTTTTTCAATGTTGCTGATTTTGTAGGAAAGCAGTCATTGTCTGTAATATTGATGGAAGTTTCTCAAAGACTTCCTAAATTTGTGTAACTTTTCCTTCACCTTAGGGTACGTATAAAATTTCAAAGGTCTGCTTCCATGAACAACACTGTAAATAATAATTTATTATATCTATCTGTGCAAGTGACTCTTACACCCCCATGTACTTGGTTGAAAAATTTAACCTCTTTTCCAGTTTAGTGAACCATTGTTCCCTTCATATCCCTCAGTTATGTGATCGACTTAAGTCACTTCTTGAGATGCTTAGTGAAGTTCCATTTTGGTACATGTGTATCGGCAGTTATGAAAATTGAATTGTGTTTATCCTTTTATGAATGCTGTCTTCTGATATTAATGATTCACTTTACCTTTTCACTAAATCGTTTCTATCTGCACTGGAAGCTTATATTCAGTAATGCATTATTTTCTTGTTTGATACAAACATGTTCATCTTGAGTATCTTGCAGATGGAGAAGGCTGTTGAAATATTGGATGAGATGGCATTGGCAGGTGTAAGTCCAGATGAACATACATACACGACAATCATGAATGGCTATGCAGCATTAGGTGATACTGGAAAGGCCTTCGAGTATTTTACCAAATTAAGAAATGAAGGACTAGAACTTGATGTGTTTACATATGAGGCATTGCTCAAGGCATGTTGCAAGTCAGGCAGGATGCAAAGTGCTTTAGCAGTTACAAGAGAGATGAGTGCTCAAAATATTCCAAGAAACACCTTTGTCTATAACATATTAATCGATGGGTATGGATTACTGTCTATAACTCATGAATTTGTGTTTTAAGAGAACTTCCAGTCTCTTAAATATCATTGCAATTAATGTGTTCTCAAAATCTCCTCTGATCTCCTCTGTTTCCTTGGTTAGATATGTTATCAGCATTTATTTCCAATATCTTGATTCAATTGTTTTTCTGATGTAGATGGGCTCGAAGAGGTGATGTTTGGGAGGCTGCTGACCTTATGCAGCAAATGAAGCAAGAAGGGGTTCAACCTGATATTCATACATATACATCCTTTATAAATGCTTGTTGCAAGGCTGGAGACATGCTGGTATGCTTTGCTGATCAGTAACTAGTCCTTTTTTTTTTTTCAATGCTGTTAGTAAGGGGCACACTCAATGCATTCTGAACTTGAATGGTGATAACAAGCATTGCATTGTAAATTGCTGTAGCCCTTGTATGGACAATCTGATCAACACAAGTTCATAGGATTTTGGGAGCGTTTCCAAAAAATTCATTTTTTTTGCTATTTTTTTTTTATGTTTTGGATTGTTTCTATGCGTTGATCTCAAAAATAATTTTTTTTAAAATAAAAAATTATTTTGTTGCATTTTAGCATGAAAAACAACTGCAACCACACTCCCAAATAATCTCGATCTAGTTTATGATTTTTTCTTCCAAGTTAAAGCATTGCTTAGACTTAAACGGAAGAAAATTTCAGTAAGGTGTTAATTCTGCAATTTGGTCCCTCAAGTTTTAATTAGGTTTGTAATATAGGATGAATTTTGGCTTTCTAGTCTTGGATGGCGATATGTGTTTAAGACCCTGGCGCTGGAAGTTTTTGTTTCAGTTTCTCATTTTCCAACCAGGCATAATAATATCAGGTGCTACTTTTGCTTTTAAACAAAACCAGGAAACAAAATGCTTAAATCAATTCATTTGTCTAAAATTTTAAATGCTTAAGCTTTATTTATTTATTTTTTTAATTGCTATTCCTAATTTGATTTGAGCAAACCATATTTTTCAGAGAGCAACAAAAACAATAAAAGAAATGGAGGCTTTAGGCGTGAAGCCAAATGTGAAAACCTTCACCACATTGATTCATGGGTGGGCATGTGCTTCTCTTCCAGAAAAAGCATTGCGCTGCTTTGAAGAGATGAAGTTGGCTGGATTAAAGCCTGATAAAGCTGTGTACCATTGCTTAATGACATCATTGTTGTCAAGGGCTACTGTTGCTGAAGCATACATTTACTCTGGGGTTCTGTCCATTTGCAGAGAAATGATAGAATCTGAGTTGACTGTAGATATGGGGACTGCAGTTTACTGGTCCAAATGTTTACGCAAGATCGAAGGAACAGGAGGAGAGCTCACAGAAGCTTTACAGAAGACCTTCCCTCCTGATTGGAATGCGCATCACTCTCCCGAGGCAAACTATGAATCAGATATTGAATCAGATATTGATGGTGAACCCAGTAATGGTGGTGATAATAACATGTTTTTGGCTGGTGTGAATGATGGAGATAGCAACGATGACGATGATGATCATGATGAGAACAAGGATTTCAAACAGAGATTATGGGTTTAAACCAGTTTCAGAATCAAAAGCTGTATGGCACTCAAATGAGTGAACCAAGCTATTGAAAATGTACCGTTCACATATGGTCATGATACATCTCAAAATATTTTCTACGTTCTCTCAAGTCAAGAGGACTAAAATTATGCTTCATGCATTTATGGCGTTGAGAATTCTCAACTAGGCATAAGGTTTGTCTAGCTTCAAACTGACTTCATTTTGACTCCTTTCAGTGAGACTAAACCAAAGTTAAGTAATGAAAGACATCAACATTACTTTTTACAAAAAATTAGAGCAATGAAGACATACGAGTGTATGACTCTTGAAGTGATTGCTATCCGCTGAGTTAGGGACGCTTTCCAATAATAGCACAAGAAGAAAAGAATACAAATCTTGATTTTTGCCCAAGACTCTCATTGTCAGGATTGCACCCACACGATGAACCGTCAAATCAAGTTGAAATTTCTTCTTTATCGTCAAGCTAACGTTCCTGCATGTCGATGGATATGAACTCAATTGACAGTCGTGACATGATTGAGGTACCTTCATTGGTTTTGACATTGCCTGATCTCATCTATGGTGTCCGAAGGACATCCCAAATGTCCAAAATGCAGAGAACCATTTTTTGTTGTCAGTTTGACTTTGAATTTTGTTTTCACAAGACAAGTTGTGCATAGCACTATTTCGCTATTCTTCCCTCAACATTTCTCTTTTAAAATTTTCCAATCTCATGTCAAATGCAATCTGAATGATTTCAAGGGCACCTGTTTCATATAAAACCTTAAAACGGGATTAGACGATACGAGGGAATCCTCATATTAGCCCCTCCTCTCTTCGTTCTTTTGATATAGTTGACAGATAAAGATTTTCTCAATTACATCCCTTATTTGTTTAGAACTCTATACTTGGGTCACTCATCTAAAATCGTCTCCAATTTCAAATAAAAGAAGATCAAAATTTCTTCAAGAATACATCATTTTATTGCATAACTATACACTTTAGACAAAACTTACATTAATGGATATCGATGATAGAACACGGTTGAATAATGTATAACCCTGGATGCTAAATTGAAAAAAGTTTTAGTTTTAAGACTCCAACTGAAAATCTTTGTACAGTTCAGCGTCTCAGAAATTTAGACACAACTTAAGAATCAAAATCATACTTCGCAGGGAACAGAACAGTACAATGTAAGATGATAACTGTGATAATGAGTTCAGTCCACATTGAATGCCGTTTTGAAACATGCACGGTCACCTCAGGTTCTGTAGCTATAGACAGGGTGGAAATGGATTTGATGATTCTGTACCTACCTTCTTAACATCTGTTGATGACCTAATTCTTGGTACAATGATTTTGCTGGGCTGTACACATTGCCTTATTGATGCTATGGTGTCTTTAGTAGATCCCAACCGCCCAGAATTCAAGATAGCCATTTTGGTTGATATGTTCCTTCAAAGGCCAGCTAAGAAATCAACCAAGTGTTAATTTACCACAAGAAGGCTACATATTTGTCTATGCTTCCGAGCTGGTTTTTGTAGTGGGATACATAGGAAGCAAATTCCATCTAAATCTTCATGAAAATAAGTTACTCTACACATTTCAATATGTTTGTAAAACATATTTGTAAAATCTAGATGGCCTATGGGTTGACCCAGACTTTGCCGGCCCGAGATGGAGACCAATAGAGGTTGAAAAAAATAGAAAAAGAAAAGAATTTGGTCGACTTGGTAGAAAAGCCGAGTTGACCTAAACCAGCTAACTTTTTTTTTTTTTTGACTCATTGTTGCCTCCTGGGAAGATTTCCGGCTTGCTCACATATTTAAATTAACTAGTGGATGAATGAAGAAGGGGAAAGAGATTATGAACATTCTTGTCAACATATGCTCCCACTCATGTTCTTGGCACACAAACAGAAGACAACTGAATCTGGCCAAGAGAACAACGTATAATGATTACTGTATTATTGGGTTCGCTACACACACACACACACGCATCCCTTGAAGGTTTTGTTGCATTATAATTCCAGTTAATTATCTAATTAATCATTCTGCATCTCACATTAATTAACGAAGTTTCAAAGGAGTTCCATGCATGCTTGGACATGCGTCGTTATTAATCCTTGCCATATCTTATCTTGTCCCCTCTAAGACAACTCAAACTCCATGGCTGATTCTTGCACTTCCACCAGAATGCCCTGTTGACTCTTCCATGTTCTTTCCATAACGGCAGCTTCACTGGTTCGCATCGAACACTATTTAAACTCGATCCCAGTGCTGATAAATCAAACGGGATCACTAGGTCAACCTGGTGAATTGTCAACTTCATCTTTAGCCCGGGCTGAATTTAAAAATAAACTAAGACAGAGATGGCCTAGTGATCTTGAAATAATGTAAACTAAATCATTTAATCCGACCGATGATCTAGTCATTGTATTGAGTCATAAACCAGGTTGCATTTTATAATCTTGCCTTATATATATCACCATACATTAATGTGCATAGATAATATCGTGCAAACATGTAGTGCTTCAACATTGACTCAAGAATACAAACTTGCATGTACGTCCTTTTTCATTGAGCTGCCTGGTTGGCAAATGCCGCTAGGCTCTAGGGCAACAAACCCTAGATTATAATTGCCTCATTTTTTTCGTGCATTCATGTTGAGATGTTTGAGGTTGAAGGTACAAAACTAATCACAATTAGGAATTGATATTGGCAACTAATTATTATTTATTTAGGTATAACTTGGAATCCTGCAAGCCCCTTCCATCGACAATGGTATCTGCTCTCTCTCTTTCCTTCTCCCATCAAATCAGAGTGATTTAACACTTCAAGGGTGTTTTGAAATGAAAGTTCCAAGATCCTTCCATCCCTCAATATCGATTTTCTGCTTTTATTAATGTTGTTAAAATATATCTAGATTTCCATAAGCCTCACCACCTAATCTTGAGAACAATATATTAAGACCCATTCATCTCCTAGCAAGCCTTTCTGTGATACAAGTTTCACGAACTAATTTTCAGAATTCAATAATAAGGTTCACTCATGCCATAAATAAGATTTTTGTAAAATGAAAACAACAATATCCTTAGATATAAATAATGTTATTAAATTTGATTTGGAAGAGTTTGCCTAATTAAATCTATAAATTAACTTGTCAAGCCAACTTATAATTTAATTAAAAATCAATTTTTTTTATTTTAAAATAGTATTTTTTATTTTTTAAATTGAAACAACATCATTCTAATTAACTCGGATTAACTCTAATTAATACTCCTAACTTATCACATGGCCTGGTTTAGTAATTACTTTGTAAACAAGTAGCACTCTCATTCTTCTGCTTTGTTTGGGTAACTAGACATTCATCTTCATGCATTTATTATTTATTAATTATCATGCATGACGAGCTGTAATGGCATCTCAAAAATAGCCGGGAACCGGTGATGGATGGTTTATGTTTCATAATCTTCTTAATTATCAAACTAAACACATTTTAAGGACTTAAAAAAAGCGACGGAACAAATGCAGAGGGTCAACAACGTAGCATGTGCAATTCTATGTAGAGATCTGCCTTCAGCTGATAATGAATTGGTAGATAGGAGACCAACCACTTCATTTACAACTACTGTTCTTCTTCTTCTTCTTCTTCTTCAATAACTCACAATAATTAGGAACACAATTATCCACCGATTCCAACACAAGAATCACTCAAATCGCACGAGCAAAAGATTGGGGCAGTCCTTAAGAAACCGGGCCAGCCTGATACTGGACCCGAAATCCAGTTGATCTGAAGCTCTACCCGAAAAAAACTGAGATGGGTTAATCCCATAAAAATATAAGTTGAACGGAGATCTTTCAAACCTGATAAAAAAAAAATTAAATAATTCTTAGATTAAAGCCCCTAGGAAAAAAAGAAAAAAGAAAAAAAAGAAGAAACAGTGAAATGTTGTGGATTATAAATCAATCCATGATAATAATAATTTAATATGGGTGGGTATAAAGAATCAAATGTACGTATAACTAGCATTGATATGATATAAAATATAGAAAATAAATTAAAGTGAAATATACCAACTATCTATTACTTGAATTTGTAGCTGAGGTTTTCTGTTTTATTGCAAATTTGAAGATAGAATATTCTAGGAAATAGTTAAAAGAAAAGAATATAATTAATGATATTTAAGCAACGAATCTTAGAAAACTACTAAAATATATCATGTAGCTTAATTTCACAATGCTTTCAACAGGAGTGTTTCGAAACATTTACCTTAATTATTAACACAAAATGCTAATATATTTTAGGATTTGTATCGATTAAGGAATGTGTGTGTGGATTTTATCTTCCCGTGAAAAATCACACCTGCTTTTATGATGGTTACGATTCACACATGCATGGAGCCCACCCTCCCCTTCAAACGATGGAATGCACTTTGAGATCACTAGCAAACTATTACAAAGAAGAAGAAACGAGTGAAACGTCATGGTGGTCATTTGTTAAATTATGGAATCAAAGGGAAACTTCCTAGCCAGTGAACTTAGTAACCTGCCAAACTTAGGTTTTCAACCCTACTCCAAACGAGGTTTACAAAAATAAGATGAGAGAGTTCATCTAATTAAACCCGAATGATCAATTTAAATTTTAAATTATTATAATTAACTTATTTAGTTCTTGACTCGAGCTTAGACTAGACCAGATCATTCGATTTAACAACTTTGTTTACAGGCAGCAAATTACTTGTAATTGAAAATTCTCAAGGCGGTCTCTTACCTTGCAGTCCTGAGGAAGACGACATGGGTTCCTTGTCGATAACTAGGAAACATATCCTTCGAACCATCAATCTCTCTGTAAAAATGGTTAATGGTCTTACCCATTAGTCACATTAATTATTGGCCATCATACGAAGCTCCCTCCACCAATCTTTTTGGCCTTCCCGACGATTTTGATTAGCCAACAATCAAGGGACCCCATTGGTGAGGCCATGAGTTCTTTGTACCACAGGAGCCAGGAACCAGGGCCCCATTCACATGACACTGTGTAAGAATGATGGTACCAGCACAGAACAACGAACATGTCATATGCTGCTGTGCTATACGATGTTTTATTATTCATGCATGGGACGTACAAAGGTTAGATAAAAGATATGATGGGCGGAGTCAACTCGATGGATCGGATCGATCTTCTCCGATGGATAAACTGATAGTGGCTGCATGACAGCATTGAAAGCACCACCCCATCATGAAAATAATGTGAAAATTTTTAAGGAGATATGATACATATAGACGGTATTTATAAACATGGTAGTTGCTATTTTTTATTTAAAAATATATTAAAATAATTTTTTAATTTTTTGAAAATTTATTTTTAATATAAAATATTAAAACTGTCATCATAAAAAAGAAACGTGATAAAATTTAAAAATAAAAGTTTTTTGGTTTTTGTTTTTACTAAAAGGTAATAATTTTTTATAGTATTTTTATTTAAAAATATATTAAAATAAAATTTTTTATTTTTAAAAATTATATTTAACAATAACAAGTCAAAACAACCCAAAAACATACAAAATTTAAGAATGTTAATCAGATGCAATCTAAACAGCATTATCCAACAACAAAGTACTGTAGGGTTTAATCATTATATTTATTCTTTTTATTAATAACATAGAAGTATGGTGCCTCCAAAACTTCCCCAAAGAGCAAGCCAATTCAGTTCTGGTCGACTGTACTCTATTCAATTTTTAGGTTATTGAAAGGGCAGCCCAAATTTCACTTCCTGCTCTGTGAGGTCATTCTGATTTGATTTGATTTTTTCATATGACATCTCCGTACAATTTTAGAGAAGTGTAACAATGAAGAATGACACAAAGTGGCCCATTTGTCAAAAAAAGGGTCTTTTTTTAATTGTGTTTTCAGAGCCATTAATTAACAAACAGATGTAGAGTAGGGAAAGAAAATAAAAGGAAATAGACTACTTTTATTCCAATAAATGAGATACCTTAACCCATGTTCCGGGTTAATTCAGGACCGGATTGAATTAAAACCTATAAATTTTGTAAAAAATAAAGGGAGAAATTGACTAGGAAGGAATATAATATACCTATGATATGGATTCTATCCATTTAATCTCCCAGGTCTGGCCTCATGAATCCATTGGCAAGGTCAAGTGTGCGTCATCCAACCGTTCTTCCTTAAAAAGAGTCACATGAATCTTGCCTCCTATCCTATGATTTGTTTTTTCAATTTCCTCATGAAGTTCTTAAATTTCCTAATGTACGTGTCTCTTTCGATTACTTTAATAATCAAAACAGCGTTTTCTAGACCTTTTTTTTGTATAATATATGATATCATCATGTGGTCCAAGACGAGAGAACAGCATAGCTCATTTCACAATTACGAAACACAGCATGCTCAATTTGGTTTCTCATTTAAGTAATTTTATTCAATCCAGCTTGACTTGAATCCAAGAACACTCACTTGAATCTAAGCAGGGGCCATGCTCACACATCTTTGCATGCAGTAGTTTTGACAGGGAAATTGCAGTAACTTGGAAGAGATGTGCTGTGAAAGGGATAGGAAAACTTTAGGGCACAGGAAAATCAACTGATCAAGGCCAAGGGAGCTCCATGTATTAGCAGCTTGTGAGCATAAAATATTAGCTCAACATTATAAAATTCGTGCTGACAAAAGCTGTGCTATGTTCAGTTGCTTTGAGGAGGCATTTAATATCATATTCAATTATGGAACCTAAAATTTAATACACTCATGACAGGCCCTACCAGCCCCATTTCCTTCCATCCCCCCCTACTCCTCCTCGCCTCTTCTTTAAATATTTACCCTCACAACCTCCTCTGATCACATTAATAGCAAACCAAAAAGCAACAGACATTCTCAAGCCCTTATAAAAACATTCAAGCTTTCTCTTGCTAGTGTTTGAGATCAAGAAAAATGAAGATCCCTACACTGTTCAAGATCAAAGAAACAAAGCAGTCATGGCAAAAATGGCCTTCATGCAAGCACCCCAAGACTCTTTCTTTCAGGGGTGGAGATGATGTGATCAAGACTGTAAACTCAGTTTTCTTTGATCCTTCTGAAAGGGTTGAGAAACCGGAGTCATGGTTCACAAACTCATCAGAAACTACAAGTTTCTCAACTGAATCGGAGGGCTTTGATGGGGAGTCGTTGGAGGTTGTTGTACGTGGGGTGAGATCAGAAAGGTTGTTTTTTGAGCCTGGAGACACAAACTCAATATTAGAAGAGGCAAAAACAGGAGGGTTTCCATTCAAAGAAAGTGTGGTTCTAGCAATGGAGTCAGAGGATCCATATGTTGATTTTAGAAGGTCAATGGAGGAGATCGTGGAGTCTCATGGACTTAAAGATTGGGATTGTTTAGAGGAGTTGTTGGGGTGGTATTTGAAGGTCAACGGGAAAAAGAATCATGGGTATATAGTTGGGGCATTCGTGGATCTACTTGTTGGGATTGCAGCTTCTTCTTGTTCTGATTCCACTTCCTTTTCTTCTGCTGTTTCTTCATTTTCTCCTTCATCCCCTTTTTGTTCATTGAAAGGGCATAATGAGATTGATGAGGAATGACAGATGGTAGTCTTAGCTTCCATATATCAGTTTTGTGTATATTAGTAGGATTGACGAAAAGCAAAAATGAGATACAGAGTTTCTTTTTGTTTGTATTACTACGATGACTAAGAAATCTATCCCCTTCTTGGAAATGTCAAGAAATATTAGAATATGAAGGTTCTGCGATCTTGTTCTATGTCTGTGAATATCCAGGTAGGTCCAAAGAGAGTCGTAGAATGTGCGATTATTGTTGCAAATGAACCAAAGATAACATAATCTAGATGACTAATCGAACGTTTAATACTGACATTATGCACTAGAATGATCTTCCTTCAGAGACGTTCTGCTGCAGAAGCAGCTCATCCTCTGGACTGTCCTCTTAAAAGAAGCCACCTAAATTGGCGTGTCCAACCGACCATAAATCACGACATCAGTCTATGAAAATGGCACTGACATCCAGTGTTCCTATCCTATATTTTCTAGCATTAATTAACTCAGCTCCACATGCCATTACACAGTTTCAGCAAGCTAGGAAAATCGCATGCCATGTTGTGGAACAGTGTTGTATGGAAATATAAAGCAGATGGGAGTTCTGATTATCTTTCTTTAGCTTGAAAAGGAAGCCATCTTCCCCACAGTAGTGCACCTGCCATTGATGGATTATTTAACATCCCATTTTATGCCCAAGTGAAACAAAACTCAGCTCCATGCACTGCAAAACTGCATTAAAAATGCCTCCTCTTCATCTTCCCAAGAACATAGTAGCTAAACCCACATACAATGCATTGAGATCATCAACCAGATTTAACCCATTGTATAGACAGTATGTGAAACAAAAAGCAGGATATTGGTTTCAAATAAAATATCGAATCATACCCATCATGCATCTTCTTGACTCAAGGGATGGAGAAGGAGGTGAATGGCACGCGTTACAGTCGCTCCATTTTTTTTATTAATCCGAAAAGAAAATAAAATAAAAACACAAGGACTTGTAATGGAAATAGATACAAACAGAAATTACTTCAGATAAAAAAGTTGTGCCCTTGTAAGAGCCTAGTCAGATACATCCCGTGGTTTCCCCTTCCACTATTGCAAGGGAAACTGTGAGATTTACCTCCATTATCTCATGGCAAACGTAATCTGCAAGTCTTGGGTTACCGTCAGGGGAGAACCAGAAATGGGTTACATTTTCAAAAAGAAAATTTTCCACTTCGTTGTTTCAATAAAACAGAATCCATTGTAAGAAAACAGAAACCCCGAAAACAGAGTAAAAGGTATGTATAGCAAGCCACGATGGGAAAGGTCTAGATGCAAATAAAGAAAACGAAGTTAAGCAACGAGTTCAAGAAATTCGAGGAAAGTTTTCAAATGGGATAAACAAAACTCTCTGAAAAGATTTGGAGACCATTCCTTGTATATTATTGAATCAAGAACTTTCAAGACAATTATGAATTCTACTACTCTGCTCGAGTTCAGAATCATAGCATGACCCCAAAAATCTCACTTGAAAACACCGAAAGTTGGAAGAAGCCACTAATTAATTGCTGCACTTTGGTAAGAACTGCTGAATTACTAGAGTCTGCTTCAAGCAAGTTCCATGACAGCATCTAATAAAAAGTGAATATCAAAAGAAGGAAATATTAGACTCGAGTTCACTCCAAAAATGGAAGAGCTTGCAAAGCTAAAGCCCATGTAAACACCCCCAGATCTGCTGATTCTACTGATATTCAATTAAATCAAATATCATTTTGCATTTTTTGCATGGCAAACCACTCCAAATCCCTCCCTCTCTCCAGTGTTCATAGTCATTGATGATCACCAACTATGTGATTGACCTCTAGGGATAGAAACCTCAACATATCAATATGGCAACAACTATATCCTCTGTCCCTGAAAACTTGACTCCTGGCTGATCTGCAATTTACCTTCATTCCTGTCATTGTCAGAAATACAGGTTTCAGCTTTCCCTTTACAAATTCCCTGTGATGTAAGGCTTCACATAAATTTTCATGTCTTCAATACAATGAACCACCAAATTCCTAAATAAGTAAAAGCAACTTCAGAGTTCAGAACATCTTAAAAACAAGCCAAGAATAAGTTTTATCTCATCTAAGGTATTCTGAATCTACGATACATGCAAAGTTCTGTGCCTACTTTATTATAACTAAAAAAAAAAAAGAGGTAGAGGTCCTGAAAAGAATGGAATAAAAATAGTTAGAGAGATAAAGGCGCATTCAAAGTTAATCAATCCCAACATTTTCAGATGTGATATATACGAAAGATAAGGACAGAAACTTTGTAATGTAGAAGTCATAACAAGACTAGTTCAAAAATATGTCAAGAGGGCAACAATCTGGAATCTATCTACCAGGAAGATAAAAAATCCCAAGAACAAATAATGAAGTTGAATCCAGCCATACACACATAGAGTTCAAAACCTAGTACAGATTATAAAACAAACAAGTATTCTGAGTAAAAGAATCTAAATTGACACCCTAACTGAAAAAATTATGCAACATAAATACGCTCTCCTTAAACACCAATCACTAATCAGCATGGGAAATCACTTTAAGGAAGCACCTCGTTAAATCATCAAGTTCCACATCCAACAACAAGTGCAGAGATCACTGTCCTTTAATGCAAAGTTCCTTGGCACTTACTCAGAGTCTTCTTAAATTTTGATAAAGATATTGTTGTGTTAAGGGAATCCTTCGCTAACATCTAACTGGGACTGGTGGATTCCCTCAATGCAACCATATCTCCTCAGAATTAAAATCCCTTTGGTGGTTTATCCACCACATTCTCAAGTGAGCAGCCAAATTGCTCATACTAATTCACCTTCCTGCTGAAACCCAGTATTTCGCATCCCACATCTCTATCACTTCTGAAATTTGATCACTTGGACATCAGAGGCAGAATCATGCTGGTGCCACTGCCTCTAGCAGCACCCAGTTTCTCGACCAGTCAATTCATTTTCCACTCTTCAATATTCCTGTCAGTTCCATATGAAAAAAACTTGCACAAGCAATCAAAAGAGCACTACATTATAAGCAAACCCCATCTTTCCGAACAGTAACACAAGAACTACACAAATAAAAACCGTACAAGCGAAGATAATAAAAAATTAGCATTCAAAAACATCACTCTTGAGAAAATATATTTAACGGCATGCATTTTAGGCAGATGCACATCACTAATTCATACATGTTCATGAACTGATAATATATAGCTTAATATCTCATACTGTTTAAGCCCACATTAGCCTTAATTTGGAAGCATTTAACGCAGAAAGCGGATATAATAACACAGCCACAATAG
Source organism: Populus ilicifolia (assembly GCA_015708895.1). Taxonomy (NCBI): domain Eukaryota; kingdom Viridiplantae; phylum Streptophyta; class Magnoliopsida; order Malpighiales; family Salicaceae; genus Populus; species Populus ilicifolia. The sequence continues at coordinate 98,412 of SRLM01000613.1, read as the reverse complement.
CAAAATTGAATTTAGAAACAAATTCATTAGACAAATAATCAAAAGAAACAAACTTTGACACTAATTCAACCCAGGAGTTCAAACCCATTTTAGCAACTGTGAGTCCAAACAAAATTCAGTAAAAAGACTGTTTTAAGCGAGAGGAAGGCATCGAGATTAACTAGTACCTGAAGCTCAGTAGCTATGGTTTTGAAATCTGTGAAACGGAGAGGGACAAGATACCGGGATGGGTTTGTGACTTTGTCATCTACCTGTTATTAGCTGTAAATTATAATTTTTATCCCACTTAGATTAGTATTTTCTTAGATTAGTCCCTAAACTTAAAGTTGTGTTTAAAATTCTCTCAAAGATTTCATTTTATTTCAGTATATGTAGAATGGAATACACATGCACATATTTTATACTTTATTTGAATATAAAACACCACATGGATTTATTAGAATTATTGAATTATGAGGTCTATGGATTTATGATGCTAATAAGTTATTTTCATCTTCCATCGCTCTAAACTCTTTATTATTTTAGGATGATTTATTATAATGTTTCTTGAAATACGCTGGAATTCTTTCATATTCCCTTGACTGAGCAAAAACCTGTCATAAATCATTTTCCCTAATTGTTTAGATTGCGATAAATAAGAGCATCAGGGAGGACCCTGAGAATGATTTTAAGTTTAGGGGTAAACTGAACTTTCTTTTCTTCTTAAGTTTAGGTTGTCGTTTTAATTTGTCTTGGCAGATTATTTGACTTATTGACCGTTTGTCATTTAATCACACGGACACGGACAAGTGTGGTCTTGGTTCAGACGAAAAGTCATTGATAGTTTTGCACGACGGTTGTTGGGGTTGTTATCCGACTTGTTCCTTGGTTTCATCCTGACATAGTTTCACATGTGGACCGACGTGTCGTTTAGTTTGCATCTTGAGTCCCTTGACCATTCTTCTGTATTTGCTCTTTACAACTTACTATTACCCTGTCCAGTTCTCTCCAGCAAAGGTTTCTGAAACGTTGTTATTCATACAAAATGAAATCGGTGAATTACAGGTTAACCTGATCAGGCGAAGCTTTGAAACGATGATCAGGAGAAGTGCAAAGTGACACCGCGATATGATGAATATTCTTGTGGCAAAAGGGTGGGATTTTTTTATGACTGATAACCCGTCCAATGTTGTGAGAGAGAGGTAGGATTCCAAACAAGTATCCATGACTGTTCTATAATATAAGCATGACACTGTCACAACAGTACTTTACAGTCCATCCAGAGAAGAAGATGTAAGAGATTAGCTAATTATTGAGTTGAAAACGGCTACTATAGGGTCATGGGCTAAGCGAATAGGAATCTATCTACCCAGTAATTAGTTAGGCACAAGAATGATCAAGATGGATTCCAAGACAAGAAAAAACACTCAATGCATAGCATATATTATGAATTTCATGGCAAGAAAATATGAAGAACACTTGATTTGAAATAAAGGTCCTCAAAGCCAACTTTATGGGCAAGGAGGAGAGGGGGGGATCGAGGGAAAGAATGTCTTTGACATAGATTTCATGCAATCTGCTGTTGTTTTGCTTTGTTTTTTTCTAAAGTTTGCGGCATCCATAACTCAAATCATCAAAGGCATTATTATTCCTCTTCTTTTAGAATAGAGCAGAGTAAAGCACTGCTAACCCAGTTCCCACTTCCCAATTCCCTTCTTCAAACAGACAGGCAGTCCTCTCTTCTTTTCCTCACCTCCTTGGTATCGGTGGATTTGCCCTTCCTTTTCTTTGCCCTTTCTCTTTTCTTTTTTTCATAGTCTACTTTTGAGCTTATTCTGAAGCTGCTAGTACATAACTCATCAGTCATTTTATTTGTCATCAAGAGAGTGATCATTCCATTCATAGCCCTTAAAGCTTAGTGCTTTGCAAGATGTTAACGTAATTTATAACTCTTCCCACAATATAGAGAGTGATCAACTTTATTTATTTTTTATTTATCCACTAACCTTTATATGATGAGAGAAAGAGAAAGTCGGATATCACATGCAGACCACTTTCACATACAAAGACTAGAATTTGCCTCACTAGCAAGTAAAGCACAATCCCATGTCACATAATATCTACACATACCACCTCTTCAATATAAACCAGCAAGATTGCTGCTTTCTCATATTAATTAGTAGCTTGTCTGATAGTTTACCGAAACAACTCCTTGCTTCAACTTCTCGAGCTATCCAGTATCCACACATGCAGCCAAAACCTCTCTAAGTGATCATCTAGTTTTCCTTCACCTAGCTAGAAACCCTTGAGATTTTGTATCATTATACAAGTGAGTGAAGATTTAAAACTGCAGAAAGATGAGAGCAGGAATTTGCAGTGTACAGCAGACTCTTACACCTGAGGCTGTAAGTTTAGTCAAACAAGCAGTTAGTCTTGCTAGGCGGCGAGGCCATGCTCAAGTCACTCCTCTTCATGTAGCAAGTACTATGCTTGCTTCCTCTACTGGTCTTCTCAGAAGGGCTTGCCTTCAAGCCCACTCTCATCCTCTTCAATGCAAGGCTCTGGAGCTTTGCTTCAATGTGGCACTTAATCGCCTCCCTGCATCTACTTCTAGTGCCTTGTTAGGGCCTCACCCTCCCTACCCTTCCCTTTCCAATGCCTTGGTTGCAGCCTTTAAGCGTGCCCAGGCTCACCAACGGCGAGGCTCCATTGAAAACCAGCAACAGCCCATTTTAGCCTTGAAAATTGAGATAGAACAACTCATAATCTCTATCCTTGATGATCCTAGTGTCAGTAGAGTCATGAGGGAGGCTGGTTTTTCTAGTACTCAAGTGAAAAACAAAGTAGAACAAGCTGTTTCTTTGGAGATCTGTCCTCAAAGTTCTGTTACTGTTAGTAGCCAGTCTAAAGAAATAACCAAACCTCAAGTTCTTAGTGCTAGCGTGCCTCAGCCTTTACCTCTTAGTCAGTTTGGAATCATACATGGAAAGCCATTAGATCAAGTAAGGAATGATGATGTAATGAGTGTCTTGAACGCATTGGTGAGAAAAAAGAGAAACACTGTCATAACAGGAGAGTGTCTGGCTACTGCTGACAGTGTAGTTAGGGGAGTGATGGACAAGGTCGGGAGAGGAGAGGCTTCTGGGGATTTGAGGTCTGTGAGGTTCGTAAGCCTTCCTCTCTTCTCTTTAAGAAGTCTTTCCAAAGAGAAGCTTGAACAGAAGCTTGTGGAGCTTAGGTGCATTGTGAAAAGTTATATGAGTAATGGGGTGGTTTTATATTTGGGTGATCTAAAATGGATTTCTGATTTTTGGTCAAGTTATGGTGAGCAAAGTAGAAGCTACTACTGCACTGTAGATCACATAATCATGGAGATCAAAAGATTAGCTCGTGGATTCAGTGAAACGGGAAGGTTGTGGCTTATGGGGATTGCAACTTTCCAAACTTACATGAAGTGTAAAGCAGGCCAGCCTTCTCTAGAGACTATGTGGGAACTTTATCCTGTAACAATTCCAATTGGGAGCCTCAGCTTAAGTCTCAAAATTGATAGGCAAGTCCTTACATTTTAATACAAGTGCTATTTCAAGTTCACTTGCCTATCCTTTTTCCTTGACATGCCTGTCACCAGTATTAACTTTTTTGTTCTTTACTTTCTTTCAGTGATTCAGAATCTCATCAGCCCAGAAGCAATGTATCTATGAATGGGTCCAGTTGGCCACTGCTTGAATGTGGAGTAGATAACCACTCAACATGCTGGGCTGATAACTCTGTCAAATTCAATAGAGAATCTCAAAGCCTAGCAGGTAGGACCCAAAACAAGGAATCCACTACTGGCATTACTATTTCCGCCAGCTCAAGCTTGCCCTTATGGCTCCAGCAATGCAAGGAAGAGACTGAAAGAAACACCACCAATGATAAGGTGCTTATTTTACCTGAACTTCAAAGTTTGTTATAGATCTTGTCTTCGATGCTTGATAGAAACATTAACGCTCCTTGCAATTGTAACTTCTTCAGCCTGAATATCTAAGCAATACAGGGAGCTTGCTTTTTGGTTCAGTCCACAAAAAGTCCTACTATCCTGAGAAAACCATCAAATTTGCTTCGTCACCTCCTTCGCCGAATTCAGTCTCCTCGCATGAACCCAACACCGACTCACAGCAGACACATCTAAGTTGGCCAGTGATTTTTGAACATAAACAGCTCGAGAAAGAGAACCAGATTTGGATTTCAGAATGCAGCAATGAAGGTTATGAAAGCAGTCTGAGAAATGGTCCTAAACCCGACCTTTTGTCAAATCCTAACTCTAGCCCAAATTCAGCTTCTTCAAGTGAGGCAATGGATGATATGGAAGGTGTTCAAAGCTTTAGAGAGTTCAATGACTACAACTTGAAGAATCTACGTAATGGCTTGGAAAAAAAGGTTCCATGGCAAAAGGATATCATTCCTGAAATTGCAACCACCATCCTTGAATGCAGATCTGGAATGAGGAAAAGGAAGGGGAAGTTGAATCACATAGAAAACAATGCAGAAACATGGCTGTTTTTCTTAGGTGTTGATTTTGAAGGCAAAGAGAAGATTGCAAGGGAGCTAGCTAGACTAGTTTTTGGCTCTCAAAGCAACTTTGTCTCAATCGGTTTAAGCAATTTCTCATCATCAAGAGCTGATTCTACCGAAGAATCCAAAAACAAGAGAGTAAGAGATGAATTGGGTTGCAGCTATCTTGAGAGACTTGGCCTAGCATTGAATGAGAACCCTCATCGTGTGTTCTTCATGGAAGATGTGGATGGAGTTGATAACTGTTCTCAAAAGGGTCTCAAACAAGCAATTGAAAATGGAAGTGTAACACTTCCTGATGGTGAAAAGGTTCCTCTTAAAGATGCCATTATTGTTTTCAGTTGTGAAAGCTTCAGTTCAGTGTCCAGATCATGTTCACCTCCAAGAAGGCAAAAAACCAGTGACCTTAGAGACAAGGAAGATGAGGGTGGCATGGAGGATAAAAGTCCTGTTCTTTCACTTGACTTAAATATTTCCCTTGAAGGTGATAATGGAGATGACTATTCACTTGCAGAAAATGGAATCTTAGAATCAGTGGATAGACTGGTTATTTTCAAAATTCAAGAGTTGATGAGATAGGAGGGGGTAATCTGTTAGATTTCTATATTGAAGGACTTTCTTTCTTTCTTTCCTTCTTTTTTGTTTTTTTTTTTTGTGAATTTATGTGGGGAGAGAAACTAAACTAACAAAGGGGAAAAAAGAAAATTTCTTTTCTGATCTTATATGGAGGGGGGAGCTGACAGGATTTAGGCGCTTCGCTAAGGAAGGCTCTACTGTACATTTATCTTTTTTTCTTTCTTAACTTGCTGTAACATGTAATAGATTACTGCATTTTTAATCATAGTTTCTCACTAAGATTTCTTTTTTTTTTTTCCAAGTTAGACAATCTTACATGCAAAAGGTCATTCCAAGTTGCCATACTACACTTTAAATTGCAACAATGATATATAAATATGGTGATTAAGATCCATCTTGCTGTAGGCGATTTGGCCAGTATTGAACTTGTTGAAAACCAAAAGTTCAGAGATTCGTAACTTCAATGGTCATGCAAAAGATTGGCCACTCTGGAACGGAAACCATTGAGAGAAAATCCTCCATAACGAATTATAAAAGGCGAACACTGAGCTTTTTCATTAGTGGGCAAGTGTTCACATCATTACTATTTGTTTGTTGGTTTATATGTATTAAGACCTAACATTATAGCCTTTGAAAAGTATATATGAGGAGGGGATTAATTGATCAGCAGCCAAAAAGAGGATCAGCATAAAAACAAGAAGAAACAAGAAGCATCTATATCGTTAGACCAAAAAGAAGTTTCCACTTTAGAATCACAAAAGGGGGGATCATCTTTATATGACTTTTAAAATAGGAGCCATAAACATAAGGGAACATGTTTGAAGAATTTGCAGGTACATTGGCTTCATATATATATATCGCCAGTGATTAATTAATATGTTATACCTGAAGTACAGATATGGGCTCGCCATTCAAAATATTCATCCGTGTTGTTATTCTGCTAAATATCTCTCATGCTATATGTAGCAACTAGTAACTAGCTTGAAATGAGTGGTCCAAGCCACCTTATATGTTAGGTTGGTTGCCATTTCATGTGCAACAAATGGATGGCACCAACCATTGATTAATGGTAGCCACCATTGTTGAATGAGCTAGAGTTGGTGGCCACCATTGTTGAATGAGCTAGAGTTGGTAGCCATCAATGTTGACAACAAACCAAGAATAGCCTCCATGAATGCCTATAAATAGAGGCATATGTTAGAGAGCAAAATGAGAGAGATGTAGTAGAGCCAAAAATGTGAGAAATGTAGGAGAGAGTGTGCTGCCAAGGGCAGCAAGCAGTAGCTGCTATTGCAGCACTGTAAAGAGAGAAATAGAGTGAGGTTGAGAGTTGCTACAAGAGGGGATGATTCCTCCTCCTCTATTGTTGTAAATCTTGTTCTCTCCCTACATAATATAATGGCTTCTCCCGTGGATGTAGGTGAATTTGCCGAACCACGTTAAATATTGTGTCAGTGTGCTTGGCCTCCTATGAGCAAATATCAGTACATCACCGGTCGGATTCCCCAACAATTGATATCAGAGCGTTCGGTTTAAAGTGGTGTTTGATTTTGCTCAAAAATGAAAGTTGTCAAAATTGTGTTTTGACCATACCACTGTGTAGAGGAGGAAGAGACGAAGCCAATGGTGAAAACCGCATCGAAATCGGACGTCGGAAACCGTCGCACGCGCCGGCGAGGTGATTGTCCACGTCATCAGCCATGTCAGCAGTTCTGCACAGTCATCAGACACGTCACCTGACATATCAGCACTCTGACTAGTCAAACTGCCACGTCATTAAGCACGTCAGCAGTTCTGCACGGTCATTAGACACGTCACCTGACACATCAACACTCTGACCAGTCAAACTGCCACGTCAGATTTGGCTGACCTATATGTCCTACATGGATGACACGTCATTACAGCCATGTCAGCTCCCTGGATTTTGATTCTGTGTGGCGGAGTCTACGTGCAACCGGTTCTGAGATTGAATCTGGGCCGTTAAACAGGCCAAAATTGTTTTGATCAAATCTTAGCCGTCTGAAGTGCGATTTGGACGATTTCAGACTTGTTTCCAGCTAATTTGATCGTTCCGGATGCAATGGTATGGTCCGATCGTTGAGATTGAGATCAGAAATGGCAGTGATGAATTATTAAAGAGAGATTGCCCGATCAGGAGGCATATGATGGTCATCATGGTGGTCGATAGAGCTGAAGAAGAAGAAATCACACATGTTTGCCCAATTACATGCGGTGAACTATTACGTAGGGAATTTTAATTGCCTTAAGGGAAGGTAAAATTGGGATACTCTAAACATCCGATCATGTGGACAATTTGAGGTGGAGAGTGAAATTTGAAGAAGACCAATCTTGATGAATCTAAGCACTGGTAGTCTCGCCAGATGTTGAGAAATCAGGTATAAAACAAGGATACCCCAGATCACTTGTAAAGGAAAGCCACGACAAAGCTAGCAAATGGTTGTATATACGAAAAGACAGTACGATGGATAAATATGACCTAAGAAGTTCTGACTAGGAGATTGAGTTTTAAGCGGGACCGTTGTGACCCCTCCAATCTTTCCTGGGAACTTGCTTAGTGGAAGGATTATCCATACGATACTATTTTCGTATACGTGACAGTTTGTTATGAAACTGTTGAAGACTAATAGGATGACGGCACAAAGGAACAGTTGGGTTCCGTATGATCAAGGATCTGATGGAGTGATGATTTCTCCAAGGAAGTTAGATTCGGTGACTGTAATTTCTCGAGGGGAGAATTGATGAAGACCCTGATAATGGAAGAGAAATACAGCAAAAGGATAAAGATTGGCACCCTATTTTGACTTGGTTAAATGTTGTGACAGGATGAGCTGCTGTCAAACATAAGCAAAGAATAGGGAGAAATCTGGAGAACAGAAAATGCACGAGGACACACGGAGATTGTGTAGGAGTACCCGGAGGATCCAACGAGGTACTGTAATGAGACAGTAGGTGCAAGAAGTAGAAGAGTTCCCAGATGAAGCTCAGAGCAGAGACTATGAGAAGTTATACAACAAGAAGTCTTTTGTGCTCTTGATAAAGGCAACAAGCGAGGACCTTTCCAATGCATGCAAGGATGGAAGGATCAGCTGTTGTAGAAGCACCTAATTGAGGGGGTGCAAATGCCTGTGATAAAAGGCGACCGCCTATGATGAAAGGCGAAGATACCAAAGGGAGTTGGTGTGGGTGGAGCTGTTAAGTAGAAAAGTGTAGAAGCTCCAAACATAGAAATCAAAATGGAGGATTGCGAGGAGTATACCGCAACTTTATGTTTCTATGTAATTAGTGGCAGTGATCTCTCCCATAGTCCACATGGTGGTAAAGAATTTATGGAGCCACTTTGAAGCATCTCAGTTGAAGAAGGATGTGACCGCCTATAAAAGGCAAAGACACCTTAAAGAGAAGGTGTGAGGGCTATGAGATGAGCCCATGATTAGATCGTCGTATGATGACGAGCGGAGACACCTCGGGAGTAAGGTGTGGAGGCTATGAGATGAGCCTATGATTAGACCGCCGTATGATGACAAGCGGAGACACCTCAGGAGTAAGGTGTGGAGGCTATTAGGTGAGCCCATGATTAGACCGCCGCATGATGACGAACGGAGACACCTCAAGAGAAGGTGTGAGGGCTATGGAAGGAGCCCATTTCAGAACGCCCCAGAGCCAATGTGATGGCTAGGTATGAGTGGACAGATGGATAGCCAATGAAATGGTTATGATGAGTATAGAGACAAATGCAGGATTGACTTTCATGGATATTGCCCCCATGCTAAAGATCAATGAGCTATAAGACATTTGCCTTGGACAATAAGTGGATGATTTGTGGAGCATTAAGACGCGGCTGCTATGAAGGAGCAGAAGGGCATGCGCAGGTTCCGGGAACAAGTTGACTCTTGTCAAGGTGGTGAGCTCGGTAATGGCATTGTAATACTCAGAGTATGAATACAGATATGGATCAACCTTTTATGGGCTGCCCCATGGTGAAAGGTGGAAAGCTATCTGGACTCTTGAGACTGAGAGTAGGAGACTCATGGAGAAGTAAGGCGTGGTTTCTAGGGTGAAACAGAGGGCAGACGCAACTCCTGGATGAGTAAACTCTTGGAAGAGTGGTGAGCTTGTGATCATATTGAGATACTCAAATAATGACTGTCGCACTTGAAATATCCGTTTGAGGGGGTGTTGTAAGCCTTGATGAGAGGCTTGATGAATCATTCCGGACCGAGCACGCTCGAAGGGGAATGTTGTTCCAGAGACAAGCGTTAACACTATTCAGATGTGATGTGGCAGACCATCTGGTTATAGTGATCCTTTTGTGTGAGAAAAGGTGTGCTAGGTTACTCTGATGATTGGAAGGTTTGGCAAGTACCTGTAAACTTGGCCACAAACGCTCTCAGAATTGAAAGCTTGGAAGAGCTGCAAAATGCAAGCTTATGTTGAAGAAGCAAGAAAACAGTTGCCCCACATGAATGGCAAAGGGGGTGATTGTTAGGTTGGTTGCCATTTCATGTGCAACAAATGGATGGCACCAACCATTGACTAATGGTAGCCACCATTGTTGAATGAGCTAGAGTTGGTGGCCACCATTGTTGAATGAGCTAGAGTTGGTAGCCATCAATGTTGACAACAAACCAAGAATAGCCTCCATGAATGCCTATAAATAGAGGCATATGTTAGAGAGCAAAATAAGAGAGATGTAGTAGAGCCAAAGATGTGAGAAATGTAAGAGAGAGTGTGCTGCCAAGGGCAGCAAGCAGTAGCTGCTATTGCAGCACTGTAAAGAGAGAAATAGAGTGAGGTTGAGAGTTGCTACAAGAGGGGATGATTCCTCCTCCTCTATTGTTGTAAATCTTATTCTCTCCCTACATAATATAATGGCTTCTCCCGTGGATGTAGGCGGATTTGCCGAACCACGTTAAATATTGTGTCAGTGTGCTTGGCCTCTTATGAGCAAATATCAGTACATCACCGGTCGGATTCCCCAACATTATATGCCATTAGGTGGTAGAAGCACTCAAAGAGGAGGGATAGGTTTAGATTAATTTTGCTGCTTGTTGTTCATATAAATTAAAGATTTGTATCATTTTGTAAACAAAAAGAGGAATAAGTTTCATCTTTCAGGAAGTTTTATACCTTCCTCTACTCATAAGAAACCGAAGGACTAACAAATGATAAGGCTCTTTGTACCTTCACTGAGGATCTTAGCACAAGTACTGCTCTTTACAACGAAACCACAAAAAGTAGTAAACCAGGGCTTTATATCCGGTTCTTTTGTATGCTCTATGCTCTAAAACGCAAGATCAAATGAAGAAAGCAATGGCTTATCTGCTAACTGTGATACCTGCTTTACTCATCCCCAACTGTCATGTTCTAACTTGAGCAGCACAAAAGAAGAAAGGAAAAGAAAGAATACCTAACAAAAAGATGATAAAAAATTTATATTATCTCTTGCACTAAGTGTTTATTCTAAAAGTTTAGTAAACTTCACAGCAGTATGATAATAACCCAGTTGACACCAATCCGAATCCACCAGCGGCCCCGTAAATTTATAAGGACTACTCCACTAAGTTGATGGTATTAATAGGTAGCATTTGTCACTTGAAGTAATGACCTCGAGCTCTGTTCCCATTAAGGATAAATGATTAAAAGACTTGAGAAAGAAGTCATAGGAATGGATGATAGCAAATTGCATGAATTATTGTGGTTTTTAACCAAGGAGTCTTAGTTCTGGGATGGTATCGAATTCCATGAAAAACTTGTGTGGCTTGCCGGGACACTGTCCTGTACATCTATGACCAACACCTATAGGCTTCATACACATCATAATCCTCATCCTTTTTCTTTTGAATCTTTGTAATTCCTTGAAGAAACATATTTAGACATGTTTTTGTTGCACCTGTCATTTATGCGCACTTACAATATTTAACAATTTACCATGCCCTAGAAGAATTTTGAGAACTACAACAGACATCTTTCAGAAAATGTTGATTTTTTGGTCTGTTCTCTTCCTGAGCAGATGACTCTTTTTCTTGCATGTTCTACCCGACTTTTTCGTCTTCGTGGACATGCACCCTTAATCTACTGTCATTCATGTTTATCCGACACGCAGAAAACATTCTCTTAGACAAATATATCGTCAGATGATGATCAGCTCAAACTTAGTCAAACGTTCTCCAAATGTTCTCCATGCTCACCTTTAGTCCACTTCAGTGGCTGCCGCAATTCAAACCAGCAGCTGTTGCTTGGTTTTGTAGCAGAATCCTTTGGCAGGCAGCATCTAGCTAGATATATACCCATTGAAGCACAAATCTAATTAAATATTGATGAATTTTTAACAAGACATGATATGCTTCAGGGTCCAAGCTATGTATCGGTAATCAAACAGCATTTAGGTCTTGATCATTGTATCACTAATCGCAAGGTTGTTACTAGCTTGTCTTATATATGTTTCATGATATGATGAGGTGGGGCAGGGATGCATGGTCTTAGTTGATTTCATGCTTTCCTTCAAGTTTGAACATCTAATTAGGTTGATGTAGTTGTACTGTGAAAACCTATATCATCGACACAAAATAATGGCCAAAAGGTTCATTTATTTTTGTGAGATGAATTATACTAGCCGTTATCCTGATATAATCTTAGAACAAGAACTGAAAATCATTCATTGCAACTGATAAAAAGGAATGGGAAAAGGAAATACCAAAAGCAGGAACCCACTAGTTGTATTCTTTTTAGGGGTCGTTAGGGCATAAAGTATTCAAAATGCACACTTTTCAAAGGCATTACTACGATCACATCTTTTATCTTTCATTGCGACAGTAGTGTCTCAGTTTCCACACTTTTGATTTTGAGGGAGAGAGTGGAGGCCTTTGCCAAAAAAGAATGGCATGGAGACAAAGTTTCCACACTACACTTTTGCAGTCTTTGGAAAAAGAAAGCAAGCCAGCCAGCTAGAATGGCCGTTCTTATATAAGGTCGCCATCTACACAAAGCTCCTTCTTTTAAATACAAGAGAATTTTTACATGAAAGTAAGGGAATTCTCGGATCTGAAACTCCAATAATAAGTGTATAATTGAACTCCGACAAAGAAAAAGCTTTATCATAGAATCATCTACCTCTCACTCTCTCCTAACTGCAGCTATACCTGAAGAACACTAGTCTTGGATCCTTCAATCATCATTCTCGTATGATAATGGGCACACAGAGAGAGACTAGGCTTCTTGTGGGGCACTGTAGGTATAAATACATCTCAAAGGCAAGGTAGCGTGAAAGACCAGTCAAAAAGAGGCTCTGGCGTGAAATTTAACAAGAGAATGCGTGTTGATATTGTATATTCGATATGTTTTTGCTTTCAGTTATTGTTATATCTTGTCTTCGAGCATCTTTAGAAGACATATAGAGATCCTCATATCATATCATAGCTTTTTATTAATATTATAAATAATCATATGTTAATTCTTCTCAAAACAAACTGCTGTCAAGTATATATTCACCTTTCCATCCTTCAATGAGGAAACAAACAGATCCCATATGGCTCATCTCATTTCACTATTCTAGTTTTAAGATAACTCCTTTTTGTTTAATTTCTGTTCATGAATTTATTAGTCTTCTGGATTATCTAAAATCTGAAGCTTTAATTGCATCTTTTCATGTTAGTCTTGATACAACTTAACCTTTAGTTAAGGCTATTGCCTAGTGAATTGTAGATTTAGTCCTGGTCCATGTGCTTGATAACTCTCAACACGAGATTCAACCATATCAGGAGCAATCCAAAGGACAGCCCAAAGAGCTAGGCATGTACGTGCATGTTAATTATGCAAAGAGAAAAATTAAACATTTAAATAGCAGAAATTAATGGTCAGGAAAAAACACATCTACCGTCTAGCACTAGCACGTCGAGATTCGACAAAAAGAAAAACAATTGGAAATGACAATCAAGGTCAAAGTTCCTCTCCTCTGCACACAAGACAAATTGATGAGAGAATTAGACAGGAAGATTGGTGATGGTTTTGGTTAGAAGTACACATCCAATGACTTTAACCATCTTAACTAGTAATATGATGAGAGCTAGGTTAATTACCAACAAGCTTGTAGCTCAATGGTGCTTCGGAAAAGTTCCAGGATGAGGTCTCGAGCTTGAGTCTCACATTTTCTGTCGATCTTTTGCTAATATCAAAACAAAATCATGAAAGGTTATTTTTGTCACCTGCAAAGATAATCTTGCCACCTATATATTTCTATTAAGCTGCAATCAATGTGGTAATTAAGCAAGCATCATAACCTCCTCCCGCACTCTTCCTTTTTTCCTTTTCTGTTATCATGGCTTCCTATATAGTCCTGTAATGAGTCGAAGACCATTGAGCTACCGTTTGGCTAATTTGTTTCAATGTAAAACCTAGGGAAAAAGCCAGTGTTTTTCCTTGAAAAATCCGTGTCCTATATCATCAAGGAAGAAAAAGCCAGTGTTTTTCCGTAAAAACTCCGTGTCCCTCGCATTGCTTTTTGTGGAAAAATTAAAGAAGATTTTAAAGCTTAAATGGTAAAGATTGATTGATTATTATTATAAGTTTTAGGATAAGGGATTGATTTTGGATGTGGTGTTAGAAATAAAAATTTATAAATTGATTTGATAATGGGTTAAGAAACTTGTTTCAACTTTGCTGAAAATTTTGGATAAAATAGTCCTAAAGTTAAAATTTTATTATAGTCCTTGATTTATAAAAGTTATAATTTAGTTTTTAAATTTTGAAAAATTATAATTTGATCCCTGAAATGTATTTTGAAATTTTGGAAAGTATTCCTCCGACTCTAAGGATAATGGATCTCAATTTGATATTTGATTTGTGTAATTTTTAGTTTAGTCTCTCTATTTTATAGATTTACAATTTAGTCCCTAAACTTTTAAAAATTGCAATTTGGTTCCTGGAATAGAAATTGAGATTCTGTACAAAGGATGTATTATGGGTGAAATTTTAATATATTTATGTATTTCTGACATTTACAATTTGGTCATCCAATTCTAATCAAATTATATTTTAGTCCCTGATTTTTAAAAATTATCATTTTAGTCCCTAAACTTAAAAGACTAAACCTAATTTTATTTTATACATTGGAGTATTTTAATTTTTTAATATATTTTATATATTCATTGTATGTACTTCTAATGATCATCAATCAAATTTTTGAATCTTTTATCTGATATTTACTTTACTTCTATATTTTTTGAGTGAGTGAAATAATATTTAATATACATGTAATATAAATAAATATGTATATTGATTATATGATGAGTATAACTAATTAATTTATTATATATTTATATTTTTTATTTTATTTTTTTAGTATTCATCTATTCTTAAATTTGTACAAACATTCTATTTAACTAAATTCTATTCATTATGATATACATTGCTTTGACATTTATATGAATATCTATTATGTCTTGATATAGAACTTGTCAGTTACTTTATGTTAATAAAGAGTATTTAATTTATATGTATATAGTATTCTATATATTTAGCTAGTAAGAAAGACACCAACTTGTAACGACTCATCCTCCTATCATGGTCACTTTTAGGTGTTATCTAGTTATTTTTTGTGTTATTTGATCATTTTCGAGTGTCATATAATCTCTAACATGTATTACACTATTTTATAATAATATGTTTAGTATGTATATGTATATCAAGATAAATTAACTTGCAAACTATTAATATTTAAAATGTATATTATATATTGTTATTCCTTCGCTGAGTTGGTTGAACTTATATTTTATTTTAAATATTATTTCAAGTTCTTAGTTTCTGTTAGCGGGTGGATTTGTAGAATATTCATGCTTTTTTAATTTTAAATCATGTCTTGCTTGTACGAAACTTTCTTTTTAGTTTTGATTCAATGTTTTAGATGCTTTGCTATTACCTTATTTTAATTAAATTTAGATTTTGACAATATAATAAATATTATGAATTATTATGTTTTTTTTAATTACTGATAAAAAGTATTTGTGAAAAAATGCTAACTTCGTTTGCGATCATCACATGCAATGCATTATAAAATGAAATATGCCTACCATAATAAAGAGTTGTATGTAAAGCTGCCGGAGATTATCGAATACAAACTTGTTTTTGCTGATTATTACTTGTAATGCTAATTTAAAGCAGAACCAAAAACACAGATTTAATACAAGCTCAATAGTAACTTAGCTAAAGACTCGTATAGCAGAAGAAAAACACGATGTATTTGTTTGATTCTAAGAGTAACTTTACGTGGAGGGGTCCTTTCCGAATCCCATCAAAGAATGAGCTGCAAGCATTGATCATCGGCGAAGTGTTTCCATTAAGTGGCCAACCAGAGGAAACCTGGTTGTTTCTGTGTTTCCAATTGGCTTCTTGTACCACCTGTACAAAGTAACACTGAACTTAACAAGAGCATAAGTCGCAATTATGGATAATGCTGCATAGGTATCTGTAGAGCATACCAATCTTCATGGCGAACTACCTTCCCATCCCCGACATCTAGCTTAATGAGTGATATCAAATCTATATTTCTTCCAAGGAACTTATAGTGTTGTTTGCTGCCAATTAATATCTGAAGCAAATGTATCATGTAAAGCTTCAAATTTCTATTCCAATAGCCAAACCTGGAAAAAATCATGAAGAGTGATTAATAAGTTCTGAACCTCCTGCTTTCCTGCTGACATTGCTTTTTCTTTCACACTGTATTGAACGATTCCTGATTCACTAAAGACCTGAAAAACAATTGCAATTTTTTTTTTCAATTTATTACATGATTCAACACTAACACTAAGCATCAAACAAGAAATGTATATGCCTCCCGAAGTTTAGACATAATGATAAGATCAAAATCCTAGAGGGAGAAAGAGTTTAGAAAATCATAGTGTATGATTAGAAAAATCAGAAAAATAAATTGAAATTAATTTGATATTTACAAAGAAGAAGATTATTACCGATACAGAAAATATAGTACCTTAGAAACTGAATAGAAAAGCTGATTTGATCTGCTTCACCCTGTGGAATCATAAAATCAGCAGAAGAAGAAAATGCAAAGGCATTCATTCCCACAACATTTCTCTGGTTAAAACAAGCAACAAACTAATGGTTCTGATCAATAAACCAGGGGTGATTCATTGGAAAATTGCATGGAGGTTTAGCAACAAATTCTCCATTTGAAGATGACCAAATAGGGCTCAATGGAAAAGAAAAAATATGCTCACTGCATAAAATGATCAATGTTCACTTCCTATAGAAGGCTGATAATTTTGAGGAGCTCCATCAAACTACATCTGAACTCATTATTACCACCAAACTCTGCTTATCGATCCAGTTTCATGACTGCAAACAGTTCTCTGTGATGCAAAGTGTTTAAATTTCTAAGAATCAACAAGTCTATGTTTCACTTCACTAGTAGAACTGCAAGTTTTGCATACCCATGGGTACACATGAGCGGATCTTCAAAAGAAGCATTCGGAGCATAGATTTCAAAGTCTCGAGGCGTGGCACAAGACCCATATCTGAAACAATCAATGAAAGAACTTTGATGAACATTTTGAAGTGATTGATAAAGAGTCTTGAACAATAACATAATTTTACATCGTATGAACTTCCATCGTCATGGAAAACAGTAATTTCCCTTCCATTCTACTCCCATTTAACCACCACTAATGTATAGAACGCATATACATTTCTTGCCATTGAAACAAAACACAGCCTAATTTCCATTCCTGCCTTCTTCAATGGAGTCCAGATTGCATAAGATTGTAAGTAAACATAAACTATAACCTTTACAGTTGCTCAATTACTACGGAAATAAACTTCAGAACAATATCTGTACTGATCAAAATGGTAATCGAAAAAACTTCGACAATTTTTTCTACATTTGGTGCACAACCATAGTCTCTAACAAAACATAACTTTATCCGACCAAAATAGCATTCTAACACAGAATTAAAAGCAAAGAAAACTCACAAGCTGAGAATGTGAGGGATTATATCTTCAGAATGAGGTCTTCTTGCCTTTCTCACATGCTCCCTTTCTACAACATTCCCTCGTCTCATCCTCCTCATCTTCAAAATCCACAAATATTTTTTAAAGCGAATGCTCAGGCAATCATCAAGAAACATTCGTCACCAAAACCAAATCAAACTTGAAAAAAGATTCCAGCAAGAAAATTTTACATCTACGTACCCTTTTGCGAGATATTATTATCCATCCTAATTTTCTAGGAAACCAAACAAGAATCGGTTATAGAAAGAGCGGGAAAGTGAGGACTGACTTTTCTTTCAATAAGAACCAGAGGACACCAAACAACCATCAAGTAACGGTATTTCAAGAATATTGGTAGTGGCTAAGTTTCTTTTCCACGTGGCAAGACCTGGTCTGGCCTTTTGTATTTTGGCGGCCGGTTGAACTTTTCTTGGAACTAGGGTGTTTGGACCTGGTGGAATGGATGCTCCATTGATATGCTGAATAGACAAACAACAACGAAAGTTACCAAACAATTTAGGGCTTCTTTTTTCTCCTATGTCCATTTATGATATGGCTTGGGCTTGAAACTCTCAGTTCAGTGCCTGTGTGTAATTGGGCTTGGCCCATGATGATTGAATTGGAAATGTTTTTTTTAATCAAAAAGACATCGATAATTAAAATTCATAAAATTATTATTTTGAGAAGAAAGAATCATGACTTTATTCAATGTGTGGATTTGTTGCCATCTTATCCTAAGCTTAAAATTCATTTTCTTTCTATTATTATTATTTTAATTGATATAAAAAATCATGTAATTGTGATGTTCTTAAAAGTTGTGATAAAATTGTAAGATTTTATGTTTGTTGGGATGCTTGATGTCTTAAATCCCCAGTTATGATCATGACTTTCTAGGAAAAATGAGTGTTAAAATCATGGAGGCATAGCTAGGATTACTCCCGGAGACATTAAAATCATAGGATCATGGGTTAAAATCATCCACCAACTTATGAAAGTGAGGAAAACATACTAAATCATATAGAAAACTTCTATGATATCCAATAATTACAGCTTGTATGATATAAAATTTATCAAATCATACCATGTTTCAACCCAATACATGTAATCATATAGAAAACTTTTATGATATCCAATAATTACAGCTTGTTTTTGTTTTTATTTTTTTTTTGTAAAGTGAAAAAAAAAACATGTAATCTGAGGCAGCATTTAATGATCTTGCTGGAGAAAAAATGATAATGCACTAGCAGCAATGGTGATTCTGTATGCAATCCATCACCACAATAAATTCTGCATAATTGGGAAATGGGAAAAAGCAGCTCTATTTCATCAATACAATAGCCATCTTAGCCAATAGCACAAGCTTGGGCAAAAATAGACCTTATTTCTCTTAAAATCAAATAGAAAGAATACATTTATTCACAGCCTTTACAAATGGTACATTCATACACAAGACCCCATCGAAACACCATATGATTTGCACAGAAGGCAGTAGTGCCACTATAAGTGTGAAGGAACCCAACAAATAAACATTCCAGAGCAAGTGCATTGCGTGTCCTACCGGACCAGGTCACGAATTCAAGTGAGTCTCAAGCTTTACCGCCTGGGTTCATTCAAGGTCTTCCCCTCAAAAAATTCCCCCAGCATTCTTTCCAGATCCTCAGCTGTGTACCTAATGTACTTCTGAGGATTCTTCCCACTCTCAACCAGAGGCCTGCAACAAAATGGTGGAAATGATATAAAATTAGAGATCCACAATACAATGGAAAGTGGGGGTTTTGCACAATCTTTGGTGTAGTGGCAGCACCAGCACCGAGATATTATAACATTCAGAATTGAAAAGGTGAAGCTATAATCAAGGTAGTTTGGAGCCAGAAACTGAAATGAGCTTCCAAACAGAAGGGAAAAGAAAGAAACAAAAAATAACATTTCCTGGCCCTTCATCACCCACAAATGAGGTGGCCAGGAGAAAATCTGGGCATTAAAAAGACCTAACCAAACAACCAATGCAGATTGGTTCTGTTCAGTTTTCAGATACCTAAATTCCAGTTGACACCCTAATATCAATATTTTCAGACCAAGTTTAAACTTGTGCATGTACTTCGTTCTTCTCTTGCATTTAAGAAGCAAATGATGAAAGATGGATATGTTTCTTCAAATCTACAAGAATATCAAGAAGCACATGCATCTGTGTAGCAAAAATAACAGGACTGAACATACCCAAAGCGTTTTATAAAGGATCTGTAGGCAGGCAACAAGACTTCAGCAACAGCAAGTCTTAGTGACTCTCGCAACTCAGTGTCAGGAACAGTCCACTGAGATTGTTTTTGGTGAAGCTCCTCAAATTGGATATGGAAAGTCTTGAATCTGATCACATAACACACTTCTCCACCCAGGTCAGAAAAGCTTGTGAATTATGGAACTGAAAAGAATATAAGATTGTTTCAAGAAGAAAGTAAATTGATATTGACCTGTCTTTGATCAACCCTCTTGAGGCTCCACTGCCGCTTCCTCCCTCACCAGATACAGCAGAAACTCCTCCCACAGATGAGGAGGTTAGGCCTTGCGTAGAGAGACATTGAAGTATCTGAAAATCCAGGTTCTGATCAAACCAGGTCTTTTCATTGTATGCATAGAACTTAATAAACAAATGGCATGCTCTCTCAACAAATATATTTTTCTTTCTCGTAAGAAAATATGTTCCATCTTTGACAGAAGTTCCATTGTTGTAAACTTTTCTTTCATACGCCTTGGTTATTATGATGTTATGCCAACTGCCTGTACCTATATCTTCTTGTTCTATTTCTTTTATGCTGAAATCATCTTGACTAGCAAGCACATTTTTTTCTTGTAGATCTAGTCAACAAGGCCTCTGGCACCTTGAGGGCATTTTCTGTCTTTAACTACCTCAATTGTCTAAATTATCAAGACCATACGATATCAACAAAAACTAATTGAGAGTTTGGCCATTGTCAGGCAGTTCATTTAATTGGCAAACAGAACAATACCTTTGACCAAGCACTCCTTTTGTATTGATTTGCATGCTGCTGCACAACCCTTCTATGCCTTTGAACCCAATCATCCCCTAATAAGTCCTTGGCTTCTGATCTGAAAATAAAAAATTATGCACTGAAACTTGCCCACAAGCAGAGCCAGTAAACTTTAAAGAGCTCTCAGAATACATAATGCATGACAAACCTGCGCACAGATCTGACCATGTAGTGAATATTGTTCATGAGAAATAATTGAGTCAGAGCTGGATCTCTGTACTGCTTAGATTTCCCATCCAGATTGGTTTGAAGAGCCTGCATTATCCGCATTGTTATAGTTGCTAATTGTGAACTTGTTTCACCACTGCTTTCAAATTCTTGGAAGAGTTGCTTCAGGGTTGATTGATAGCTGCAGAGGTTTAATACACCGCTTTCAGGTAAACAATGTGAACATATCTGATGTTAAATCCAGCAGCATGGGGACAATTTATTAAAAAAAAACAATAAAAGAGAAAAGGCTAGAAGTGTTTTAGAGAATAAAATATGCTTGCTCAACATCAATAGCTGAGCAAAGAATATTTTGTTTGATCACTGGAAAAAAAAAATATGGAAGCCTAGCCAGTCATTCTTGTGACTGCATCATATAGCTTAAAGTTAAAAAAGGATACAGCACTAAAAGTGAACAGGCAGAACCAGCTAAATGAAGAGACTAGAAGATCAAAAGAATGGTTAGCTGAACTTACTCGAAGAGAAATTTCACGTAGTTAATCACATAACTTGTCAAGGGATGAACAGTCCCATCCAGAACAGCAGTTTTTGTGGCATCTTTTTCAACTGCTTCTTCAAAATCACCAAAGGTTTCTTGAGCTGTCTGGGCAAGCCTTTTTGTCAAACCAAATGTGGATTCCCTGATTTCATTGCAAGCTTCACCACCAAAAACTGCCTCAATCTGCAAAAGAATTTGTAGTCGATAATAATCATATCATATATTAACAATACCGCATGTTTCTCAAAATATTCATTGCCCTGATTGCAACTCATGCAATAACACCTATTCTGGCATCTAAGGAAAATGTGGAATGTATCATACATCTTAAAAATTTTGCATCCACAAAATTATCATGAATCAGTAGCATATATGGATCAAATTGGGGTCAGATGCAGATGTGTGTTTAGGTGTTTGATTCAATTATACTAAAAACCTACCACACGGAAAGCCTAGGAAAATAAGGATCTAAACTTTAGTACCAGTGAAAATAAACTTTCATTTTCCTTCAGCAAAGTAAGAGCAAAGTAAGAATAGGAATCAAACTTGGTCCACAGAAAGGAGGGGAATAAAAAAAGAAAGAACTAATATACGATTGAAGATTGATGCAATTTCTGCTAGACATGATTGTTTCTTATTTCATTTATACAAAATAGAACAATTTTACAGGCAGTAAACATATCACATTCTTGGAGCATATTTAGCATCAACCATACCTCTGAATGTAGTTCTCGCATTATCTCATACATGTCCAGAAGTACAAATAACTTCTCAGGTGACCTTTTGCTTCTGGCAATTGCATCCCCAAAACTAAGAAGCATGGAGACGCTGCTAGCAGTACATTCAGCAAAACATTGATCAAAGAGAGTATCAAACCCTTCAAATATTTGATTGCAGACTCTTCTTTCTCCAACAAACAGGACCTTGACCTGCTCAAAACATATTTAGATACTAGGAAGTACAACATACAAAACAATCATGCAAGTTCACAAAGTCCTTACAGCAATGCGCATGAAATGAATCCAATTCCCAATCTTGGCCTCCAATACCTCCCATTGCATCTTTTGAACATCCTCTTTGCTCAGTTTTTCAACACCCAACTTGTGAAGGCTTTCATCCATGACTGAAGATCGGGTATCCCTGAAAGAAAACAAAAAAGTGGTCAATTTGATACGGTGTCTTTCTATTTAAACTATCAAGTCAAATCATGTTGCTAAATGCATTAAATGCTAGCTGATATTGACAAGGCTGGCTTTGGTATCATGCAGAGCCATAGAATCATAGAAACGTTGTAATTTTCTACTAGCTTGCATCTCTTCAGCTAGGTGAAATTAGAAGCTCTTCTAGTTAGATTTCAAGCGGATTACTCTTTAAAGTGGTAAGAAAACACTAATGTCATATTAAAGCTTTGTAAAATTGATGGACGGATACATATCTCATGGAGGTCAGAGCAGCTCAGAGTGTAAATAATATTCCATGTCACATAACGCATCGAAAGACAAAGCTCTTTACCTGTAAATTCTAAGTAATTGCTGTTGGTTCCCAGCTTGAACCATTTCTTGGGCTAAATCATGCAACAAAGGTAAAATCCTTGGAGGTATGAGAGTAAGATGTTTGAAACCACCAGTTTCCGAAGCACCATTTTGGTGCTCAAGATGATGATTCTTGCCACTAGAAAGGTTTCTAGGTGATTCTGAAGATGGTCGCAATGATTCAGGGAGGCACTCAAAGAGACGATCAGGTTCCACGGGCTTGCTGGAATTTAGAAAAAATAAATGAATAACCTGGTGAGATGAACAAGCCTAGGTTGCATGACCAGATAAAGTGCATCTATAGGTCATTACCAACCACATCCTCTCCTGAATTGCTAGAGATATTAATATCAATTATGCACTATATATAAATGTCTTAAACAAAATAAGCAGATGATGATTGTTCACAAGTAAACAGAATTCATATTGAATGTTGTTTAATGAAATGAATGCGATCCTTCAGAAATAATTAAATTCTGGGGTCACAAAAAAGAGTGACAATAGATTGCACAGCAAATACCCCCAGAACTTATTCTATCTGACATCAGTTATCCCCAAATGTCAATCTATACAGGCCTATCATAAGCCAGTAAAACTTAAAAAGTCATTGAGAACATGCAAGCTTGTTGGCTGTGAGATGAGCAAGCTGGAGCATGCAACGTCTCATGGAACCAGCTTTCTTTCCAACATCATAAGGAGTATATTACCACAGATAATTACCAGTTCACACATAGAGGAATATTAAATATCATCAGTGTAAAATAGAAGCACCAGTTGGTAAAAAAGGCAGAAGAATTAGCAATACACCAGTTAAAGTACCAAGCATGCAACGTGAAAGCATCAATTTGACAAAACATACCTGTACGATGCCAACAACTGTTTAAACTCATCCTCTAACTTTGAAATAGCCTTAGCAAGTAAGCTATTTGCATTATTGAGAACTCCATCACTGCTCCTGAAGCCTTTGTTGCCACTAAAGAAATGAATGTTGCTTCTTAACTGATCAATTGCTTCTAGGTAACTTTCTAGGTTCTCATGTGGTCCCTTAAGTATTTTAGCCTCTGCCTACATATTGAAGTGATAATGATATCAACAATCACAAGCAGGAAATGTGCATCCAAAGAGTGAAAGCTTTCTAAACATCAAACACTATACATCATCGAGGGAAAAGTTGATCTTTGAGAAAATGGAAATTAAAAAGGACAGAAAATCAGTTAAGGCATCAATTTTAAGCCTTAAGAAATTAAAAAAAGTAAAGACAGCAACCAAAAAAAAATACACCTATGAGCATGACAATGGAAATGTTAGAACACCGCTGAAATCTATTTTGCCAACTAAAAAAGACCTAGAGTCCTATTTTTTGAGACACAACACCTTAGTCTAGCAATTGAATGGAAACACACAGAAACTCTTTGATCAAGCTAATCTTGAGGGGGAGTAAGGTATAGGCATAAGCAAGCATAATGAAACATGGAAACAGGAAAAGGAAATACATTAGCAATTCAAGAGTAGTGATCTATAAATAAAGCAGGAAAGCAAAAATTGCGGTAATTCATGAAACCAACCTGCCGAGAAGCATCAAACTGTGTCAATATAACCTCTGCAGCCTTTAATGTCTTGTCAATATTCTCATGAGCTTTCCTGATCGCATGTGTTCTAATCTACGAAAATCCAGATTAAGCAAAGCTAAATTCAATAAAAACAATCAGTATAATTTAATGGTCTCTAAAAACCAGTCAATCCATCCATCTAGGGTCCTTCAACAGTGATCATTTTAATACTAAAGATCCAAATCCCTTCAACTAAAAAGCAAATCTTAAATCAATACCAAGCAAGAATAACAAGTCAAATTAAACACTAGCACCAGGATCCAATCAAGCAAGCACAAATCAAACTAAATAACTAGCAACCAGGATCCAATCAAGAATCTTATAACTTTCTCATCATCACCCAACTAATCATTTATATCATCCGATCAAAAGCCCCCCAAATTCTAATCTTTCAGCTTTCCTCGATTTTCTCGAAAACCAAAAAACAAACAATAAATCAACATCAGACAACAAGTACAGGCCAATGCAATTGCAAAATAAACTAAGCACTAACATCTGGGATCAATTATCTCGTCTGGGTTCTTCAGTTTATCATCAAAAAACCCCAAAGTCCCAATCTTTTCCCTCACTTTCTCAAGAACCAAACAAAACCCAATCCAGAAAATCACAAAAAAAAAGTAGAATCCCCTATCTACTCACCTGAGTTGGACGCATAGCAGTCTCGAGAACTGAAAGACGACTATCAAAAGATCCCAGAATTGAAACAACACTATCAGTAATAGTTTGGCTTTTCTGAAGTGCTTCTGTCATCTTTGCTGCTCTTTCACCAACTGAATCCATGCCTGACACTGCCACAACCATCTTTTCTTCCTTTTTTAGAAGAAAATACAGAAACCCCAGAAAGAAAATTATAGAAAGAATCCAGAAAGATGAGTTCTTGCTGAAACTTGAATTAATGGACAAGATATGGGACCAGAGCTGACCGACCAGGGCAGTGCCAGTTTTTTTCCGAAGAATTTTCTTCTCTTTTGTTTTTGGTAGGTCTTTAACTTTGACGGTTTGTACACTTTGGTCTTCCGACAATTTTCATTTTCCTGCTCTGTCAGCCGCCACAACGACCATCTTTCAGTAACTAACTGTGTCATACTATTGGTTATTTTTATATAATCTTAAAAAATATAGATGTAAAAAAAAATCACCCATAAAAAATAATAACAATATTGTTATTTATTATTTTTATTTTTTAGTTGTATTTATTTTTTAAAATTAATATAAAAATAATTAATAAAATATCACAAATTATTCCATAAACACCAAAAAAATAATTTTATAGGATATTTATAATTCAAATTAAAATGATGATAAAAATAATTGGTGTGCTAATTTGGTTAAAAAGAGATAATTGATGTGAAACTTAGTTTGAAATTAGATGGAAACATGGTAAGTTTACTATAATGGATTTGTTTGGTGATTAGATAAGTTTATTATATTTTTTTAATTTTTTGAATTCCAGTACTAAAATTATAATCTAGGGTAATTTCATTTATACATTGTGAATGTAGTATATAATATAGGATTTGCATGGTATGAATATGATAATTTTTAAAATCCAAGACATTTGGTAATAACAATGAAATGTTAGATGATTAATTGATTTTTTAGTTGAAACAATTTAATTTATTTTTTATATTCAAAATATCTGGTGACTTAATATAAAAAACTTAGAAGATTGATAAATGATAGTAAACAATGTCTAATAAAAAAATGACTAGTAATTATAATAGTAAAAGGTGTTATATAGCAAGTCAGGTTACTAATAATCGTGATAGTAGTAAATGATGCCTGATAAACCAGATCATTAATAGTTGTGGTAGTAACAAGTAGTGACTAGTAAATCAAGCATATGATACCCATAAAAAATCTTATTTGACAGACATAAGGACTCTCTAAAGATGAAATTGATAATTTTAAGAAAAGAGTGCAATAATATTTTAGATAAATAAATTTTAAAAATAGATATACTAAAAATATCAAAAACAAAGAAATCATGAATGTTTGATTTAAATGATTTGTGGTGTATTTATAAATTATGAAGTTAATCATTTTGTGGAGAGAAGAAGTTGAAATGTAATTTTATCATTGTAGTATTTTAAATTATATTCTACTCAAAATAATATGTATTGAGTCAGTATAAAATATTAAGAGACCACCGTCGAGTTTAGAAAAAATCATTAATAAATGTTGGGCTCGAGTAAGGTTTCAAAGATCATTTAAGGTTAAAGTGAGTCCAAAAACACTACCAATATCTAAACACACTATGCTTAGGCATGACAAGCTAAGCCCACGAGGATATTAAGGTACATAATCATCATCCTTAATGCTAAGCGTATATCTACTAGGTAGATGTCTAGTGCATTGCATAGCATCCATATACCTATGCAGAAAGTATGAGCTTGAATTACTTGTTCAAGTCCTTGTTATTAGTGTGTGGACTCAAGCTTTTTACTTAAATCTATGTTTTTTAAAGTGTTTTTTACTCTTTTAGAGAATTTTTTGAGTGTATTTTGTGGGATTTTCTTGGTTTATTTTATATGAATTCAGCAACAATTCTTTAAGTTTTTATGATATTAATTGATAAAAACTTGTAAAAATACTTGGTTATCATTATGAATTCATCAAATTTCTTTCATATGAGAAAAGAGGTTGAAATCCCAGGTAATAAACAGGAAGCCCGCATGTGAGAAAGTGCACCATGTTTAAAAAAAAAATAAGTATATAGAATGGAACCATGATAGTTTATTAAGGTTTTTATTATAGTATTTAGATGTTTTTGAAATATAAAATGATTGGGAAATGGGTTTTGGCTATAAAAACCATTCTCTAAGTTTTAAGTGCAATAGTATTTTTTATTTAAAAAAACAGAAGAGTAGATTATTATCTTTTAAAAAAATAACAAAGATTTAGTTTTATAGGTTTGAATTAGCAAACTCATATGTTACCAACTCATATCTGTGCATCTAAATATTTTTTTTGAATACTTCTTTTTCTTTATTTTTTAAATTTTATTATTTAATATTGTTTTTTTAAAAATTATTAGTCAATATTTTAGTTGATTTTTATTATTTGTCTTGTTTTACTTTATTTATATATAAAGTTATCATGATCTCGAATAAACACTTTATCATTTTAGTTATACATGGTTTTATAAATATTTATATTATTTTTTATTATTATTATTTTAATTATTTAAATTATTTTTAGACTTGTTAGATTGGATAGGACATATCTAATTAACCCCTATATAATTTAATTTCTAACTAAAAAACAAGCTAGCAATGTTTTTTTTTTAATTAAAAAAATTGATATCAATAGGATGTAACACAAATCAATCTCATTATTACCAAAATTTTAAAATAAATAAAATATTAAATATTAAAAAACCATATCTTAACAGTGCACACGCAACATCTTCTATTTTAATTTTTGTCATATTGTATTAATACTGCTGCAGTATGAATATAACTTGTGTATTTTTTTTAAAATAAAATTGATAGTTGTAATTCATCTATCAATATAACTTATGTATTTATATGTGTATATATAATTCATCTTCTACCGTAGATTAAAAATGTCAAAAACAATATATATATATATATAAAGCCTTTTTTGATATTGTTGTAGCCCATGCTTTTCAATAATTTTTATTTAAGAATATATTAAAATATTTTTTTAAAAAATTATTTTTAACATTAATACATCAAAATAAATTTTTTTAAATATTAATTTTAAAAAATAAAAAATACATTTTTATAAAAATACTTTTAAAATATAAAAACATATTAGTTACTGTGTGATTGATTGAAATTACCATCACAATTGTTGCATAAAATATCTGAAAATAATTATAGAAAATGATAGGAGAAAAAAATAAATTAAATCCATGGGCAGGGCAGCCCCATTCATATCACGGTAATTAATTCAGCATACAGGGATATTTTAATAAAATCAATATGACCTCCGCAATAACCCCTAGCTGAAACATGGAAGCCCAAAGAAATGGCCATTTGCCGTTCCGTTTTCTTACATTCCCCCCTTCTTCATCGTCCTCCTCAGCCCCAGGTTCTGTCTAAACCGACTTTTTTCTCCCCAAACTACCGTCCTAAGTTCTCTAAATTCACCAAGTTGCCACTCCTCCATCAAAACCCGAAACCTCACAGCCCAACAATATCGAGTCTTGCCTTTTCATCATCAGCATCATCATCAATGGAATCACCTCCTGAAGGTTACCGAAGAAATGTTGGCATTTGCCTTATCAACCCATCAAAGAAGGTAGTTGAGTAAAAATTTACGTAGCTGTGAATTTGTGCAAAAAACATGAGCTTATTCTGTGTGTGGACTGTGCAGATTTTTGCTGCTTCAAGGTTGGATATACCCAATGCTTGGCAAATGCCACAGGTGATTTAAAGATTGGTTTTTTTTTAATGGGTTTTGTTTAGATTTTGAATCTATTTATGGTTTGAGTGGTTTTCTTTGAAAATGAATATGCCACAGATGATTTAAATGTTAGTTTTTTCAAAAAAATAAATATGTTAAAGATTGTAGAGTGTTGTTTGATTTTGTTAAGGACTACGTGATATCAGTTATTTTGAGGTCTAATTGAAGATAAAGAATTGGAAAAGATTAAGGAGGTAAACTATGTTGTACAAATTAATGATGATGAATCTTAAGTTTGTTTTAGTGATTTGGCTGCTGCCTATGTTGCTATAATGATCAGTAAAAGGTTTCATTTTGTGGTACAATAATGTTATATAATGTTTTTTTTAAAAAAAAATGGGAAAGAAGATTGTTTGTTGATATATGTTAATTGTGTTTGTGTGAAATAGGGTGGCATTGATGAGAATGAAGACCCGAAAGTTGCGGCTATCAGGGAACTAAAAGAAGAGACAGGTGTTAGCTCAGCAGAAGTTCTTGCCGAGGTCTGGCTTTTTCCTGTCTTTTTTTTATTCCCCTGTTTTTCATCTTAAAGGAATGGGCAGCTTATCTCAACTGAATCTTTGAAGGAGAAAATGAAATGCTTTCTTCGAAACTGGTTACTCTAATAAGGAATATTGAAATTTATCAACCATGTGATTTTGTCTAATTTAAGCTGGCTTGGAGGTATCAAGAATATTCTCTTTATTGTTAGCCAACATGTTATCCTTGTTAACTTCCATGGCACCACTGAATTTGTTTGAGAAAAAAATTCTGCCTAGTGTTGTTCATGTGCTATATACTCTGCACAGATATGAAATCATCAGTAGCAAGATCTAGCAAGAAAAATGTTTTCGCTAGTTTATTATTTTATTTAGCCATGATGTCAATGCTCTGAATGAGGGGGGCTTGTCTGATTCAAAAAGTGGGTGTGGATTAAACATGTTAAATCGTTTGCTTCTGGATTATAATGTGCTCTCTAGTGATTTGCGCTGTTAATTTCAATGCCATGGTATAGCCTTGTGAGAGTTTATGGACACCATTCTATATCTATGCAGTTCATGTTCATTATTACATTGGCTGTGGCTACGGATTGATGAACCATGCCTTCTGAGAGCTTATATATTTCTAGTTTTCAGCTTTTGCATCTGATTGACTCTACGTGTTCCTGTTCAAATTATTTTGGGAGCGGCTACAGTTTCTTGTTGAGCATTCTGTGGTAGGTTTACTAACTTGATTGAATTTGCAGGTGCCTTCTTGGTTGGCATATGACTTCCCACCAGAAGTCAGGGAAAAACTTAAGCATCAATGGGGATCTGACTGGAAAGGTCAAGCACAGAAGTGGTGAGCATATAAATAGCCCACATTTAGTTTGAATCATCCTACACTGACTTCGCCATTAAGGTCAATTACATGTCCGAACCAGTCTAGCCTTGGCTAAGAACTTCAAGTTGACGGCATTAAAACTGTAGTTTTTGGTGCCAAAAGTGACCAACAAGCCAGTTTATTTCCTGGCTCGTTTTACATCAGTTAATCACATTTTGCAACTACAAATACGCAGGTTTCTCCTTAAATTCACTGGGAATGAGGAAGATATCAATCTACTGGGTGATGGCTCAGAAAAACCTGAGTTTGGCGAGTGGTCATGGATGTCTCCAGAACAAATAATTGACCATGTGGGTAGCTTCTGCTGTCTTAATGTTTCTTATCTGTTC
The DNA here is from genome assembly GCA_015708895.1 of Populus ilicifolia. Lineage (NCBI taxonomy): Eukaryota > Viridiplantae > Streptophyta > Magnoliopsida > Malpighiales > Salicaceae > Populus > Populus ilicifolia. Next base: position 68,265 of record SRLM01000613.1, on the reverse strand, counting down.
CGATCAGTTAAACTCAGTTTTCTGATTTTGTTATTGATCGTTTCGCTTCTGCCCTCATTTTCATGCAGGCTGTGGATTTCAAGAAACCTGTATACAAGGAAGTTTTGGCAGTTTTTGCTCCCTATTTTCAATAAATTCGTGTACATGGTGTAACACATGACCAAATGAGCCATTTGGATCACCCCCCTGGATTCATGTCTGATTCGTTACTGATTGATCGCTTTATGATTAGAAGGATAAATAATAGTTGGTATTGATGTGATTGCAGCAGTTTTGGCTAAAATAATTCATCAGTATTGCCTACAGTAAATCACCAGCCCTTGCCAACTGCATGTAGTTCCATTTCATCCCATGAAACACTTGTAAGATAAAATATCAGGTTGTCCAAAGGATACCAGGCATTTGAATTCCATTTGCTGGCCGTGGCCCACACTGATTTGCGTGACTCTTGCTTTTTGTGATTTGGGAATATCAGAAACTTCAAGCAAAGTAGGATTCCTTTCCCTTTGAAATGCATGGAATCACTAGGATTTGTCTATGATTTTCTTGCTCTGTGCCTTTGCTTTCTACTTAAGCAGGCTGAGAAATGACTCCCTTTCAAGGTTAAAAGAGAAGAGGATGCTTCCACCAAATCCATATTATAACTTTTTGTTACCCCATTTTCCAAGGATAGAACCTCACATGTTAACCAATTGCCGAAATAAATATACCATCTTCCAGGTCCCCTCTTTAGACGGCAACCACAGCTGTTTTTTCTTTCAGTTTCTTGTTTTTTTAGTGTTTTCGGCCCAAGACATGCAGAAAAACGACAACCAATTTCATTCCTGCGGCATTTGCCAGAGGCTCTTCCAGTTCTTCATGAACAACCTTATTGTTCGTCCCTTTAAGAGCATCACTTTACGCCATGCAGATGCAGAGCCTCGCAGCTCAACTGCGGCACCTGTAGATGACTCGTGGAGAAATGAAGTGGACTCTATGGTTGAAGAACAAGCACCCTTGATTCTTGAAAGTACTATGGGAGAAGAAAAGCTGCACCATCAGGGTCAAGAAAGGTCAAAAGATACTAGTTCAGGATCTGAGATTCAGGTTCACTTCAAGCAAACTGAAGAAGAATTGGAGCATTGGACTTCTGTTGACAAACTCGACTCTTCTGTCCATGAACCAATGGAAGGTAGCACAAGAATTAATGATGGTGATCATCCTAAATTGAAGAAAGGTGACATCATTCCCATCCCTTTATCAGCGAAGGGACAGCTCCCTGATGACAAGTTATGTATACAGAGAAGCAAGAAGGTCACTGAGCCATCCCTTGACAAGGAGGAGCTCTCCCTAGCTCAAGTGAATGGTGTTGCTAAAGGCATTACCGCTCGACGGAAAGCCCAACAAGAGGCAGAGACCAATGTGAGCACCATGGCTCGAGGAAGAGGTCCCAATAAGTTTGTCAGCATACAGGACGGTAAGGAGGAAGATAGAGCAAAGAAAGGTAAGAACATAGTAAGTGAAGATTGGACAATACCAGGAAAGCAGGAGCCAAAAGAGGTGTACCCAAGGCATCTCATAAGTGTGGCCTCAAATATCAATGAGAAATCAGATGCATTTATCCAAAGAAAAAAGGAAGCAATGAGAAGAAATTTTATCGTGGAACGAAAAAAACCTTAGTCTACATATGTGCGATGAGGCGGTTCCTTGTTTATTTGCACCATGCTGTTTGTGCCAATTATCATTGTCGTTGATTAGCCAGTTCCTGTAACTATATGATGCTGCTAAGTGCACCCTGGAATTTGTTTCTATTGTCTTTAATTATGTTATAGTTCAATCATAGTACTAGCAAGTTACTCTTCTTTATGTTTCTCTACGGTCTTTTCTATCCACGATTAATGGTATCCACGAACCTGTTCCGATGTACCAGGACTAGTTATGTGTCCTCTCCATATCTTGATTGTTTTTAATCCCAATTCGGATGTACCAAGACTTGGTACTTGTCCGATTTTAAGCAGATGATCCGATCCATATCTTGACTCGGAAGCAAACCCACTCACCGAGAAGGCTTCTATTGGGCAATCATTTCATGACTCGGCAATGAAAGGTGCGAGCAAAATTTTGACAATTCCCCAAAGCTAAGATTAAGACAGCCACAGTTTCTGTCAATTTACTAGGAGCACAGAGGAGATCATAAATTTGCTACAACAGAAGGGCAGGGTTCTACAAATTGAAAAAAAAAAAAAAACTAAAGAAGTAATGAAACTAAACTGGATTCAGAAATGATGAAGTAGTGCATAGAAAGTTGTATAGAGGGACAAATAAATTTTTTCCACAACCCCCATCATTGTGTCATTGTCCATTTCACAAGGAACTCAAGATCTTCCCTCAAGCTCTATGCAATAGAATCAGAATTGATGAACATAGCTACAAAAGTCCATGCTGATAAGCACTAGTAGAACCAAAAAATTAAAACCCTTATGGCTTCTCTTTTCCACCTCTTACAACAGAACTTTGATTAAGGTTTTTTCATAAGATGATCTCGATAGGATAGAACAGCGAAAAATCCTCTTTTTTTTCCCTAAGATTTTGAAAGGAGAAAAGAAAAGAAAAGAAAAAGGGTCCTTGCGGACCTTAAATGATATGAAAGAATGGGAAGAAATTTGTCTTTGAAGAGTTCTTTAAAAAATTTGACTTCTTAGTCATTAGTGTATCTCCTCTTGCTCCAAAACCACCAACCCCTTCCTTTTCTCACTGACTCCATCCTCATTCTTCAAGAGCATGCATCGATGAGCGATAAAGATCGTATGGAGCCCAGAGATGATCCACAATGCATGGTTTCCTTGAGTCAAGCCTCAGCCAAGGTTTCCCTTTCCCACTCCAATGAAGCAAACTAATAGGTCCTGGGTGCAAACTCCTACACTTTCCTTCCATATTGTCACCCCCTAATCCATGCTGGTTCCATCGATGGTCAACTCCTTTGATGTTCCCAGCCAAGACCAATAGAAATGGCGGCAATGAACCTAAATGATAGATTCTCTTTTGCTTTTGCACTGTCATCCACTCTTCAACCTTCTGTGTAATCCCCCCTTGCCTCCACTTTTCCACATCCACAACCATGACTCCTGTGTTAAAATAGCAAGGCCTTCTTCCATGAAAAGTCTTGGCCAAAACAGGATCAAGCCAAAATAGTTTAGAGAAATAGTTGGTGAAATTTGCATGACAATATTCTGGAGCAGCCAAAACCTTTTCCTCTAAATCAACCTCCCATAATTTTGCAATATCATCAACAACAACAAGATCAGAGTCCAGATAAATCACACGTTTAACGTCGGATGGGATAATGTCAGCAAGGTAAATTCTAGCATAGTTTAAAGGCTGGTCTAGGGCCTGACGAATGGATTTAGATATCTTGCCGCGAACACGGTTGGAATCAAACCGGTAAAATTTGAAGTTAAGGTAAGGGAAGGTGGATTTGATGCTGGAGAAGACCTCACGCTCGAAACGTGACCAGAGAAAATGGAACTCCATGTTTTCAGGGCAAGTAGAATGTTGGAGGATGGATAAAACGGCAGCCATGGTGCCTCTAAGGTAATTGGCATCAAGAGTCATGACAATGTGGATTCTCTGAAGCCCACAGCAATCCCCATTTCGGAAAGCTGGAGCCTCCCTGAATACAGGGACAGCAGCGAATGGTTTTCGGATAATACTGAGGCGGATTCCCCTAGAAGAGGATGATGATGATGCTATGCTCGCCACAATGAGGAAAGACAGGAGGCCAAGGAGGAGGGACGAGGCACAGGAGGCCATCCTGTCCTGAACTTGGGAAGGTGCTACGAGAAAGGCAAGGGTTGGTGGTGCTCAGGGGAGAAGAGCAGCCGTGGCCATTGTTGGGGGTTGGTTAAGATAAGGTTCGAAAGAAATAAAAACTAATGATTGATAGACAACAGGAAGGAGAGAAGTTGGTGAGATTGTGAGGAAGAGAAGATTCCTCGGAGGGAAGGAGCTGTTCTGTTCTTTTTTTGTAATAAACCGAAGGCAACACCCCATAGAGCTTGCACGAGATTCCTAAGCTGTTTTACCATTTAGGAAGTGATTTTTTTTTTTACTTTTTTTTTTGTATACCCTCCAACTTTTTTGCCTACTTCATTGGTAAAACACGATTTTATGGGAAGATTTTGGTGTTTTTTCACTCAATTTGGTTAGCTTTTAGGTCAAGAAATAGAAAGATTGTTTTTTCCAAAACAGTACGGAGAAACAAATCGAAAAATTATACAGAATAATTTCGTAGTTACATCATCATTTAATGAAATGATTTTATAAATCAGTCAGATTACACTATACAACACTTGCCACATCAGTTTCTATGTGTAAAATTTCCCTTTCCAAAAATATATAAAAATATATAGTGCCACGCACCCTCTACCACTAGGGTTGTTCACAGAAAAAAGGCAAGCTTTCGAAAGAAATCTGAAAAATAACGGCAGACATAATATATAGGAGAGCACAATTAGAACAAAAATTCCTCTCAAATGGGATTTAGTCAAAGCTTTTTTTGTAGATAATGCTGTTAAGTAAATGATACCTGCTGAAAATATGATACTCTGAATCATACTATTGATGCTAGAGTTCTGTGAAGAATATTGACTAGAGAGAGTGGCTAATACTCTCCAAATCTGATAAGAAGAAAGCGATGAAATTCTTAAAAGAACCGGAGGAAAGGTTCTTTACTGCATGTTCCAATTGGCCCATTCAAATATTGTTAGTCAATCATCTACCTCTCTTCCTGAATTACAAAGATCATGCAAATTGATCAGAAATTTGCCTATCCTTGATGGAAGATTATTTAGAACGGCAAGCCATTACACAAAGCACTGTCTAGTGCATAGAGTTTCCCACGTATTGTTGCACTCTTGAATTAGCAATTCTAGGCAGTGGCACTCTCTCCAGCAGCCATGCTCAACAACAGAAGCAACCTAGCAGATGCTTAAAACCCTGAAACTTAGCTCTTGAATGTCTCAAAATTTGACATAATTTGTCTATACAGTGACAGAGCATTTGAACATAAACAAGGACAAGTTGGAAATGAAGTCATCCGGTTGTTCAAACATCCCGTAGACCTGCAAAATACATCACGTCTCTCCTCATTTACAAAGATGGCGTGCCATATTGAAATCTGATTACTTAATTCCCCAGCTGACCCACACCATATATGAACTCCACAAGCAAGAAGAAGAAAAACCCTCAAATCATCCGATCAAGTAGATTTTCAATTAGATCTGTGACAACACCAGAAACAATCCGAGGAGAAAACCTTCTAATCATGTCTTCCCTTGCTCGCCTTCCCCTCATATTTGCTTCCTCAACATTACTTATTACATGCCTCATCAGAACTTGTAGCTTATCAATAGAAGGTTCAGCCCAAAGATGCCCTTCAAATGGCCCTTCCATAACTTTACTCATTCTATCCACCAGTAATGGATAGCTGTTCTCCTCTGTCAAATACTCTGTTGGTCCAGACCAATTCGTTGCAATAACTGGCAGAGACATTGACATGGCCTCCACCAGAGGCCTCCCCCACCCTTCTCCTCTTGATGGAAGAACAAATGCATGGGCAGCCTTATACATTCTTGGCAAATCAACCTGAGCTATATGAGTATCAATTACATAAACAGGCGCCCAACCTTTAACTGGTTCCTCTATGCCAGAATGCTCAACAAACTCTACAATCTTGTTGCCAAAATTCCTATCAGAATGGTAAGGATTTGTTAGCAAGTACAAAGCAACCCCATCAATCCTAGAAAACTCCTTCAAGTATGCTTTCAACAATACATCCCACCCTTTCCTATGCTCCCACTTAAACACACTCAAGAACACAAACTCCATCTTCGAATCCAGATCCTTCTTTCCTGAACCCAAAACCAAATTTCCTATTGAAACAAGATCTAAAGGCTCATAATTTAAAGGATCAAAGAACTCAACATCAACAGCCTGAACCACTTTAACAACCTTAGATGGATCAACCCCACTTTGCACAAATGTAGACACATGAAAATCAGTAGGAACCCAAATATAATCCATTCTATTACATCTCTTAACATGCTCAGCAATCAGTCTATCAGTCTCAAACATGGTTCTACCAATAACAAAATTGAAATTTTCATAACCAGTTGGTGGACAAGGCCTGGTTTGAAACAATGGCGGGTACCACGCACCAGGCTCGCTATGACATATCACAATAGTCTCATTTATTCTGCATTCAGTTTGATAAAGCTTAACAACCAAGTTCTTGGTTTCTTGAGGCAAACCTTCCCAAAACTCCAAAGATTCTAGATCACCGTGTTGCTCAATACTCAACTTAAATTTTTTCTTGTTCATGTTTTCATTAAGTGCTAAAATATATGACCAAGATTCTGAACTATACCCACCACCTGAAAGGAAAGGTGCCATCCATAAAACACAGTGAGAGGGTACGGAAATGTGACTTGGTTGTTTGGTTTTGGTGGGGTTTTGGGTTGAATAAAGAAACTCTAGGAGTTCTTGAAAATAAGAGGGGTTTGATGTGAGTGTTGATTTTAGGTGTTGGATTTTGAAGTAGTGGCTTGTCTTGATGAAGAAACTTAGAGAGATTGCTAAAAAGAGGATCGGTATTGATAAACAGTAGATTTTAGAGGGTTTTGATCTTGTTGCTGGGTGTGGCTGGTTGTCGTGGGTATCCATGGTAGTGGACTAATAAGAAATTTAGAGATCTAAAACTACACAGAGGGAGTGACAGAGAGAGAAGGTACCAGAGCTTGAGAAGGTTCTGCCTAAGAAGAGGAATGAGCTCTTTAGTTCGGATCCCCTGATAGCCGGAGAAAGTTCTAGTTTTCGGCTTCTAAAAGCTTTATATAACCCTCGAATAAAAAAAAAATCATTCCAAGTTATAGAATTTAATTTGTAATAAATTTATTGAAAAAATAAAACTAAAAATATAATATAATATAATATAATAATAAATTAAATTTACTTGAATTAACTTGTGAAATTCCTAACCCTAATTATAAAAATAATATAATTTTATAAAAAATAAACTAAAATAAATAACAGAACTTAAATTATAATTATTTAAATAATAAAAATATTAAATAATAAAACTAAAAAATAATTTAAAAAATAAAAATACTCAAAACGATCAAGTTAACTCGTCAAATTCACTACATGAGTCTTGAAGTTGAAATAACAAAAAAAATTAAATTATAATCAATTAAATAATAAATAATAAAATTAAAAAAACTTGAAATAATTAGTTTAATTTGCTAAACTCGTTACATGCATGATGGAGTTGAGATAATAATAAAAAAAATTATGATAAATGATCTTATATTCAATAAATTAAATATTAAAAAATATAATTTTTTTAATAAAAAATTATTATTTAACCAAAACAATTTAATCAATCATGAAATTAAATTTTACAAGTTCATGTTTAATACACAAAAATCTAACTTAACATCGTATTATTTATTATTTATAGACCTTTATTTGACATGTTTAAAAAAATAATAAAATCAATTCAATTGAATAGATAGTACCACTCATATAAATTATTTCAATTGCATATAAAAATTCAAATAAAATATATTTTTTTAATAATAAAAAATATCTTCAATAAATTAAAATTATTTTTTTCAATAAACTATTTTAAAATTACAACCTCTACATTAATCTCTAACAAGGTAAAATAAAATAGGCCAATGGACCTAACAATATCAATAAAATCAAAATCACTATCAGTTACAAAAACTGGTTTCATTACATGGCATGTTACCATTGGACTTAAAAAACCAATCCAACCAACCAAAAAACGCCACGTCATAAATCAAATAGAACCCTCATCCATCAAATAACACTCCCTTTGCAATCTCCAAGAGGCTTCATTTAACGCGACAAAGAAAAACAGAACCAAAAGCAACAGTCTTTACTTCTTCGAAAGCAAAAAAATCTCTTTGTTTTTCTCTCTCTCAGTTCTCTCTTTCAAGAACTTGATCGTTGTGTTTGTTTCTGGAAACATGAAGAGAGTTTTTGGTGTAAAAAAAGATAAAGAACCACCACCTTCAATTCAAGATTCATCAGATAGGGTAATTTTTTCTTGAATTCTCTGTTTATGTATTTTCAAGAAAGTTTTGAACTTGGATTTTAGTATTGGATTTTGTTAGATTTCTGACATGGTTTTTTAATTTTATGATAAAAAAATGTTAGATTAATAAGAGAGGTGAAGCAGTAGATGAGAAGATCAAGAAGCTTGATGCAGAACTTGCGAGGTATAAAGGACAGATCAAGAATACAAGACCTGGACCTGCTCAAGAGGCTGTTAAATCTAGAGCTATGAGGGTTCTTAAGCAGAAGAGAATGTGAGTATTTACATTTTCCCCCCTTTTAATGTGATTTTGGGAGTTAAAGGGCTTGTGGGTTTTGAATTTTGTGATTTAAATGGCTGGGTTTCGTTTGTTTTTTACTCTGGATTTGATAATGGTAGGTTGTGATCATTCCTTTGAAAGAAGCCCTGAGGTTTTCGGATTGTTTTTCAGAATTTGAGCTTCAAATTTTTCACCTTTTTCGTTGCATTTGAAGCACTAAACTGTAGAGCTATTGCCTGTTTGGATGTTGATTTAGGGTGGGTGCCATTTTTGTAATGGATTGCATTTGCTTAAGTTTAATGCTAGGGTGACGCTATACAGCTTGATTTGTATATTGTCAATTGCCTTAATGGCTTATGTGATCGGTAAATCTGTTGGACAGGTATGAAGGACAGCGTGACATGCTTTATAATCAAACGTTCAACCTTGACCAAGTTGCATTTGCTTCTGAAGGAATTAAAGATGCTCAACAAACTGTATGTTCCAAAACATCGATATAGTTTTAAAAATGTTCACGTTTGAAGTAACTAGTAAAAAGTGCCAGCATCTGTTTGTGAAACTGAATTGACACTTCAAACCAATTTTTCTTGTGCAAAAAGTAGCGGACAGTAAAGGCATACATGCTATGAATAAGGCATCCCTGTGAGTACTTGTTTGCATGTTGTTTTTGAAGATTCATCTTACACCAGATAGATTTGTGGTTGCATTGGGGATGGGATGCTCACCTTGAGATATTTGTTTGCCTTGGTAGCACCTAAAGGGGCATGGTTCAAGCTGGTGGAGCAATATGTGTAATCAAATGGGAACCTGCAGCCTACCTCATGAGAGGTAGGGGATGAAACATCTACTGCTAGGGAGGGATTGCTTATGATTCATGAACATGGTTCCTTGTATCATCAGCATGCATAGCCATTTAGTTTAAGATATAATATATATGACCACAGCATTCTAAGTGAGCGAGTTTAAAAGAAATTTACTTCACTTCTCACACTCGTTAATTTTGCGGTTTTCTTTTCAGGTGTCAGCTTTGAAATCCGCCAACAAGGAATTGAAAGGAATGATGAAAACTGTGAAGATTCAAGATATTGATGTATGTAGTCTGTCAACTCCAAAGCCCCTCTTCCTGTCCTGTCTTTATGGCTTATCTATTGGGATCTCCTGGAAATCATGATGAACTGATGATAGGTGTTTTGTACCTCCACCCTGTTTTTATTATCTCTCTCTCTCTCTCTTTCTGTAGAACTTGCAAGATGAGATGATGGACTTGATGGATGTTAGCAGTGAAATTCAAGAGACCTTGGGTAGAAGCTACAGTGTGCCAGATGATATTGATGAGGAAGATCTCATGGGTGGTAAGCTTAAGATCTTTCAAAGGCTCAATACAGTTTTCTTTTTTACTAAATTGAAGTTTTGATTTGCCATTCAGCCTAGATGTTTGAGAAGCAAGTTCTTTAATATTGTATAGCCCTTCAGAAGGAGCACATTGTCGAAAATATTTCCCCTACTCTGCAACAAAAAATTGAAACAGTCGTTCATGCACTGGTTTCAAATAAATAATCCATCTGCAATTTATATCTTATAATTGTTCTATTCATTTGGAATGCAGAACTTGATGCTTTGGAAGCAGACATGGCAATGGAAACTGAATCTGACGGGGTGCCTTCTTATCTGCAACCTGATAAGGAACCTGATCTTGATTCAGAACTGAACTTGCCTTCGGCACCCACAGGACATGCAGCACCAGCTGGTAGAGCCAATAATCAGGTATTAAATAGTACAGCAAATATATATATTCACTATAGTGAGTGTTGTGAGAAGTATATTGAGTCACATGGTTCCTTAACTCTCATCGTGTACTGATATTTACTTTTGATTGGGAAGAAACGTTTCTCTTTTTAATGGGACAGAATACTAATTTATCTATCAAAAAAGGAAAACAATGGAGTTTACATTCCTTCATACAAGCTTAAGAGAACAGCCAGCTTGTTTCCCAGAGTTAAATATGCTGTACCTGCATTTGCCATGTGTCTTTCTTGGTGTTTTGCCTAATGCTTCTTTCCTTGAACCTTGATTCTTGACAGGCTGAGGATGAACTGGGCTTACCTGCTGTCCCTCGGGCATCTCTTCGTGGTTAGGTAGTTTCTCTTGTGATCCCTGTGAATGTAATTAAAACTTGGAAGAGCTGTATGCTGCACCCTTCTAAACGTGCATATTTACCACGATTGATAGGGTGATTTAATTGGTGTTTGGAGGGCTTTAGTCCTTGCAATGATTTAATAATAAGTACTGTGAATACATTTTGTGAAAAGGGATACCTCTGAACAGTTTGGCGATTGGAATCTCCAAGGCTAGATATGTAATGAAGTTGAAATTTTTTACATGTAATTTCTTTTTTTTCCAGCTTGATATCAATATTTTGATTTTTCTATGTTTATTATAACAAAAGCTAAATAATATGGGAAATCACCATGGATGAAGAGGCATTTCTTTAGCTTTTAAATTTCTCATATTTATATTTTCAGGAGTAGATAGATAGTTCTTTAGCTTTCTTTCACAAGAAAATTTAACTTTTTCCAATTTCTAAAGGTGTGGGAAAATCATTATACATCAATAAATATTTCATTATAAATTATAATAGTAGTTGTTATTAAATACAAGCAAAAAATATTTTTAGCCTTCAAAAAGAGAAAAAAAAAGATGTTTTGTGTTTTTGTTGAATTTTGGTATTTTTTTTATTGGTATTTTGTGCAATTAAGAGAATCATGGGGATATTTTAGTATTTTTATATAATATTTTTTATTTTTTAATTAAAAAATTATTAGAGCGTGTTTTGCATATTCTAATGAGTGGATAGTGTCTGTGTCATTAAAGAAATGTGTCTGACATTTCTTGATAGCAAAATCTAGTTAATTATTATATCATTAGATGTATAGTTGTGTTTTTTTATATATATATATTTAGCGGTGTGTAGATATATCATAGTTGGATTATTGTCAATAATTGATTATTTATTTTTTTTCCTCTCATGACAACTAAAATATACAATTATTATTTTTTTGTTGCTTCCTTGAATCTAGGATGAATTAATTTTTTATTTTGTTTGTTGTTAACTTGAATCTAGAATGAGTTATTAAATCCAAACATTTTAGGCCTAACAACCATGTTTGATAACAGATTCTGGGAAAATTATCAAATCTATGCACTAGATCTAACTACTGGGTTAATTATTTTTGTCAAATTTCAATAATATGAGTCTTGCATGTTGTTAGACCTAACAAAATTTGGATTGAGAATGATTGCAGACCCAACTCCTTGTATTTGACATAGTTGTTGTTGTTATTGTTTATATTATTATTATTATTTTAATTATTCAAGTAAATTTAGATGAAATATATTTGTCAGATTCAAGTAACTCAAGTTTAAAAATTATTTATAAATAAAGTATAAATAATATATAAACAACAAAAATCTAATTTAACATTTTAGATCTAAAAATCTAAATTATATCTTTCAATTGAAATAGTTTAATTTTTATATTTATGAATTTATCATTTCTTTGGTCTCTTTATTAATATTTTTTTAAGACAATGTTAAGGATTTACATTACCCAAATATTTGGATTTATATTCATGTCAAACCCAAACAACTTGGATGTGATATAGTGGCTAAATTTAAAAAATTATTTATATTTTTTAAAAAAATAATAATATTGATTCACTACAAAAAAGGTGAATGAACAAAGAGTGCAAGTGAATGTACTAGTATAGACATAAATAACAAGTTTGCCCTAGTATTCTTATAAATTTTTCTAAAAAATATCAAAATTTTATTGGCTTAAACATTATTGATTTACTACAAACCCAAATAAACTGAAAATACTTTCTAAAAGTTATAAAAAATTTAAAAATATTATATTATTTGTTGATTATATCAAATTTAATCCTCAAATTTTAAATTATTATATATATATATATTTTATTTTGAATATTTATTTTTTAATTTTTCTTTTAAAATATAATTTTTTTTATTAACTTTGGTCTTTATTTTTATAATTATTATTTATTTTTTTCTTATCATTTTTTTATTGAAATTTTTTATCTATTAAATTTAATCATTATTCTTTTGATTGTTATTTATTTTATTTGAAATAATTTATAAAATATTAATTATTATTATTTTAATTTCTTCATCTTTTAATTTTTTAATTTTTAAGATTTAATCTTTATGATTGTGATTATTATTTATTTTATTTAAAATAATTTATAAATTTTATTTTTTTAATTTTATTTTCTTTCAACTTTTTAATTTGTAAAATTTGATTGTTATTATTTTAATAAAATTTTAAAAATAAAATATTAATAAATTATTTTTTTATTTATTTTTTATAATATAATTAAATACTATAAAATATTTTTCAATTTATTTCACATTACACTAATAAATATCAAAAAATAATTTATTTTTCTAAATTCACTTCCCAAAATAAAATACATTTCCTGCAACCAAACAGTGCTTTGTTATTTTTCCTTTCCTTACCTACACGCTGAGTATTCTAGTGCAGTAGCGGCACCTAACCGCTCTGATGCCGCAGTTGAATGAGCGAGGAAGGTGTAATTTTCAGTGCTTAAAGGTGGGGAGATCTTCTGCAATGAAGCTTTACTTTAATGATCAAGCACGAGACTGTAACCCAGGCATGGATGCAAAGATAATTCTGGTGAAAAGATATGCCACTCCCTGTTATACAAGTCTGTTCACTAGCGGTTCATGTACAGCAAGATATATAAACAACTTGTGCCCTGGGAGTGCAAGGTATCCTAACCAATATATGACATGATGCAGCAAGGCTGTCTACTTTTTTCACAAAATGACACTGATGAGTAGAAAATCATGTTTGAGACGTATTGTTGAAGCATGGACAAGGACTCCCCTGACTAGTTCAGATTAAGTTTTGCCATCTGCCATGTAACTTCTGATCTAGCTGCCTCCGGAGGGCGACTTGATCTGGAATAATTTCTGAACTTCAAATTTGTGAAACCTAACTTGTTTTTCATTCTCTCAGCTTCCTTCTTCAAAGCCTTATGTTGAGCTGAAAGAAAATGCATGGAAGAAGAAAATAATGTACTACGGAAACATGAGTACCTTATTCCAGTTTCGTACAAGAAAAACTAGAATAATAAGGAAGCTGTGTTACGTTTCTTCCTCGTTGAAAGAGCTTTGAAATCCTCAAATATTATATTTGGGATGAATTTTCAAGAAAATCATAGAAATATGGAACTCACCCTCTGCGATCAATTTTTCCTGCCGTATTCTGGCCTCCTGCTGCTTTAACGTGTTGTTTTCCAGGGACAAAGCAGCACGTTTCTGAAGCATAGAAGCAACCTTGACTGCCAACTCTGACTCCAAAGTCTGCAAAGAGTTATACACCCCTGAATTTTTATTTACTAAACAAGAAATTCTTGACAAAATAAAAAATAGGAAATTTCTCAACATCAGTTGATAAGATTTAGACTGCGATTTATCATGCACAAGGATTAAAGTTTCCCCATCTGCATCAAGAATAAAATTGCTGCATGCTAGCCCTGCAAATAGAGATTCAATCATACAGAGACTAAGGTGGGACAAAAATGCCTCATCTCTCGGAGGAATTACCTGCAGAACATTAACAGTTCTTTCAAGTTCAGCAATATACTGGAGTTTACGAACTCTTGAGCGTTGCCCGGAATGCCTATCAAGAAAGCCACCAAAACCAGTAAGATTGCCCCCATGTTTTGCATAACGTTAATGAGAAAAGACACTGGAAAACATAAAGTTTTAGATCGAATACTTTGTTTGGAAGTGAGAATCTCCTGACTTTCATCTCAAGTACAATACAATTGCAAATAACACCATGCTCTATGTACAATGGTAGGTTTTCCATGATATTCTTCTAGTAAAAACCCTACGTGTGTACTTCAATTTTCAGTGACAGCCAGCACCTACAGACTAGAATAATCATATAACCTCCTCAAGCACATAGTATGAAGGAGAACATTTCTTAGGGACAGTAGTATAGAATTCTGAGGCTTGCTCTCAGGTAGTAAATTTGGTATTTGTGCTTCAGTCAAAGTTTGTGTCTAGGGACATTTTTAAGGGAAGATTGGTTAGGGAAAACCACCGACAGAGATCATCTTGGATGACCATACTAGTTCATGGAGTAGTTCTTACCAGAAAATTAAACGTTCCTCTGGAATTTGTATTGTTTCAAAAGACAATTCCAATCAATACACAGAATGGAAAATCTTACGCCTACAAGAAAACTGTTCACAAACATGACCAAACAAGCTTAAATGAAGTTCTTCAGTACAGAACAACATGTGAATGTGAAGAGGGAGGGGGGATCCGGTATAAAGTGGACACATCATACTCAGCAAGGAAACATAACTACAAATTACTTGAGCAAAGCTGAAAATAGGTTGCTAAATCTTGGTTCAGTACTTCCAAATTTGCCTAACACTGATTCCAAATTGAGCTAAAATATTGTTAAAGCAAGCTGGGGCATTAACACAATCGGGAATCTTCACAAAAGTATCAGGGTAGCGCAGATGACCATCCCAAGTTCACAACAACAAATGCCTAAAAATTGATTAGAAATTGATGTGATAAAAAGAGTAATTACGATTACCTTAGAAATACAAAATAAGCGAGCAATCAAACAAGAGTGTTTCAGATTCTAACCGTTTCACAGGGTTTGTCTCGCCATTGAGCTCCTCAGCTGAACCACATGCAGTCCCCATTTGATCCAAGGGTTTAGTCCCCAAAATGCACAGGCTGCCGTCTACATACTGCAAAGGATTTTTAAATGCATACTCCGATAGGGCTGATGCTATGGCATTTTCCGAGAAGGTCACATTCCCTCTTCTCCTAGGAGAATTAGGACCATACATAGAAGCTGACTCCAGTCCACTACAAGTTTCATTGCCACCTGAAGCAGCTTCATCATTAGATGGACTCAAACCTGAAAATGAATTCACAATACCACCCAAGAGGGTGACCGAATCACTGGCAGACCGGCGAAGACACTTTCCTTTTGAATCTGCATCTTCATCACTTAACAAATCATCAAGCCATGCTGGCTTCTCCTCCAGAACTGAACCTTGGGAGGGAGATCTATGGTGTTGCGGACTGGATTCGTGAATTGGATGAGAAACGACATGCTTCCGAAATGGGCAGCGAGGAGGAAGTAGGGATTGCCTTGACATGGTGAAAACCAATAGCAGGGTTTTTTCAAACTTCAACTCTCACATATCCTCATTCTTAGGCCTGTATTGCACGCACCTCTAAAGGAAAGAAAACAACACAACATGTTCCCCCATTCAGCAAATTTAGTGTCATGTCTCTTACAGCATCCTAACCTACCTTATTGGTAGAAAACTTTATAATCAGAAAAGATTTATAGAGCTTGTAAAAGGAATCAAAACAAAGAAGGAAAAGATAGGCATAGTCCTTTGCTCCACAAATTTCAAATAAAAGTCCCGGAAGAACAAAAAAATAAATTCTTCTTTTGCAACCCATTCATTGTTCAAAACAAACACCAAACCTTTGTTGCCTGATGCCGGCCCATAATAATAATAGGAAGACACAAGTGATGAACACCGTGGCTTGCAACAAAGGGAGGGTTACAACTTACAGTACAGATTCCCTTCAGTGAGAAATCAAGAGTAAATTGTCTTTAAATGAGTTCATTAGCTTCACCGTTAAATACAGGATTTGACTACGAATGTTTGATTCCTATTCTTTTTTCTGTATTCTTTCTTTGGCTCATATCACCCTTAAAATCCTGCAATACAAAGATTTTTCTTTTAAAGTTTCTAAAATCCAAAACGATAAGAATCATAAGTTCCCATTATTCTATCTTCCAGCTTTCATTGTTTCACTCACTGTCTAGGCAACCAAACTCGAGGCTAAGAAAAACCCAGAACCATAAATTATCGGTCTACAGCTGCATTTAACATTTCTTGAAAAGAGGAAGAGGAAGAGGAAGAGGAAGAGGAAGAATTGACTTTCATGGACGAATTAAAACTTCAAAGCTAATAAATGTAATTTAATTAATGCAACAGTGACACCTTAGAGTTGCAAGATTCAAACTTCACTGAAATCAAAATACAAAAAATAGTACAAAAAAAAAAACGTAACATAAGAAGGAATCAAAAGAGAAAATAAAAACCCTGAAACAAAATCAAATTTCTCAAGAAGAAAATGAAATAAAGAACCAAAACACTAAAAGAAAAAAAAAAGGAAAAAGAAAAATAAACCATGAAGTGTAAAACTTGGACTCACCTTTTGTACTTGCTGTTAAAAATATCTTCACTAACAAGGAGGGAAAGGGAGGGGAAGGGAGGTGAAGAAATAGTTAAGGTTCTAAGGAGGCAAGGGACCACTCGTAAATCTTGCAAAAATAAATACCAAGACAAAAAACTACTACAGTGCACTGCACCACGCAAAGGAGAGTAGCTCTAATAAACTCAGTGACTCGGTCACTCCCAGTTGCCGCTGTTTGTGGGATACAGCAAGACGGGAGAGTACGGATTGTCTCTGCTTTGGTTGGTCATGTCAGCCTTTCACTTTTCTTCCTTGATTAGCAAAACCAGATATAGAAATTTGGAGTGTATTTTTATTTTATTTTATTTTCTTTTTCAAGGCAGAGCTAATAAATATGTAAGCAAAGATATGGTAGCACGATTTTCTATGCTGTTTGAGGTTTTTGTCCCGCCAGATCCTCGGTGATCATCTGTATTTGCTCGTGTAATCCATGGATAATTTAGCTAAAAATGCTAAACTACTATTTTATGACAACATATTTAACTCGAAAAAACATATATATATATAAAGGTAGATTGTTTTTATTATGAAGATGGATATCCTTGGATTTGTTTATTCATCAATCAAAATTAAATATATTTTCTAAACATAATATTAATGACATATTTATGAAAATTTAATGATTTTTTTGAATATCAACTCCGAGATTTAAATTAAAAAAAATGTATATATCCTAAATATTCAAATAATTCGATCTAGTATTTTTTTTCCAATTAAGATATATTTCTAATCTCACTCCAGTGATTGATGAGTTCATTTCTTAATTTATAATTAGATTCTTAGTACTCACATATGCTGCTAAAAAAATTATAAATGGTATATCTTTTCGTTGAAGTGGTGGAAGCAGTCCAAATCAACTTTTATACATCATATTAAATTAATTTTTATAGAATATTAAGCAACTATTTATATTTATATAATTACTTTATATTGTCAAGATTCCTTGATAAATTCAAATCAGGAAAAATAGCCAGTCACGTAATAGATTTTTGCCCCCCCCCCCCCNCCCCCCCCCCAGACCGTGGTTTAGCGTGACGGGTAGGTAACCCAACCCGTCTCTCACCTTCGATGCACGTGGAAAATCTTTTGTTGCTGTCACTGCTTAAAATAAATCGCCTGCGGGAAAGAAAAGAATCCTAGAACCCGGAGAATATTAGAGTAAGTTGTAAACCAGTCCTTTTAGTTTTACAAAAGTAACTAACAATCCATGCAGTTTAGAAATTAATTAATTAAGTGTCCATCGTGCTTGATTTAATGTTTTTTATTCTTAAAATTATTCACAGCCATAAAATAACATTCGAGCTGAAGATGTTGCTTTTTCTCGTAGTATTTAGACCTGATGAGGTTTAAAACCCCGATTGATTGATTTTTTAAATTAAAATAATAATTTGTAATGAAAATAAAAATTAATGAATTACAATTAAGTTTTTATTCTTAAAATTATTCACAGCCAAAAATCAAGCTGAAGCGTAGTTTTTAAATCTGATCAAGTCCCAAATCCCGGTGTTCATTTGATTGTTTAGGTTAATCTTTTAAATAAAAAATAATAAGTTATAATTTATTTTTTAATTAAATCTTATCTAATTAATAAAATTATCGAGATAAACCTACTAGATTAATCGGATCTGACGAACTTTGTCTTCTTCTAATCTTTTTACCAGAAGGATCGAATTATAAAAGGATGCTGTTTTCTCGACAGATATCGATAACCAAAATTGGGAGCATCTTAAACCCTTGCTATCAATAACTATGCAGTGAGATTGGTGATAGAGCACGGCATGACGTGACATTGATATTTCAAAAGGTGAAACAACTAGCTAGCACTTCTAATTAAAAAACAATTCCTGCTTGTTGACAATCATCCATGGCGTCGTGATGTATTACCTATTTTTTTTAGATCCACGTGGTTATCCGGACCAGCTTTCATGCACCACGACTAATTTCACGGGCCCTGAAGTTAACAGTCATGTAAGTCTCCAGTGGCCATCATATAAGCAACCAAGGACTTGAACCTGAGACCACAGAGGGAGCAAACCCCTTAATTTCAAGTTAACCCCTTGTATTACCTATTAATTAGCTTTGTAGAATATCCAATTAGCCGTAAAAATTAATCGTGATACAGCAAATTGACCTGAATTCTATATAAATAATAATAATAAAATTACAAATTATATTTCTTGATAGCTATAATATTAATCTTTAAAATATTGCAAAACACTTGAGAATTAGTATCGTTGACAAATAAATGTTTAGAAGTGTACTACATGTTTTTTTTACTTATAAACATATCAAAATAATATATAATATATGTTACTTTAAATTTATCAGCATATTAAAATAAAATAAAAAAGTCAAAAATATAATTAAAAAAAACAATTCAAAGACAAACACACCCTAAAAAACAGAACCACATTCGAAATCTTTATTCCAAAACCGGCACTCTAAACATTTATTAATCGCAGAAAACTGGAATCACTCACCTACTTGCTGCTTGATTGTTTCTAAAATATGTTCATAAAGCTAATTGACGTGACTAATCAGGTGCAGTGCAACTAAACACTTTGAGGATTAAACACTCCATAAGACCACCACCAAATGTTTCTAGATTCTTAGGAGCTCGGATGGCCTTGTGCCTTGATGCTGGTCGTCTTGTGACGAGGTACCAGCAAAAAAAACAAAAAGAAGAAGTGATATCTTGCTGCTGGATATATCTTGGTTGGTGAGTGAGATGAGACAAGTTGTCAAGTTGATATGGTTAATTTCTTGATGCAAGTTGTTAAGCTTTGCTTAGAGGGTTAATGAGTTTTAAGCTTTCGATGCCCATTGGTTCTCAACTCTAGATGATAAGACCACAATCATCGAAATAAAGCTCACAAAGATGGTATACGAGTTCATCACGACATGGTTTCATAGTAAATCCATCAGTCCATGTAACATCACGATTAATTAACAAGTATTTATCATTCTTTATTTTTTTCGATTTTTGAAAAATAGATGAAAACCATATAAAATAAAAAAGATCGCACTGAAACATGGCAGGACGTTCATGGGGGTAGGCGGGCAGCATTTCGCAAGGTACACCTAATGGCTTGAAGCCCTATTACCCTGAAAAAATGGACCCATTGGGCCCAGGTATAGAACAGGCTAGGTGCTAGCCCATGTAAAATAAGAAAATAATTTTGTTTTTTAGTAAGAAAATAATAAAATGATTTTTTTTAATGAAAATAGCTGAATATTTGATGATAAAAACATCTTTTCATATCGCACATGACAAATTCAATGATTAAAACAATCTTTTGATCCCAAGAACATTGCATTGTTTTGACGAAATTCACATAAAAGCAACCAGTGTCAAAGACCATGCACTTGAAGATCTCTATCACGAACACTCGAATGAAGTAGCATCAATAAATTTTACTGGACATCATGCCTAGTTCTTCCCTGAAAGACGAAGACCAATCCCTTCAAATTCCATTCCTGCTAGTCGATCAAGACATTCACACGTTTCTGGGGCAAGGTAGTTCTTCCACTCACCAACAGCACCAAGCCTGAA
This sequence comes from Populus ilicifolia, assembly GCA_015708895.1. Lineage (NCBI taxonomy): Eukaryota > Viridiplantae > Streptophyta > Magnoliopsida > Malpighiales > Salicaceae > Populus > Populus ilicifolia. The sequence goes on along the minus strand of SRLM01000613.1, from coordinate 47,976 downwards.
AAATGCACTATTAGGCACCTCCATTTCATACCCTCTCACCATCATTGTTAACCTCCAGGTCCTTGTGCCTCTCCAAGCTCCATCTCCATGTCACTTCACCAATCTCACCTTCATTGTTAAAAGACCCTTCAAGAAAGGAAGCCAGCCTTTTCACCTGTGCTTTGGGATCCCTTTTGAGCTCTTCATATTGCAAGAACATATCTCACGAGGCATTTTTATTGCTCTCTTCCCAATACTGTAAAGCAAGGTCATGAAATGGTCCAAAACCATGAACTCCCTTGCAAACGCTCATCACTGCTTTCTCCAATGAAAATGGAGGCTGATTAGGCCTCAGGATTTATTGAGAAATGCCACACTGATACCGAAGTATCTTTCGGGTTTCGACTAATGTACACTATTTCGCCCTCAGAATTTTTGATCGAATCCGGCTGAAAAGTACTATAAGGAAAATGAGTGTGAAATGATCGAGTCCGACAGAAAACTATTAGGGTGTTGAGAGTGAGATAATCTAGGAGACCTGACAGATCAGGCTGTAAATCATTACGGTACAACTTGCCTTCCAAGTGTTGGACACAATCACGAAGATTGGTTATAACTAGGGATCCTCTGCCCCCTCGCCATCTCCTTAGGATGCTGTCTCATGATGCGATGACCAAGGACTTCGACTCATGTAGTCCCAGTTTTTATGGAGGGTGTCAAGATAACATCATCTCTGCGTGCTTCAAAGTGGGAATGAATGGCCATTGTAGAATCAACAAGCTGATGACGAGACCAAAATCCATCAATTTGGTAAAGATCAAGAACTTCCCAGAATATTTATCTCGGGAGCCCATCATGCTCTCCGAGACAATTGAATCTGTAGTGACCATGACACAAAGTTGACTTAAGATATATAGTCCCCCGGGTAGCACGGGCTCAACTTATCTTCTGTTCTCTTTGATTGTTTTTTTTTTTTTGTTTATGCTGCTCCTGTCCCTTTATACAAGAAAAAGAGAAAAAATCGAAAGCCATCCCTTACCACGTTGATTGTTTTCAAGCAATATTATACTTCAATACGCTTCTATTCACAAGAAAACAAGAGGCTACTGACAATTTTTGTTCAGGAATAGTTGATAACACTAAGTTAATCCTTAGCAGCAGAAGGAATACTCTTTTTAATCATCAGGCTAGCATGTAGGTTCTCAATGAGTTCTCCAACAGATGTATCAATCGCCCAAAAATTTCCCAACAGGAGATCCTGAGAACCTGTGCTCTCCACATAAATCAGAAGCCAGTTACAATCACCATGGGCAAAACCTAAAACACCATTTACTTTGAACAAGACAGAGAAGGCACAGCTTAAGCAAGGGGGCTTCATTTCCCAATGATGGCGTGCAATGTGCATGCAGCAACAACCTCACATTAAATTTGAATGAGACAAAACAAGAAAAGCATACTGCAAGAATACAGTGAGATGGTGGCTAGAAGGAACAATGGAAGATCTCAAACTTTTACATTAGGAAAAGAAAGGCATCGAGCCTTTGCTTCCACCCTTCATGCTCTAAAGGCCTCACACTCCATTCACTTTTGTAAAAACAAACAAAAGTAGAAGTGTTTTAGTATTATATACAATATACAACAAGACACTACGACTCCATTCTCTGTACAAACAACTCTGAAAAAAAACTTCACCAGATTACATTGGGCTGGGCCTTTTTCCCTTCACACCAACATAATTCTTCCTCATCCACTCCACTCCAGTCACAAATGTCCGAACAAAGTTCAAAGGTTCCTTTAGCCAAAACCTGCAAAACAATATTTCCACAGACAAGTTCACGTGAGCTAGCATGCTACACTGAAGAATTTTACATTAATTCATTAGTCAAAAGGACCACGGACCATAACGCACGCGAACTCTTGAGTCAAGGGTTTTGTCCTAACTCTAGTAATGTTTGTTTTTCGTTTGAAAAATATTTTTTAAAAAAATTAAATTTTTAGTTATTTTTTCTTTATTTCAAATTATTTTTATATATATATTCGAATTATTTTGATTCACTAATATCAAAAAAAATTTAAAAAAAAAATATTATTTCCCCTGCGTGATCCTACACTGCAAAAATTGCAAAGGACCATGCCTACACCACTCTTGTCATGGCTCAAAACACAACCTTCGGAATATGAAAACATATACTGTTTTCCCGATGAAGAACGGGCTCAAAAGTCAAAAACCAAAACCCCTCAAGAGAAAAGGAGAAGAGCAGTTAGCAATTTCTAAATTATAAAATTTGACATTTGCAAACTTTTTGAACAGCTTCATTTACAGCAACAACGTTGTAAGAGAACAGGAGATTCAAGTTCCTTAGCTTCTTTTTTTTTTTGAAAAAAAAAAGAAGAAGAAGAAAAACACAAAATTTCTCACTAATTGAATTTAAACAGGTCATAAATGATAAAATATTTCCACCTGGGTTCAAAAGTAAACTTTTAAATTTTCTATCTTCTTTGCAGTATAGGATATCAACTAAAAGTTTTCCCTGCAATTAACCAGGGGAGAAAACGAGCTAAGCACCTAAGCAAATGCCTAAACTGTTATTTCATTTATTAATTTTGCATTTCTTGGTTTCTTCAGATCAACATGAGAGAGAGAACCACAACCAAAATGCAGTTCTTAAATCTGCTTCAACCTTCTCTTTAGGCCTTGAATCTGCCAATTTTTTCTTGAGAATTTAAGCCTGCCTTGAATACTACAGGAAAGCAATATTAAAACTGACCAAAACCCATAACTACAACCTAGGTCCACAGAGAAAACGTGCCCTCTAAACTATCGTGAGTCAAGTCCCCACAAACATAATGAGGAATCAATTCTTTTCTTCAAATAGCACTCTTCTAGCATGATCCTTTGCCCTTTGCGTTAGCTATAATTTATAAGCATAATTGCACATAGGTCAGCTGTGACATCAAAATTGCTAGCCGGTATCCCCTCTATCACTCTAAATATATAAAAGTAAAAAGACTACAAAGCTAGTAGAATAGTTACATAAGCTAATACCTGAAGAACAATATATTATAACCAGCAAAAGTCATACTTCCTATAACCACCATGTCGAGAATCAATTGGTTACAAATAAAGAAACAAAAGACATGGTTTCAAAATCTAATTGATTTTAAAGCAACACAAGTTATAATTGCCTTCTATTTTTCAATTAGTGGGAAACCTATGGTACCATAATCACCTTTTCTAGTATAATCAGAAACCAGACAAGAAAAAATAAAAATCCGACTACGGACCGACCTCAGCCTTTATTCGTGGTAGGGGTTGATTTTTAAATGATTTCATTATAAAATACACTTAAATAATATCTTTTTATTTTTTATTTTAGTACATTTGATTTGAAAATAAAAAAAAATTAAAACAAAAACTAAAAAAATTTCTTCTTTTTTTCAAATATACTTTTAAAAATCAAACAGGCTCTCTAAACCCATTTGGGACTGAGATTGGAAATGTGAAATGCATCAAGAGGATGCTTTTTCAATCAACATCGATTTCAATTGTAATGTCAAACACGCACTCATGGACTGCTGGCCAAAGTCTAAAAAGCAAAAAAAGAAGGCAATACGATAGCGAGTAATTATTCTGTACTGCTTACTTTACTCACCTTTGCTCACTCTTTTTTCAATCCTTGAAAATCACATCATCTGCAATTTCCATCAATGGCTGCAAGCAATCAGGGGCAAATTTTCTTGCAAAAAAATAAGAGTAACTTGAATTAGACAGTCTCAATCTATGCACCAAATTTGGTGAAACCTCTTCTGCTTGATACAGATGAGGGTGCGCATCAAAGCAATCAGTCCAATTAACATTTGTTAATGTGTACTGACTGCATCCTCTAGGATCCTTCATTGACAAAAGTGTTGGAAAGTAGTGTTCTTCAGGGTAACAGGACTCTATATTCAAGCAAGGCAGCTTGAACTTTCTCCACAACTTTCTATCCTTGAGTACAAGAAAAGCATGCCTTTTTGCAAGCACAAAAAACTGAGACCCAACCCTAAATTTCTCAAATGGGATTTCTGGTAGCATAATGTTCTCCCCTCTAGCATTGTATCTATCAGGTAAGTTTGGATCTCGGGAGAGAATTTCAATGAAACTTTTATGATGAGATTGAGCTGTGAAAGCTTCCAAAATGTTGTGGCCAAAAAGGGTATTGTACATGTATTGAAATGAATGGAGAGGGACACAGTGTTGAGAAACAAGAGCAAAGTAAAGATTAAAAGGGTCATCGAGAATGGCTCTAGCTAGAAGTCTTTTTTCTGCAGAGATTAAAGAAGGAGTGCCCCTTTCTGTTTTCTTGCCGGGAATGAACTGATCCTTGAAAATCCCATCTGGGTTTGAGACTTTACTAAATGGATCTGCATGCACATAGATGTTGTAAAGATTGTTGTAGCCCTCGAAAAAACGCTCCCATAGAGGAGCAAAAGAGAGATCAGAGTTTGTAAGGAAAAGAAAGGCTATTTTAGGAGTGGGGTTGTTAGTGGATAGGTGGGAGGTAGTTGTGCAAGGCCTAAGGGCTTTCTTGAAAAGAGCAAGATCATCAAGTTCATCTAAAGGGAGGTTTTGAGGGTTTTGGAGAGGAAGGATTTGAGGGGAGAAGAGGTAGATGAGGGAAAACGAAAGCAAGAGTGAAAAGGAGTAGATGATTGGAGAGGACACCATGGTATGTGTTTTTTTGTGTGATTTAGTTTCCAAGTAGTTCACTAAGGATTCTGTCTGTGTTGATGCTATTTTTTGAGTTTTGCTTGAAGACATTGGAGCAGGAAGATGGGGTTGAGCCCTTGAAAGGAAGGAGATGAGGCTAAAATGTGTTAAAAGTGAAAAAAAAAAATGATAATGGGAAGAGATTAGAGTTTGTGGCTTCAGTGGATTACTGCTGATAAGACGCGGATATCAAACGATTCATGAAGTGTACCAGAAGACAAAGAAGGGGAAGAGATTAGTCTAGCAATGTTAGAAATTTGATGGTGATAGTACTGTTTTGCAATGTGAATCACTCATGTTTTGTAAATATTTTATTTAGAAAAAATCTTTTTTATTTTATATAAAAAATAAAATTTCAAAAATTATTATTTTAATATATTTCATATAAAAAAACAATATTTAAATATTTGAGATATCCATGGCTATTTTTCTTTATAGAGGGAAGGGCTAGGAAGGGAACAGTGAGATGGGAAGGCCATCTATACAGGGACTGTTTCAGTCTTTTCAGATGTGAAGACAGCAAGGGGTGGGACAGGGGATTATTGTGCAGTCATTCACAGGGAACTTTTTCTCTTGGGCAAGCCTGAATAATACCCCCAAGACTATACAATCAGTTTTATTTTTTCACAGGATCTTTTTTGTATTGATTTAATTCTCAAATTAAATTTATGGAATTTATCAATAAAATATTTTTTTATCTATTTTTAAAACTCTTCGTCCAGATAATATTCTTTTTTATACATAAAACAACTTATAAATAACATGGGCCTGTTGTGTTATGGGGCCAAGAAAGTGCCCAATTTCATGCTCCCTTAGGATACAGGATCCTCGGCATTGAGCCTGAAAGCCTTGGAGCATAATTATTTCTTTTTTTTATAAAAAAAATGTTAATTATAATTATTTTTTAAAATATTTTTTATTAAAATAATTTTTTTATTTTGATATTTTTTTAGAAATACGGATTAAGCCCCGTTTCCAAACACCTCCTTTATTTTATTTTTTTCAGATCTTGCGCTTCAATTATTATTTTATGTTTTTTATATTGTTTGTTAAATTGTTTTGATATTAAAAAACTTATAAAAAATAGAAACAACTTATAAAAAAATAGAAAATTAGTATAAGGACAAGAAAAGCGTAACGAAGACCTTAACTAAAAGTTCATGAATTTGCTGGTGTGAATTATAGTTTCCCTGCGCAGATGCTGTGAAACATCATGCAACCACGGACAGAATACTTGACTGGCAAGATCCCTCATTCCCTCCTATTTTTTTTATATATTGAATGAAAACAAGAAATATCCTTGGTGATATTCTATCCCTAGATGGGTTTCTTGCACAGAAACTTCAATTTCTCTCTGAAGCTTCCGAGACATTTGTGTGAAATGCTAGTGATGTTGACAGCAACATGAATGGTCTCTTCGAAGCAGAACACTCATGCAGGATCAGATGCCATTTGATAATGGCAGATATAGTTGTCGTCAACAACAGAAGCAGACCCAGATGGATAAGAATCAAGATCCAAGTCATGAACCTGGATCCGTGGGAAGTTAGGCGTTGTTCAGCCATTTTGTTTGCTCAGCATCGCAGAGCTAGGGTTTAAGGTGCGACGATACCCCAATCTTTAAGAAAGTTTACAGTTTAGCCCTGAATTCTTGAAAAATCTTAATTATACGGTCGCCCACATTAAAAGTTCTAATTCCACCTCTGACAAGATGATTTTCTAGTTTCTAGCCTTGTGATGCATGCCCATGGCATCTCAATATTAAAAGCTTCGACAGTATAGTATTTTTGTTTTTATATTTTAAAAGTATTTTTAAAAATAAATATTTTTTTATATTTTCAAATTATTTTAATACGCTAATGCCAACAAAAATAAATTTTAAAAAATAAAAATATTTATTGTGATATATTTAAAAAACACACTTTAAAAATCTAAAATTTCAGGAACATGATAACATGCATGTCATAATAAAAAATCATGTTTTTCTTATGGTATATTTATAATTGCATGAGGATTTGATTTTAGATTCTTCTATAAGATTTAGCAAGCTACTACTATAATGATTTGTGCTCTGTAGTAGGTTAATATCATGTAAAAAAAATATTTGATATATAAAAAATATTTTAAGCATCTTGGATTAAATATACTAAACTCAAGTGTCTTGAATATAAAAAAACATGTCAAGTTTAATTTACTTGGGTCTCACACCCAAATAATTTGGGTCTTGCTTATTTGTGGGACTCAAGTAAATATGAGTTCAGCGTAATTTTATGAATTTAAAAATAAAAAAAATACTAAAATACCAAAATGTCCCTAATGATTATAGAAATTACACAAAAAACAATGCAAAAAAAATTATCCTTGTATGAAAAGCTTTTTTTTAAATTTCTTTTTCAAGGCTAAAGGTGTATTTTAAGCTAGCAATATATGAGATGTCAGAATACTCTAAGCAAAATATTTTAATTTTGTCAATCTCAAAGATAAAATAGATTTTTACAATGCAAATAGTCATAAAAAAGACTACCATACTTCAAATGAATGTTTAATACCAATAAGCATATAAAAAATAATGAAATACCCCACAACAAAAGTTTTAATTTTTTCAAGCAAAAGCAAAAAGTAAAAAGCAAAATGATAATTTAACTTTATGTGAAAAAGATAACATTAGCCTCGTTTCATGCTTTTGAAACTTAGAAAATTTACTGTACAAGTCTATAGTGTAATATGTCTTGATCCACAATAAACTTACATGAAGTTCGGACGTGATAGCCATGTTAAATCCACGTTTAGGTCTAATGCAAAACATGGTTGTCAACTTGTGTATTTACTAGAACCAGGATGTTTGTGTTTGACAATCCATATCAAATATAAGTAAACAACAAACAAATAAAGGATAATTGTATACTTTAGTTGTCAAGAAAAGAAAAAAAAAATACAATCAATCGATCACCACATGACACTTCAATTATAGATGTCTACATATGTTGCACCATGTGTAAGAGGACACGTATGAATATCTAGTTATACAATAAATGACTAGATTGTATGTCTGCATGCATTACATCATGTGTAAATGAATATGTCTACAAGTATAACTATATAATAAATAACTAGATTTAGCCATCAAAAAGCATTTGACATGCCACTTTAATATTGTGGGTATTGCTTACTTACTGAGATATATTAAACATGCATCCAAATAACGTATTGATTATAAAAAAAACCCTTATAATTCTCTTAACTATACACTATAATTATGTAAATTTAATCGTTGCAATTTTTATCTGGAGTAACAATAAAACAATATCATTTTGTTTTCTTCATGATGGAAGGTTAACAGGAATTTGTGAATAAAAAACTTCTATTATTTTTGAAATAATACTTGGGTTAACTTAACTTGTGGTTCCAAATTATTTAGAAAAAAAATTATGAATTTGAACATAATGCTGTGTTCGAATAGTGTGTATACATGCATGTTAAAAGTCTTTAAATCTTGTTTGTATTATGTGGCTGGAAAGCAATTTTTTTTAAAAAATAATTTTTTACATGTTTTTAGAATGTTTTAATGTATTGATATTAAAAATAAATTTTAAAAAATAAAAATTATTATTTTAATATATTTTAAATAAAGATAATTTTAAAAAGCAACATACTCTAAATAAAAACAAGGATTTTTCAAATCCATGTTTATTCCATCTAACGAGGGATAATGAATCATCCTCATTTATTATTTCTTTAAATGGAAATGTGCATTTACAATGGATGAGTTTTCCCTCCTCTTTTAAAAACTCTTATCATGAAGAAGAAATCCACTTCAAAGTTCATAAAACTCTTTTATTAATATTTTTAATAAAATCTCATAAATAAAATGATGAATCTTTTTTTTTTAAAAAATATTATTATTAATAATAATAAAATTCTTAACTTACAGATAAACTTCTTCAATTTTTCTCTTTTAAAAAATGAATTTATGTATTACAAATTTTACTATTATTAAAGATTCTTCTTAAAACTTAACTATAGTTAGATTGAATTAATTGTCAAATAATTTAATAACATGTTTAAGAAGTTGATAGCATCAAACTTAAGTAATTCAATATGTTAAATTTACAACTCAATTACTATACAGGACCTAGATGAGTTAACCTCAATAAATTTTATTAAAAAATATTAAAATTAAATTATTTTAAATAGACATATCTCGTAGAAGTTGTTTGGACAATGTTTAATATTTTTTTCCTGTACAACATTTAGATAACTTTTATTATTGCTATTATTATTTAGATTTAAAACACTATAAATTGAAGCAGTATAGTGGTAGCTCAATCCTTATCACAAAGAGCAAGGGTGGTGAGGAAATGGTGGGGTTATCTTTTTATTAGGATGTATCTGGCATTGAAGAGATGATTGGATAGAAAACGATCACTTCGAGTTTTAGTGAGCTTGCCTTGACATGAACCAGGTCCGCTGCCTCACGTGAGGACACTTAACGCTTGGATTGTCTGCCCTTGTATGGGGTCAAACCCGAGCGCTACGTGGCACTAAGATTGGCTTGTCCTTACCCTGGATGTAAGCCACTTCTGCACCCCCTGAGTGAGAATACCTGGTGCTTGGGTTGCCTGTTTTTGTGTTGGGCAGACATGCTCACCACGTGGAGAAGCCTAGTGCTTGAGTTGCCTTGCCTCTACATCAGGTCAAACTCGACATGGCGCTGTAATCAGCTTACCCTGTGCCCATGGTTAATTGATCCTACATCGAAACTTAATTTTTATGGCTTCTTTGTCAGGACCTAAGGTTATTGGGTATTAGGTTTTTGAATATAATTATTTTTCCTATGAATATTATTATTTTTATTATAGCTAAAAGTATTAATATCAAACATATTGTAATTTGTGTTCTAAATATTATTTGTTCAATTGTAATAAAAATGATAATATTTATATCCCAAATAATAATATTATTGATATTAATACTTTGAATTATAATAAAATTATAATATTCAGAACACAAATAATACTACTTTTCATAATACTATTTTCAATTATAACAATAAAACAAATTATACTCAACTAAAAATACTTGTAACACAAATAATAATATTTTTAGTGGTAATATTTTTAATGATAATAAAAATAATAATACATGTACCACAAATAATAACATTTTTTATATTAATACTTTGAACCATAATAAAAATAAATATTGACACTTTCAATTATAATAAAAATAAAAATATTTATACTGTAAATAATAATATTTACACCATAAATAATAATATTTTTAATATTTATGCTTTGAATTATTGTAGAAATATTATTACTTTCAATTATAATAAAAATAATAATATTTTTAGCTATTAGGTTGTCATACCTTTGCATCGGGTTAGAGTGAAGTGTCATGTGTGGCTAGGGTTTGCTTGCCTTGCCTTGGATGGGAGCTAGGCGTGCGCCCCCACTTGGAGACACTTGGCGCCTAGGCCACTTATCCTTTTGCTAGGTTAGACCTGAGCGCCATGTGATGCTGGGGCTGGCTTGTTCTTGTCTTGGGCGTGAGCTAAGCCTGGGGCCCCATATAAGGACACGTAGAGCTTGGGTTGCTTACCCTTACGTTGGGCGAACTTGTGCGCCACTTGAAATTGGCTTATCAAGAATTCTCAGCGAGATATGCGCACCACGTATACATTGTGGCTAGCTTACCAAAGACACTCAGCAAGACCCGCGCACCACATGGTGAAACTGGCACTTGGGCTACTTTAACTATGTGCCTGTATCAGAATTCAATGGTAATGAGTCGTTGTCAGAAGAATCTAATTCGCTTGGGTTCTAGGTTAGGGCACAATAATAACATATTCTATGTTGGATCCAATATGATTATTCCAGCATAGAATTAATGGCAATAAGTTCTAATAAAAAAATATTATTATTTTTATTATAACTTCAAGTATTAACATAAAAAATATTATTATTTATATTATATTTATTATTAAATTTTTTAATATAATTATTTATATTATAAATATCATTATTTTTATTATAATTCTAAGTATTTATTAGTATTTTTATCTTATAAATATTATTATTATTATTATTAATAATAAAATAATTAATAAATTTTAAAAATATTATTTTTTATATTATAAATTTTTATAATATTTTTTATAAAAATAAAAAATAAATCCATCGGGCAGCACGCCATGCAACTAGTACTGACTAGACAAACACGCTTTTAGCCAATTTTAGGTTAACAACCATCACAAGGTGTGGACATGATCATTGACCCAAAGTCACCATACACCCGAGAAAACCTTCAAGAGAATTCTAGATCCTTCTATGTCCACCTCCTCTCAGTCCCTTTTAACCCCCAAAATCAAAGAATAAGAAACAATTTAGGAATCCTCAATAACGACAATAATAATATATTTCTACTATCTACCCCTCCCACCAATCAAATCTTCACCGTCCAATCTTTCTTTCCCTTAAAGACACAGATCTGACATCCCCTCAACCCCTCTGCCTGTCTCGCCGTCTCTCTTGTTGCTCTCCGTGATAAAATAATCTAACCATCTGTACGTTATTTTTTCTTCCAAAAGTTTCAATCTTTATAGTTTTTCTAGTTTCTCGATCTTAATTTTGCATCTGGGTTGTTTTTATTTCTCGCATAGATTCGATCTTTACAGTGTCTTAGCTTCTTGGCCTCGATTCTGCATGTGGGAACTTGTTATTATTTTAGGAAGATTCAATCGTTATAGTACTATTGGATTCTCGATCTTGATTTTGATTCTGGGTACTTGTTATTTTTTCAAAAAAGTTTCCTTTCTTGCTATTTTGTCCAGATTCTTGATTTTTGTGTGTTTTTATCACATTGATCTTGATGACTTTTGTTGGTCATGCAGGATTTTAATTGATATAAAAGAATGTTTGGTAGAGCACCAAAGAAAAGCGACAACACCAAGTACTATGAGGTTCTTGGAGTCTCAAAGAGTGCTTCACAGGATGATCTAAAGAAGGCTTATAGGAAAGCAGCAATCAAGAACCATCCTGACAAGGGCGGTGATCCTGAAAAGGTATATCTTTTCTATTAAATTGACTTGAAGGGTTGCTTGTGGTTATATTCGGGTGGTTTTGGTTCCTGTTGACTGTGAGTTTTAATTTTGCCAAATTGACAGCAGATCAACCGTCTTGGTAGGTCATTATGGTTGTAGACAATGCTTATATGAAATTGGGTTGTGGTTTGCTTTATAATCTATTGTTCTTAGGCTTATAAAGCACTTGATCTCTGGACAGTTTGATATTAACCAATAGCTGTTTCTAATGGAATTTGTGTGAAGCATTAACAAATCATTTATAACGTTGAAGTATAACTTGGAGAGTAGTGTTATTTAATTTTTTGTTTTCAAGTCATTGTAATTGTACTTGTGCCTTGTAGTTCAAGGAGTTGGCACAAGCATATGAGGTTCTGAGTGACCCTGAGAAACGTGAGATATATGATCAATATGGAGAGGATGCCCTCAAGGAAGGAATGGGCGGAGGCGGCGGTGGCGGCCACGATCCATTTGATATCTTCCAATCATTCTTTGGTGGTGGTAATCCGTTCGGTGGTAAGTTTTCTGACTAATATTTTGGTTTGAATCACAAGAGCTTGCTAAAGTTGGAAAAACTTTTTGATCACATTGGACCTAAACAAATTCTTTTGTCTAGGTGGTGGTAGCAGCAGAGGCCGAAGGCAAAGGAGGGGCGAGGATGTGATCCACCCCCTTAAAGTTTCTTTTGAAGACCTTTATAATGGCACATCCAAGAAGCTTTCTCTTTCACGCAATGTAATCTGCTCCAAGTGCAAGGGGTTAGTGTGTTATGGACTGCGCTGCATGTTGTGGCATGCTGAGCATTTTTCTCTCCTTTTCTATTGTTTTTCTGTGCGTTTTGCAGCTGACATTGGTTGTTTCATGTGAAATTTTGCAGTAAAGGTTCCAAGTCCGGAGCATCATCAAAATGTGCTGGTTGCCAGGGTTCTGGAATGAAGGTCTCCATAAGACACCTTGGTCCTTCTATGATCCAGCAAATGCAGCATCCCTGCAATGAATGCAAGGGTACGGGCGAGACAATTAATGATAAGGACCGTTGCCCTCAATGCAAGGGTGAAAAGGTTGCCCAGGAGAAAAAAGTGTTGGAAGTAGTTGTTGAGAAGGGCATGCAAAATGGGCAGAGGTTAACGTTCCCTGGAGAAGCTGACGAGGCAGTAAGTCGCACCACTCTTGAATGGATGCTTTTGTTGTTTTTGATTAATATCCTTTACTACCCTGCCCGAGTGCGTGCCATTTTCATTGTTCTGTGTTTTATGTGCAGCCTGACACTGTTACAGGGGACATCGTCTTTGTCCTACAGCAAAAGGATCACCCTAAGTTTAAGAGAAAGGGCGATGACCTATTTGTTGAGCACACCTTATCTCTTACTGAGGCACTATGTGGCTTCCATTTCGTCTTGACCCATTTGGATGGAAGGCAGCTCCTGATAAAATCTCAACCTGGGGAAGTAGTCAAGCCTGGTAATTGCCATAACACATCCATGTTTTCTTTGTCGTTAGTACTAGATTTGGCAATCGAGAATTCATCGCAGGTGATAACATGATACTGATGTGGACAATGTCTCTGCATTTCTGAACTCTTTTTCCTTGCACAAGAAAGACAGACAGACAAACCTTTCACTGTCTTTATTTTATTTTTTCAATTGAAAACATCCTTTTGCTAGATCTGCATCTAACTCACTAAATTTCTCGATTTCCTGTCTCTCCAATTCCTGGATTTTTTGGGTGAATTTATTTGTAGTATTGGCTAAAGAGTGTTGCAGGGCTAGTCCTATTTTTATTGATCATCAGAACATTTTAAGATCTGAGCTGTTATGTGATTTTGTTCCTCAAATTTCGGATTCTAATTGTTTATAGCTGGTAATTTATGGTTCTCCTGTTTGGTTTTGTCCCCAGATCAATTCAAGGCTATAAATGATGAAGGAATGCCAATGTACCAAAGGCCATTTATGAGAGGGAAGCTCTACATTCATTTCAGTGTTGATTTCCCAGATTCCCTGTCCACTGATCAGTGCAAGGCCTTGGAGGCTGCTCTTCCTCCACGAGCCTCTGTTCAGCTGACTGACATGGAGCTTGATGAATGTGAGGAAACTACTTTACATGATGTGAACATCGAGGAGGAGATGAGGAGGAAACAGCAGCAACAGGCCCAAGAAGCGTATGATGAAGATGATGATATGCATGGTGGTGCCCAGAGGGTACAGTGTGCTCAGCAATAATCACTGAAATAGGGATGTCAGTGGGTGAAGAGAACTGAATGTGATTTGTCAACAAATTATTTAGACAATTATTTAGAGACTACCTAGTTTCTTGTATGAATATTTATGTTCGCAGAGACTGGTAATTGCGTGGTGTTTGGACCTCTGAAAGATCTCAAAGAACAGGTACTTGAATTTCGAATATATAACTTGCCATCTATTTTGTTTTTGGACCGGCCATATGTAACTTCTAATGCAACTATTGGAACGTGGATACGTAGTTATGGTTAGATCTAATCGTCACTTTACTTTTGTCTTTGAGGGGGTCCGTTTATTTTTATATATATTTTTTATTGTTTAGATATGTTAATATTGAAAATAAATTTTAAAAAATAAAAAAATTATTTTATTATATTTTTGAATGAAAAAATACGTTGTCAAGTAATCTCGGTTTTTTACTTTTTGTTTCTGAAGATTTTTTTTGAAATTTTTTAGTTTTTTTTTTAAATTATTTTGATTGGTTAAAAATTAAAAAAATTATATTTCAATTTATTTTTAAATGAAATAAATATTTTTAAGAAATCATGTATTGTTAGCTACATGATTAAATATTTTTTTTTATAAAAAATTTTATATTATAACAAAAAAATAAAAAAATTTATATTATTTCAAAATATTTTTATAGTTCAAAAAAATATAACTAATTAAAAAGAATTTATCTATAAATTAAATAAACTAAAAATTATAAAGGTTATTAAATAAATAAAAAATTATTAATAATATCTAAAAACAAAACACATTAAATTAATTTTATAAAAAAAAATATAAGGCTATATATATTAAAATTATCATTGAAAAATAAATATTTTTTATTTAAAAAAATTTATT
>SRLM01000613.1:0-32752 GCA_015708895.1 Populus ilicifolia | reverse complement strand
TTTTTTTTTTAATTAAAAATTAAAAAATAATAAAAATAAATTTTTATACCAAATAAAATTCAAACAATTTTGTGGGATTATAATTATATATTTTACTTAATTGTTTAAGTTGAAGAACTAAAATAAGTATTTCAAAATTTATAATATGTCATTTAGTTTTGTTTTGTTTTTATCCTTTTCTTTCAATTTTATTTTTTTATAAAAATTTAAAATTAATTATTATTTGAATAAGACTTAATCACTTAAAAACTAAACTAAAAAAAATAAAATTTTACATGTAACAAATACACAGTAAAAAAATAAAATATACAAGTAATAAACAGGTAAATCGCTTGACGGGTCACCTCACGCCCCCACTGCATTCTTCACTTGCGGGTCGCCTTTGTCGCCGCTTTCCTTGACCTATTCGTTTAGGATACTCACTAGCATTCATCCTTGGTGATTTGCGATAGCCGCCGTGGCTAGGCCTGTTGTTTCAGTTGGTTGTTAGCACTGGGGCGCTGTTGTATGCTTGTG
Organism: Populus ilicifolia; assembly: GCA_015708895.1. Classification (NCBI taxonomy): domain Eukaryota; kingdom Viridiplantae; phylum Streptophyta; class Magnoliopsida; order Malpighiales; family Salicaceae; genus Populus; species Populus ilicifolia. The sequence goes on along the minus strand of SRLM01000613.1, from coordinate 32,236 downwards.
GAAAAATAATCCACACTGAAAAAACACAGGACATTGAAATTTGTCTGTGAAAGGATAATGATCGCTAAGAATGCCATGAGAGTGACAGAAACGTTAACAACTAAAACTCCACAACTTGAATACTATCAAACAATCTGCAGCTTGTTCCTAAAGGTTGTCCGACCATAAGTTGTCTATCTCTTTGGTTTTCCCCCTCTTAAACTCTTTATCCCCTCCCTCTCATGTCTCTGTGTGTGTATGTGTGTGTGTGTATATATATATATTCATAATTGATCAAATCAAACACGGTTAAATAGTTCAGGAAACATGAACAGCTCCACCGACTACAACACCACAATTCATGCCACTAGTGGATATGCTGTGGGAATGTCTTTAGGTGTCCTCATTTTGATCATGACAATACTTGTTGTAGCATATTTCTGCTCCAGCGGAGTCCACGAACCAGCTCCATCTTACCCAATTACCAACCAAGGCAGCTCCACCGCCAGCCAAGGCTCCGTTGTAATAGATATTGGGCTCAACGAAGCCACTCTTGCAAGCTATTACAAGTTGCTTTATTCACAAGCAAAGTTACAACACAAGGGTAATGATTCACAACCGTTTTGTTGCTCTATATGCTTGGGGGACTATAAGGATAATGACATGCTAAGGTTCTTGCCTGACTGTGGTCATGTTTTTCATCTCAAATGTGTGAACTGTTGGTTAAAGCAGCATTCTACATGTCCGCTGTGCCGGAAATCGCTGGCGCCCACTCCTCTCCCTGAATCCTCTAGCTGAAGTAGCATCATTGGCTGTGTGTGGACTGTTGGTTGAAGTACGTAGCATCCCACATGTCCACTGTATATGCCGGAAGAGAGCCTCTTGCTGAACCAGCATCATTGGCCGTGCGCGCGAGGGTTCTTAAACAAGCAAGGTTTATCAAACAAGATTGGAAACAAGTGGAGAGAGTTGTGTGAGGAAGAATAAGCAATGCTAGCAAGATGCAAGTATAAGTGTCAAACATGTGAGTGATAAGCAGATAGATTTAGTTTTATTGGATGAACAGCGTAAAAAAATTTGAGAGTTTTAAAGAGAGTTTCCATGAGTCAAGAAGTCCCTCTGTAGATATACAATATGATGCTGATTTTTATAAGAGTAACAAGATCTCATTAATTCTTAGAATCATGTTATATATATATATTATTATTAGTTGTATGGTTATTTTTGAATTAAAATAAATTTATTTTTTTAAAGCTAAACTGTTTGAATTTATTATTAATTTGTAGGTTGAATCCATGTCAACAATATGAATCAATACATGAGATTAGTTTTACAGACAAGATGTGGAGTATCTACAGGCAGCAATGAGAGATTGACGTTGTTTCTTTTTCTATTTTTCAGTAAGGTCAACCTGAGATTTCCTAGCGTTTGTAGACATCCTTGCATGGAAGAAAAGTGGTGTCGAATTTCCAGAAAGTTCCTCTCAGGAATCATGGATCTTTTTGGATTAATCCGTGTTAGTATTATTTCTATTTCTTTTTCTAACAATTTTAAAAGGACATCCCTCTTAATACCAAAGGCAAATCCATAGGAGGGTTATATGCACAATAAATATGTGTGTGTTTACGAGGATAATTTTTCTCATCACTTTCCTTTGATTTCTAGCTAACCTTAAATGGTAAGGTCGGAATTAAGTACATTATCCACGCAACATCTCATTCTAGTTAAGTTCATTACATTAATTTCATAGTTTTAAATTTCTTTTACTGTTTTAAAAACCAACTAACTAGTTAATTACATTAAATTTCTTTTTCATCACAAGTTGAGTGTTGGAGACACAAAGGCAAATATTTCTGCGGACATGCACTTACCACTGATTGCGTCAGATGGGCAAGAGAATAAATAAAATAAAAGAAAATGATGTTTTCCTGTGTAGAAATGATATAATTATAAATCTTACCAATTATTTTTAGTGATAAAATTATAATTTTTAGTTTTTTAAACAAGTTTTTCTTATTTTTTTCCCGTGTTATTTTTATCATTTATTTGTCACCATTTTTTTTCTTATCAATTACTACATCAACTTATTTGTATTATAGTATAATAACCTATTAATTGAATTTGTAACTAATAGCTTGATTGAGTATTGTTGGATTCGAATTTAATAACATTAATTTTATGCTTCTGTGTTGTTGTATAACTAAATCTTTTCTTGTAAGATTCAAAGTTTTTTCTTTGTTTCGTGCCAAGGTATCCATGCGATATTTTTTCAATATAGTCAGGAAGCAGATGACAAGGGACTTGAGATAAAATAACGTCGAAAGGTCACCACAGAAACAAGGCACCAGTTTTAGAAAGAAAACTAGATTGCATCTAGCCGCAGTTTCAAGGCGAAGCCGTCGATTGGTTTAGTGGATTAAGAGGCAAGTTGCATTTAATTTTTTACAGGATTAATATGATTTGAGTCTTCAAATTTTTCTCTCTTCTTTCTCCTCCCTCTCTCATTTATATCTTCCTTGCTTGAAATTTGAAGAACTACACTGCCTGCTTCTTCCCAGCCACTTGTTGCAGCTATCTAACTTCAAACAAATCTAAACCAACCCCGTTTACAAAAACACTTCTGGCTAGCCGTACAAGCGTTCCAAGAAGATGAATAGCAGCAGTCCTGTAGAAATACGTCCACAAAATTTTGGTGAGTTTGCCCTCACTTTTGGGGCATCAATTGGCGTGTTTTCAGCAATGGCAATTGCTATTCTTGCTTCCTATTTCTGCTCCAGGAAACCAATACCTGCAGGCCATTCTCTTCATGATGTCTCCTTGTCCATAAATGGTCAAGACTCGGTCATTATAGAAATAGGCCTGAACGAAGCCACTCTCAATACCTGTCCAAAGCTTCTTTATTCTGAAGCAAAGGAAAAGCTTGAAAAGGGTGATGATTTGGTAGCTACTTCTTGTTGCTCAATTTGCTTGCAAGACTATAAAGATAGCGACCTGCTACGGCTGTTACCTGAGTGTGGTCATCTTTTCCATGTACAGTGCATTGATCTATGGTTGAAGTTGCATCCTACCTGTCCAATATGTCGAAACTCACCTTTCCCAACGCCAGTCAATGTCATCGAAACAGCTTCCAGGGCACCCCGGAGAGTGTTGTATGATGCATGGTTTGTACAGTTAATGCACTAAAGTTAATTGTCACTAAAATTTGTGATGATTGTAGAACTTTTGTTAGGATCTCTGTAACTGTACAAAGTTCGGTTGCTAATTAGAGCTCTTGATGTTCATTGAGATGATTTATATCTTAGTGTTGAACACATGAGCCAATAGATGCTTGTTTGCAATAGAAATGCAATGGTAATTGTTTATCCGTCCTCCATTTCACTCCTCGGAACTCGTTATTTCGTTCATCGCCTTCAGAAGTGGAACCTAATCACTGATGTCTCAGTCGGTCTTGGTTTGAGACCAGTTTCAGTACACAGAGGAAACTGTAGCTAAATTTCGCAAAATGTCTATGGTGCTCCATCCATGTTGAAAGGGTGTGTGGCTTATCCACAGAATTGGTTTAGTTGTTCACTTTCCACCCATAAAAACTCCTTCCTGCCCCAAAATGAGTGGATAGATACAACATTTTTCATAAACCTTTATCTAACATATGACCTCGTATGGCTTCGTATTTCCGTTTCACTTGGAAAGATTCAAAGAACACCACTTTCTTCGAAGACAGCTGGACACTGTTCTCACTGGAGGCTAGCTTCTTTCAAGTCAACTAGTTTGACAGTCTTCACTTCTTCAAGTGAACAATGCTCGCAGTAATTTTGAGAACTCAAATTGCAATTTGTGTGTCGAAAGATAACGCTTTGCCTCATGCCCTGAAAGCGACAGAGCACAGTTGATTAGTTTAGGAAACGTGAACAGCTCCACTGAGCACAGTGATCAGTCGGATTTTGATGTTATAGGATGTGCCACTGGAGCTTCTTGTGGTGTCCTGCTTCTGATCATAATCATAACTGTTGCCTTATATATCTGCATCCATGCCATTTAACAATCCTTCCATTCATACTCCTAGCAACGATAGCAGCTCCATCACTGACCGAGGCTCCTTTGCAATGGAACTTGGCCTCGACGAGGCCACTTTTGCAAGCCACCCTAAGTTGCTATATCCACAAGCAAAGCTTCAATCCAAGGTTAATCATTCACTAGCTTCTTGTTGTTCTATATGCTTAGGGGATTATGAAGACAGTGATATGTTACGGTTAGTGCCTGACCGTGGTCTTACTTTCATCTCAAATGTATGGACTGTTGGTTAAGGCTGGATCCTACATCCCCGATGTGCCAGAAATTGCCTGTGCCCACCCTCTGGACTCCTCTTGCTGAAGTGGCAGCAAGCATTTATGGATCTGAGAAATTTGAGTTTCTTTTCCATTTTTTTAGAGAGGCTGTTTTTAGTGTTTGTAGCCATGTATTGTGGAGACTGGAGTGAGATGGAATCCCTAGGAGCATCATGTTAGGATTTCTACATTGAATTTGAGATATCAACATCAATTTTTAGCTATAGTTTGTTGAGCTAATAGTCCTGTAGAGGCTTTTTCGGTCTTTAATGGTTACTCGGGATAGCTTTTAGTCACCGAGATCAAGTCCTGTAGAGGCTGATGTTGAACAGAAATATGTATGGTTATTCAAGTGCTTAATCAAGGAAATGTAGGTTACCTAGCTAGTAGCTAGTAATTAAACTTTGAGCTGGCCATCGAAAGATGTTTAGCCTAGTAATATTCTCCCAAACGAAAGGAAGTGAGGTCTTAGGTTCAAGCCCTATCCGCTGAGCTCACATTGTCGCCTACAGAGCCACTCTTTAGCTTCAAGTCTATTGACTCATCTGGATGGCAGGCAGCCCCACATAAATTCTTACCAGGAGAAGTAGTCAACCCTGGTAAGTGCCATTAAATTTATATGGTTTCTCTGTTGCTAAAGCTAGAATTGCCAGAGAGAATCTGAACTGTTGATTAACTGGTTCTGGTTTGGACTATTTCTGAGATCCTTGCAATATGAACACTTCGCAAAGAACTTTTCGTTTTGGTGTTCTGCATTGAACTCTTCCTGACTTTGTTTTTGGCTTCTTCCTCTAGCAAAATCCTGAATTTTTTTCGGGATATCATATGTGGCATGGAATTTGGGGACAGTTTGCTCAGGTCGGACTTGTGATTTGAGTTGTTATGTAGTGTAGTTTGATCATAAGTTACAAAATCATCATAAATTAGTGATGTGTTCTTCTGCGTTGTTCTAATCGCAAAGAACTGATGATTGTAATTCTGGCTGCTCACGTAGTAATTCCATGTTACTAGAACTGGACTTAACAGCACTTTAATGCCACCAAGTTTCTATAATTATATCCATACCGACACCCTACCGGTACCGAAACACAATTTCAGCACATTTATCCTACCCTTGATGTTTTAGGGTGTGCTCTGCCCAGAAAAAGGAAAAGGACCAGCAGAAAGAATTTTCTCCTGTTCTAAAATCTGTGGGGGAGAGTAGAAAGTTTTTCATGAAACCTCTAATCATGGTTATGAGTTCTTCCTACGACAGGATCCTGCCAATAAGAGGAGAAAGGCCGAGCATTTTTTACATTACCTCAGTGGATACCAAGACAGTTGCTTCATCATCTGAAGAGAATTGGTTTACTCCGCCTGCTCCTCCAACTGATCAAGGTGGGGCACCAGCACTGGGCCCGCCTAGCCGTCCAACTGATCGAGGCGTTGCATCGGTGTAGGGTTATCAAAACTTTAGATTCAAGTAAATACAATGACTGTCCACTTCAGACATCATAGATGAGTTATCCACAACCAAAAGGTGTTTTATCGCTATTCCGACACGCCATCCAAGTAAAAACTCACCTCACAGCTCTCCCCCACAACTCCAAGGAAAAGTTTTCTCTTAGAAACGCGGGCTTGCCACAGGCCCATCGCCATGTTTTGGGCCCTTGTTTTGATTAAGGTTTGGACCAAGGCCCCGTTTGTTTTTTGGGCAGCCTGCTGGTTGCCCTCCGAGAAGCATTTTTTATGCTTTGCCAAACCTAGCCTACCAAGCTGTGCTCTATTCATTATTCTCGTCACAGTAATTAACCACGTCACTGGTTTGTTGGTTTGGTTCAATAAAAGCTGCACTTTATTTATTTTTTTAAATAAAATAATATTGTTTTGTAAAGAATTTAATAACCAAATTAGATTTTCTGCAAGTTGACTTATTGACTCTTTTTAATGCCTTTTTTTTATAGAGACCTAATTTTAAATTGATTTGATGAATTAAATTAAAATAATTTGTAATTTTTAACTAGGTAGAAGTAGTTAAAAAAAATAATCAAATCATCCATAGTGTTTAAACTAATTCGGGTAAAATTCTTTGAAATGTTTTTTAAAAAATGAAAGTGTTAAATATTTTTTAAAATAATTTTCAAGAAAATCATATAAGGGATTCATGAAAAATCCAAATTATCTGAAATAAAAAATAACAATTAATTTTTAGTTTTGGAAAATCATGGGGTAAAAAAGAAATTCAAATTAGTTCATTCCGGGATTTTTCAAAATATAATTAATATAGTTCAGGAAATTAAAATATTAATTCCGGTTGAGAATTTGTTTTTTTAAATCGAATCAATAATTTTCTTTGTCAGAATTACTCGAACAACCACCGAGCTTATGCTTTTCATCAGCAAATATAGACCTGCAGAATTCACAATTTTATCCCTCTCGATTTCTTCTTCTTCTCCACCTCCTCTCAGCTTCCCCTCCATCCATCAAAAACAGATAAAATAATGTATCATCCGACCAGAGGCGGCGTTCGTGGCGGTCGAGATCGTAAGCTCTATCCTTTCCTATCTTTTGGGGTTTCTTTACTTTGATTGGTTTTGGTTCAGAGTCAGAATGACGTTAGGGGGTGTTGTTGATGTGCAGAATTTAGCTGGGATGATGTCAAGGGCGATAAACACGGAGATAATTATCTTGGTCACAGTATCAAAGCTCCTGTTGGTAGATGGCAGAAAGGTAATATCTTATTCAATTTCTTCTGCTGAACCGCTCTTACTTCTTGCTCTTCTTGATGCATAGTGAAGGGTAAATGGGTTTATTGAGTATTGACTGTTTCCCGTTAAAAAAAAAGGATTCTTATTTAACGGAATCCGTAGATGAAATTTTAGTGCATAAATGGGGAGTTGAAGTGAGATTATTCACAGGGTTCTTCGTTTGGGAAATTGAAGAGCTTAAATGTGATTAATAGTGCAACTCTGTTTTTCCAATGCAGCATGTTTTTTATGATTGGAATAATGTTGAACTGCTTTTGTCTTTGTTATTTAACGTTAAATAATGTCAACTAATGGATGATAGCAGCTATTCAAGCATGCGTGGTGCTGTTGATCGCTTGAGGTGTGTTGGGGTTCGGTCTTGGGATGGACATGGCTGTCTGCTATTGGATACTTGTGTAGTGCTGATCACTTTTTTTATTTTTTTTGCTTACGTTGTTTGGTTTTCAAATCCTCTACTTTAAGTTGTGTTGTTGAGTCTTGAGAAAGATGTGGTGGTGTGATATGGATAGCAACGCAGAGCTTCTTTTTTATACTCTTTGATGTTCATAGTTGCTGCTTAATGGTCTCAGGAGTCAATGAACAAAAAGTATTTTCTAGGGATATAAATCTCAGCAGCTAACTGGTTGCTTGCAAAGTAGTTTTTGGCCTATGTTATTCTGTTATCCAATATTTTATTTTGGATTCTACAGCATTGTGCAGCCTTTTCTTCCCCGCGTACGTTTATTCGTGGAGTATGATGAAAGGATCTCTGCCTTGAGTAGTTAGTTGATTAGTTATGGTCAAAATATTTTATTAGCTGATGTTCTCTTTCTGTTTAGTTTTCAGAGTTCCATACATTATCTTTTATCTATTGCTTGGAGACTTAAAAAATTCTATAATTAATTCTCAAACCTGTTCTTTCCGTCATTGTCTTTGTCTTTACAGGAAAGGATTTACACTGGTACGCCAGGGATAAAAAATCCGGGAGTTTGAATGCAGATGCCTTAAAAGAAGAGATACAGAGAATCAAGGAAGAGGAAGAACAGGGCATGAGGGAGGCCCTTGGTTTAGCTCCAAAGCGCTCTAGCTGACCTCAAGGAACTCGTCTTGATAAACATGAGTATTCAGAACTTGTTAAGCGAGGTTCTACAGTAGAGGACTTGGGGGCTGGGCATGCAGAAGCAGCACGGGTTGATGGTCTTGGTTTCTCAAGGTAGTTAAATGATTAAGGATACATGCATCATGTAGTTACTATTTCAACACGTGTGTGGTTCTAAGTGGTCCTATAGCATATTTGTGCATCAAGATTCAGTGATTATTATTCTTTGTCCCAAGATGGTGCCATATCCTTGCATTGCATGAAATTTGTTATGCATCGAGATTCGGTGGCCTATGTTTTTGGTATGAAGATGGTGCCATATCCTCATCTTGTGTGGAATTTCTAATCTCTGTGTATGTGTGGTGTTGGGGGGATTGGTCGAAAGGTGCTATTGTAGAAAGATATCAGAGACAAGGCCTGTGAGGAACTTGCTTGCTTGTGCTTATTCTAGTTGTTTGTTAGTTATTTTTTACTGGTGTACAGCCTGGAGAGTTGATATTTTATTGTATAGAAACAGTGAAGGATCGGTACACTTGTGAATTGTTCGCCCATGCTTGTGGTTAGGATACTGTAAGAATCACATGCTGTTTTATCTGTCTCTCCACTCCTGGGTGCACTAGAGGACAGCAGCTGGACATGATACATATGCCTATACGTGCAATAGTCTGTAGGTTTATTGAGGCTATTTTACCAGTAAGTAGCATGCTACTAAATTCCCTCTCCCTTTGGTTTGGTTTGAATCTCTTGCTGCAGGGCACCTCGGGCTTGGGAAGACCCGAGTACTCTTCCATCTATTGCCAAGGAGGCTCCACTTGAGCCAGTCAAGGTGGCTACGCGTAATCCATCAACAGGAAACTCTGAAGAAGATGGACCAGAGGAGGATGGAAGCAGCCGAAAGAAGAGGAGGCACGAGGAGAAGGAAAAGAAACATGAAAAGCATGATAGGCACGAGAAGCACTATCCTCACGATCCTGACAACAGGAGGAAACGCCACAAAGACAAGGAAAGGAGGAGACATGACTCTGACTCAAACTAAATATCCAAATCATCTGGATATTTTATCATTCCTAATAATAGTTCATGATAGAGATTGGCAATTGGTTACTTTTGATTTTAACATTTTTGAGGTTAACTTATGATGTTATTGTGTTAGAAATGGGGTAATTTATTACTTTCAAATAGGTCTCTTGTGCTCTAGAATTCTCTCTCTCTGAGCATGTCGATGCTTCACTTGATATCTCTATTCTTTTTTGTGAGAATTTGGCACGCGGAAGTTCTTTTCTAGTGGATCTGTATTTAGAAGATAGTTCTGAGATCCTGTTTGTTTAAGCAAATAACTTTATTTACTTTGAATAAAATTAACAGAATTGGGGTTTCTTCAATCTCCTTCTCAACTTTTTAACAAAAAATATCTACATTTTCCTTGACATTTACGTGTATATTGAAACGAAAACAATTCAACCCAAAGTAAAGAAGCAAGAGAGGGACCAAAAGCAAAGGTAGATGCCAAATGGAAAGATTTCTTCATCTCTTTTCATCTTAGTGTTTTTCTTTGTCAGTTTATCACCAGGCCAAAAAAAATATTCACTGATTCACTGTTCATGTTTAGAGTCGGAATGTTGACTACCTGTAACCCCACAGGTTTCAGCAGCATCAACAACACAGTCATTGCCCTAATATATTTGAAAAGACACCTGTTTTATATTATTTTAGTGCCTTTAACTTGAGTTAATAATCTTTTATAATTAATATCTATAGATTTACAATTTATAAAACTAAAAAAAAAAACAGACATCTTTAAATATTATAATAGCATTTAATATTTAAACTTTGATTTATAAGATATTTAAAAGTATAATAATATTTATTTGTTAAAGTATTTTTAGTTCATAAATATATATAAAAAATAATTTTGCTATTAAAATATTGAAATGACTTAAAAATATATAAAAAAATAATTTTGAATGAAAAAATTACTCAATTCTTATTTAGAATGTAATACCAAACGAGACTTGTTATAGAATTTATTATAACAAAAACACGTGAATTGATAACTTTTATAAAACATAACTCCTTTAATAACTTCTATTTGAATATGAGATTTTCATTTAAAAAAAAAACAATTCAATAAAAAAGAAAAGATTATCAAATGCATTTAAACAATTCTTCATAACTATCCAAAAAAATAAAGTAAAAAAACAAGTGAAGAAAACTTTGACGAGGCCTTAAGGGAAAATTGAGGGGACAAAATAAAAAAGAATTTCAACCTGGCAAAGAAAACCTTGTTCTATATATCGAAAAAGATGACACCGAACGAGGAAGGAAGAAAGAAAGAAGATCTCGTCAGTTCTGTCTTACTCTCTGTCTCTCTCCATCATAACAGGGGACCAAAAGTGCCTCTCTGTTTCATTGATTTATTGGTATTACCCGATCAAAGATCGTTTCTTTTTTGCTCTTTTGGTTGGTTACTTTTAGAGAGAGAGTTGGTGGAAGGTAGGAAAGCAAGGAGAAACCATGGTGGCTGCAAATAGAGAAATGGCTGTATACTGCTTTGATACTCTTGTTGCTCACTACAACTCTGAGGATGCTCCTTCTCCTGCTTTTGATGAGGGCCAACAGTAATCTCTAGTTCACTCTCTTCGTCAATCTATACATACACGTATAAGTATACGCGCATGCGTTTGAAGTGGGTTCTTGAATTTCGATTGTTCTGTGGCTGCTAGTTTACTTTTGAGTGTTTTTTTTTTGGATCGAATTGAGTGGAAAAGCTGCTTGATTGCGTGGGATTGTGTTTGTGCTTTGCAGGTTTAATTGGGTTTTATTTTTATTTTTGTTTTGTGGATTCGTTAATATCGCAAAGTTTCGATTTTTGACTAGTTATTGTTTTTTTTCCCACTGTACTTGCTATGGATGATGCTGTGAATGCGTTTCTTTCAATGATTTGTTCATTAAATCTTGCATTATTTCGTTTTTTCATTATTTTTTCCATTAATCACCTTACAAAAGTGCTGTATTTTAAGAAATTCATGGTTCTAAGTCCCAAGGAAAAAATGTTAGATCTTTTTATTGTGAAATAGAGCCAAATTTTAAGCGTGCTTAAATTTCTTTGTTTATGCTCCGAGGAAACAGTGAAAGAGAGCGATTTTTTATTGCTAAAACTCTACATTTCACTTAGCTAGCCGTATCAAATTGTTTTATTTAGTGGAGTTCAGTTAAACATGTTTTTGTCAGCATGCCATCTTTGCTCCTTTGCATTGTTATGTTTTATCTGTACAGTTTTTTGGTGACAGCAACTTATGTTGTTTTTAACCTGTTGTCTGAATTCTTGGTCTCTTGACAATTATTTATCGTGAAGATTGAGCTATCAAGTAATTTGCTGAATTGCATAGATTGGGTGAATATTGACAACTCAGATTTTGAGATTCGTTGATTTTCATGTTGTGATGACAGCTTGAACAATCTCTCAGCTGTGCCGTTATTGCTTAATGAGAGCATGTCATGGTTTCTCTGAATACTTGGCACTTCTCTGTGAGGTTCCATAGAAGTGTTGATTTTTTATTAAGTTTTTACTTGATGGAAACTCAGTGTTAGATGATATTTAACAAGTTCATACATGTTGGGAATGCTGTCTTAGATGATTTTTGAGAAAATTTTGTAATTGTTGAGAGTTGGAATTAAAGTGATAATGTGCTGTGTAGAAGTATTTGCTCTCAGTTATGCACACTAGAACTGATCATATTTGACATGGTGGTATTCTGATTTCAGCCCGTTGTTCGTCACTTGGAAGAAAGTTGTCAATGGAGGTGAGCCTTGTTTACGTGGATGCATTGGAACTTTGGAAGCTCAGTACATAATTACTGGATTCCGGGACTATGCTTTAACAAGGTACTGTTATTTTTTATATCCAAATTATGTAGCTGTCATATACATTTCTGTTGAATTATGGATCTCCCTCCCCCTTCATGTAAAAAAAGCATATACCTTTCCAGGCCCATACCCGCTCGGTTCCTTTTAGAAACATCCAGCCCTGCTTATCCTTTGAGTAGCCATTGCTAGGATTTGCTTAGATCACATTCTAGTTGGAGAGCATGTGAAAATGGATTTGGATTCATGTAGAGAGGGAAAACAATCTTAATTGTTTTCCTTTCGGAGACTGTCAAGTGTGAAGAAGTCAATGATTCCTCCCATGCCCCCCCACTCCAAAGAAAAAACTTGGGAGATGCTTCAACTATTTAAATATATTTCTATAAAGTTTGGTCCTGCAACCTTGCTTTTTATTTATTTTAACTTAAAAAGGTTCACCACAGATGCCTTCTCTTGTTATATCTAATTCTCCTTCTTGTGCTGTTCCCCATTGTGTGACTCTGGTTTGGTATGGCATATTAATGAGGCTCCATACTTTTATTTTTACTTTCTTGCAGTGCTTTGAGGGACCGCAGATTCCCTCCTATACAAGCTAAAGAATTGCCTACTCTGGAATGCACTGTTTCCATCCTGACCGATTATGAAACTGCCAACCACTATCTTGATTGGGAGGTTTGTTCTTTAACTTGCTTGAGTTTTTGGAACAGTGGGGTTAGGATACTTTCTAATATCTAAATTACCAAGTTTTATTGTGGATAGTATAGTACTCAGTCATGTTTTCCATTTCATATAGTCTGACAGTTTTCCATTGACCAAAAAACTCCTCACACTGTGGCTGTGCTTTAAAATGACAGGTATCTCCCATAGATTTACAAAATTAGAAGACAAACTAAACAAAAAGCTTGCCACTTGCTAAATTTCAGTTATAACTTCATAATGGCCTGCTCCATCATTTATTACCAAAAAATGCCATTTCCCTTAAATAAGATTCCAAAGATACATTTCTGTGATGACTCTTGTTTAAATTTTTATCAAGAATTTCACAAAAAGAATCTAAATTGTAGATGTTGACCTTGAAAGTTGTAGTGAAAAGAAGCTCTCCAGGTACCTACTTTTGAGTGCACTCATGTTTGGATGCTCACAAGACACATCGTGGCACAACTCCTCAAGCCATGGGTGGGATTGATAAGCTGTGTTGCTGGTGCAATGCTTGATTATTCAAATGAATTTTAACGTGGAATGAATGGAAACTTGTCTAAGTTTCTCTGTGCAAATGCTTTCAAGTTGTACGTTTAACAGAATCTGGTGACCCTCTTCATTTTCTTGCCTTTCCAACTTATAATGTGATTCTGACTTGCAGGTTGGGAAGCATGGTTTGATTATTGAGTTTACTGACCCTAATAACAATGCAAGGCGAAGTGCCACTTATTTGCCTGAAGTGGCTGCCCATGAAGGTAAAGTGGTTGTTTACTGCATGCCGGTTAACTAGATTGAGTTGTTTTATGTTATCCGAGAGAAGTGGACAGCGCAATCAGAGAAATAGAACGGGGAAGGGGGAGGGGATGCGTATTCCTGATATTTATGGTGACCCTAGTCAATTGTGTTCTTATTTAATTCTGGTAGATTGTCCAAGACGTACAGATTGAGTTATTTACTCTGATTTTGTTTTTACTAGAATGTGAGATTTTTCTTATTTAATTCGCTATAAAGCCTCACACCGACCCACACATGTGAGCTTTCTGTGTCGATCACCTGCTTATAATTTTGGCCTTTTGGTTTCAGGTTGGACGAGAGAGGAGGCAATTGACTCGCTGATGCGCAAAGCAGGCTTCAGCGGCCACATTACGGATTCACTTCGGAAGTCTATGCGAGTGACTCGTTACCAAAGCACATTATTTACTTTGACCTATAGTGATTATGTCTCATTTGTCAGGGAAACCAGGGGTGCAGCTCCGTCTATTAATGGGGTGAAGCACGTCAACCATTGATTCATCCAACAAGCTTGGTTAAAAAGAAAACGTTTGTCTGGCATGAAGAAAAAAAAATTTCAAAATCAGACTATTGGGGTGGAATATATCTGTTTTTGTTCCACCAAAATTCCTTCTGTAACTGTTATGATTTGTCCTTTTTCTTCAAATTCATATGAGTTTGAAGAAACAAAGAAGCAATAAACACACATTATGGTGATGAACTCAATCTCCGTGGCTCATCACACGACATTCAAAGTTCGGCAGCTTCTCTGATAAAGCTGTAGAGAACTTAAATTTATCCCAGTGGACGTTCATTTACCATGCAATTCTTCGTAATTTCATCTTTGGCTTTCGTGCAGCAGGTAGGATCAATGGAATGGCGTTTGGCATCAGAATTAAAAGAAAGAAAATGAATAACGGATGCTGTTAGGTGTATTTGTAGCTATGCATTGCTCGTATGATTAACATGTGGTGAGATTTGAGCGTTGACTTTTACCTAATGCTGAAAAAAAAAGAAAAGGTTTTAGTCTTGTTTCGTTGATAGATCATAAAACGCGGTTTTACCTTTGGATTTTGGATGCACGCAAATTTAATCCATTTTCATTTCTGAGAAACAATCCACGTTACTTCCTCCTCTTGCAACGTGACAAGGAAAACACTGATCTCGAGGCCGACGGTCAGCCTCGAGGGTTTTCGGCCAACGTTTACCATCTTTTTTTCTTCTCTCCATCTTCCTTTGTTTCTTTTTATTCTGATCTCTCTTGTTTTCTTTCTTCTTTGTCTGATAAGATCAAGTCATCTCCATTTCACAATATCCAGATCTCCATTACCATGAATCGCTTATCGCTAGCCACCTTTCGGGATGTCAGAAACTCAAGTGGTCTTTGGAGAATTTGAATGGAAACAAAAGAAGACCTCGAATATCATAGTAATTAACTATAACACTGAAATTTGGATAAAAAAATACCGAAGAGTTTCCATCTGATGATCCACTTGCACATTATTAATTAACTATATTTCAGTTGCGAGGACGAAGCCCCTATTTTCCATGAACAATGGTGAGGAGTATAATAAATTTATTGCAGACTATTTTCTTTTGAAGAATGTCTCTTTCTTGATCAGTTTTGACCCACTTTATCTATAGAAAGTCATAGGCTAGCGCGTGATAATTGCCATTTAAGCTATAACAAGACTTTGAAATTTATTTTTATCTCCATGGTGATTAAGGTTATATTTTAGGTAACGTTTCATCCATCAAGATTAATTTCCTTCTTAATCAAGTCTCTAAGTATATGCACAGCTTCTGAGAAAAACTACTAATTAATGAACAACATTTTGTTTTTCCATATTGTTGGATGAACTATATGATCAGCTTGTCTATAAATAAGCTGAAATCAAAGGAGATAATATTAAAGTCATGGACCAGAACAACAAAATTAAGAAGAAACTGAGAGTTAAACAACATTGTTTGTTCTCTTTTAAAAATACTATTTTTCTCATAAGTTATCTTGATCTGATCATTTTTTGTTTAATCCTTCTGCTGTCAATATTTTTTTTAAAAAAAAGAAATAATATCAACTTACTTGAGTCCATCGAGTCCATCATGCATTTAAAAACAAAGATATTTATCTAAAAAATCGAAGTATTTCATATTTAAATTTTAGTGTCTTCCCTTCACAGCCCCTCCCCCGTTCTATTCATTTTTAGTGCTGTTTTTTCTTCGAAGTATTTCTCCCCCCTTGCAGCATCCACAGCGATGTAAAATCGAAGCCTTCGAAGGTCCGTTGAACCATGCCAGAACTATCCAAGCAATTCTGGCGCTCGAGGCTTTTTACACCGACATCCTCCTTTATTTCTATCTCTATGCACCTTCGTCATGCCCGCTTATTTGCAGATCATGGAGGGCGTGCTGCTTTTACTTTCCTGTCATAAACAATATCGAAGTGGTTGGAGCTTTACATTTATACAAGTGGGTGTTTATTGTCTGAGTCTCAAACTTTAGTCACTCACGTTGGCCGAGAGGGCACGGAATCAATTAAGAGATTCCAGTGTTTATTAGCTAAGGACTCGCCTTATGCCGTGGATCATTTTTCTCATAAAAATTTTATTCAAGCATTGCTATGAATGCTTTCCTGTAAATTAATTATAACTGTAAATTACCAGGAAATCAAGCACCCGTGTTGCAGTGGTTCTATAGCTCACGCAAAGGAGTTATAATTTCCTGGAATATGGTATTTTTGTCTGTATGTATTTAGCAAACTAGTATTAAGTAAACTTGGTGGATTGCTTGAGATAATGGCTAACTGAAAAGTTTTGATACTTTACTTGAGAATTATTCAGGGGATATTTATACTCACTAAATTTTATTGTTTTCAGAGAAAAAATAATTAAAAAATTCCACACTTTTAATAGCATTAACAAAAAAATAAATGTCCTTTACATATTATTAATAAAATATTAAATATAATAAGTCTCTTAAATGTACCTGCATAATGATTTATTTTATTTTTTATTTTATTTTATTGAAGAGGATGTCTATGACCGCATCAAATGGTATTGCAATGTAGTTATATTTTCTAGAGTGAGAAATTGAAGTTTAAAGCATGTTTACTTCTTTTGTTTGCATACTATATTGTTAATAAACAGGGTAATGAGTAGATTTACGTGCTTCTACATGTATTGTTAAGTTTTCTGATGGATTTTCTTATCTTATATATATATATANAGGCAATTCATTCGTAGTAGGATATTCTCAAACCCTCTCTGTCAACAACATCGAAAAGATCTTGACGAAGGAGCTCGAGCTCTCTTCCATATTCAATATATATATATATATATATATATAAAAACATATGTGATATTCAAACAAAACTATAATAATGTTATATATTCTCCTGGTTATAAAAAAAAATTATGAAAAAAATGTAAACGGATAGAATATTGTACTCTAATCTATATATTTATAATATAATAATCAACTTAGATTTGATGTTAGAGGTTTTAGATGAAAATACCAAATATTGTTATTTCAGGGAGGCTAACGAGTTAATGGATAATATATTTAAATTGTAATGTCTTTTAAAATGGCAATATCCTCGAACAGAGGGGGTATTTTTGTCGACGGGGTTGGGATTGTCGTGGGAAAAAAAGGAGCAAAACGTGGCATTTTAGAAAAGATGTTCAAAATCCACAAGTAGGCAAGATCCTTGGTGATCTAAAGCTAAAAGTCATTTAATAAAAACAATTGATACGCCTTGTGTGTACCAGATGTTGGCATCATATTGCTCGTCCTAGCTTGCAGGTGCAAGAGTAGGAAGACTACTTGAAACGAGGACCAGAGGGATCGTGGCTTGCATGATTCTGAAAAAAACTGCAGAAAAAGTACTCTGGAAAAAACCAGTAAGTGGAAACTGTGAACGGGGCTATCTATGAAGCGTAATAAGTTCTTGAATAGATCGAGGAAGGTTTGGAGTAAAATGATGAATTAATTGCTCTTGTAACCTTTTTTAAGAAATAAAATGACCAATAGTTCTTTTTTCAATTATGATTTTTAAGAAATAAATTTTAAAAAATATATAAATTATAATTTTTTACAAATAAGATTTTAAGATAAATTTTTTTAATAATACTCATACAAAACAGGTGAAGTATATTTTGATTAACCAAATATTTTTAAAATTATAATATGAATAAAATGTAATTTCAATTATATGTTATCACACTACAAAAGCATGTATTTTTTTAGAGTCTAAAGACGCAGGAAAAGATATATTCTCTCAATCATATATATATATATATATATATATATATAAAGAAACCTTTATGTTTTTAGTATTCTCTTACATATATACATGTCTCCGTGTTATTATTTTTTTAAAATAAATTAACAATAGCATGCGTTGTGCATAATGGTTTGGTTTAGCTGTGAATTAACTTAAACATTCCTTAATTTACTAAGAATGGTAATGGAAGCAAATCTCAAATGCCCTTATTGTTTATAAAATATACCAGTGGCTACGGAGAAGAAGATATCACCTACTGAACAGTATTCAATTAAAAAATAATCAAATAGTCATCTACATATCCAGCTTTGATCATGCTAAATTTAATTTTATTACCAAGCTTTTCATCACACTTTGTTTTTTTTTTTTTTAATCTTTTCTACTTTTAAAATAAAAGGAACAAAGTTATAATTAATTATTTCTGTAAATTACCAGGAAATCAAGCATGCACGCATGTTATGTATGGCGTCCATTTCAACGCGGTAAAGAGGCAATTTCCTGGAATAATATGGTATTTTTGTCTGCAAGTATACATACGTGCAAGCTGCAAGGCGATCATGCCCTTGCCCATCTTCCGATTAATTAATCAAAATCAATGAATTCTCTGCAAAAGGGTAGACTTGCAAGGCAATATCAGACGACACCTTCCTACCTTTTCCTTTTTCCTAGCTGGTTTGTAAAGAGGCAAGGAGGGTTCGCTTTTTCCTAGAAAAGGCACACGCGCCTGTGGGATTCTTAACTGGGCAGCACTTGTGTCAACAATGTCGTGGATGAAACTAATGCGTGCGTGGTTACGTTAATCGTGTGTTAATTTGGCTTTTTTCTTTGATAATTATAGTTTGAAGGTTTTTAATTTTTAGGCAAAATATAGATTGAGATGAGTGAGATGGTCATGATACGATCAAAAACCCAACCAGTAAAATAATAATTGTTACTGTTTTATCAAGCTCATGCCCAGCTCAAGGACTGCTTTAATTTCTGTGCCCAGAATCTCTTGAGTTGAAAGTGTGAGTTTGACTGCAGATTAAGAGTTGCTGGAAAGAAGAGTGAATGAAGACAGCCATATTCACACACACACACACACACACATATATTTTAAAAAAAATATTTTATGAATTAAATTTTGCTTCTAACTTACTAACTTAAAGAATTAAAACAATATTATATTAATATATTTTTAAATATAAATTATTTTAAAAAATAATAACTATCTCTATTATAATAACTGTGTCGTTGATGATCGAGACCCATGGTAATAAATTATAATTAGTAAAAACAACGTCAGAGAACAATACAAAAAGCATTTTCCTTGCCGTCAGAATGGAATGTCAAAACGCTGACTTATTTCGGCTCCCCTCTTAGCATTTTCTACGATGAAAAGAAGCAGCAGCAGTCACGCTACATATATATTAATTGTTTTCTAAAGGTTTTTTTTTTCTAAAAAATATTTTTTATTTTAAAAAAATATTTTCAAAACCTATACTTTAAAATAATATGAAAATACTAAAAAATTAATTTAAAATAAAAAATATTTTTTAAAAAAAAACCAGAGTTAATGGGAATGCGAGAACTCTGCGAACCGATCACATATCCAAACACGAAGCCGAGACAACGCGTGATGCCATTTTAGAATCTTTGGAGCTGAACATGGGAGCTTGACTGGTGGTTCTAAGAGTTGATGGAAATAAGAACATTTCATTAACCCTCTTAAATCAAATGTTTACAGCTGTAAATCTTCCTCTAATTTACAAATGAACAACAAAGCTAGCTAGATATTTTGGCAATCATTTTCGTTTTTTCTAAATTTCTTCCAGATCTGATATGTTGTTCTCCCTCAGGGCAAAGAGCGATCATGAATGATGGCCGGATTGATATGATCGTTAGTATGGTGTGCGCTCGCTTTCTAATTAATTAATTCGAGGAAGATTAGAGGCGGTAAATGGAATGCTGTAAAATTCGAGGACGATTTGCAGGGCTGCATGGATGTTTCCTCTCCTAGTTCCTTCCCTCGAATTAGCTTGTCGATTAAGAAAAGCTTCTAATTACAGGGCCATTTGATTCAGGGATACCTACCCTCTATGTCGTCAAGATGTATCTTTGTCTGTGTCTGTTAAATTAAAAGCATTACTTAGACTAATTTCTACGGAGATTTCCTATTTTACGTTTGTTTTCAACGAATATCAACTGCAATTGCCAAGAAATTCTGTTCTCCCATGTCAGACAGAGAAGAAGAACCTGCTCCCTGTTGTTCTTCTCGATTGTTCTTTCAATTTTATTTGGGCTTCAGATATTGTGGGCCGAGATGGGAATGGGGTGTGCGGGTTTTGAGAGTTGCGTATGGGCTTTTCCTCACTCTTTTTTCTTTTGAGATTTTAAACATGAAATTGAAAAGGAAAAGAAAAAAAGTGGAAGATGAAATTTAAGATTTCAAGATGATAAAAAGGATTTGTCGCAGATTTAGCAGCTGTTAAGCTTAATAACAACATGATTATGAGAGCGCAATTAGGACAATTGGTTAGTTGCATTATGGATTTTCATAACATGATAACATAATTCTAAATGGCCCTCGGAGCAGCTCATTTCTTAGCTTGAGTGCGAGGTGGCTTTTTCATTTTTCTTTTTCTTAGAAAAAACAAGCGTGCAAACAGCACACGATTTATGTTACAAAATCTTAATTTCCTGCAATGTTATTGAAGCCAATTTAGTTCATTAATTTACCTTAAAATTTGGGTTATTCATTCTATACAACTTATAAGCGGAGTTACGTAAACAACATAATTCAAATGAAGACAAACTAGTTAGCTGGCCCGTCACTCAAGTGATCGTGGATTTTAAAAATGTTGGATTTCAAAAAGAAAAAACGGAGAGAATTGATTTATTAAAAAAATAATATAACTATTTCTCTTTATTTTTTTCTTTCAAAATAATATTTCTTTTTATCTTTAATCACCGCTATAGCTATATAACTCCATGTGGAGTCTGGCAAAAAGTTTCTTAGCTATAGTAATAAGGAAGAAATCTTGAATTGTCAAAGTTTGCACACGCTTCATGCGATGAATTTAAATATGTAATCTATTCATTTATATATAGAAAAGTAAGAACACTGGTTTGCGTGAATTCTATAATGCCACACTAACATCACTATGAGATACAATCTACATGAATTTAATTATGATGTTCATGCGTTGTACTAGACATATCAATATAACGCTAACAAATTTATAGATGAAATAAATTAATCTTATAATTAGTTATATTTAATTTATTCTTCACGTGAATCTAAAAAAAAACTAAAATTTTATTTTTAAAAAATAATAATAAATTAACTTGAATTTACTCAAGAGTCAATCCACCTAACACCTGACTTATTCTTTCAAAATAAACTCATTGACATAATCTCGAGAAATAAATGGCTGTGTAATTTAGGCTATTTTACCATTAAGTAGCATGCTTTTAAATTCCCTCTCCCTTTGTTTTGGTTCGAACCTTTTATTGTAAGGCACCTTGGGCTTGGGAAGACCCCAATACCTTTTCATCTATTGCCGAGGAGGCTCTATATGAGCCAGTCGAGGTGGCTACAGGTAATTCATCAATAAGAAACTCTAAAGAAGATAGATCAGAGGAGGATGGAAGCAGTCGAAAAAAAAAGGAGGAACAAGGAGAAGGAAAAGAAACATGAAAAACATGATAGGCATGAGAAGCACTATCCTCATGATCTTGACAATAAGAGGAAACGCCAGAAAGACATGGATAAGAGGAGTCGTGACACAAACTAAATATCCAATTCATCTGGATATTTTATCATTTTTAATAGTTCATGATAAAGATAGGGCAATTTGTTAATTTTGACTTCAAAATTTCTAAGGTTAACTTTATGTAAGATATAAAGTGATATTATTATGCTAGAGATGGGGCAATTTACTACTTTCGAATAGGTCTCGCATGCCCTGGAATTTCCTCTCTGAGTATGTTGATGCTTCACTTGATATCTTTGTTCTTCCCTGTGAAAATTTGGCACGCGGAAGTTCTCTTCCAGTGGAGATATATATTCAGAGGATATTTTTGAGATGCTGCTTCTTTAAGCATATAACTTTATTTACTTTGAATAAAAAAGACAAAGAACTGGGGTTTCTTTAATCTCCTCCTTTACTTCGTAGCCAAAAACATTTAGATTTCTCCTGATATTTACGTGTATATTGAAATGAAAACAACTCAACACAAAGAAAAGAAGCAAGCGAAAGACTCAAAGCAAAGACAATTATCAAATGAAAAGATCTCTTCATCTCTCTCTGTCTCAATGTTTTTCTCTATTAGTTTAATACTAGACCAAAAAATCTCTTCATTGTTCATGCTTGGAGCCAGAACGTTGACTACCCGCAACCCCAGAAGTTTCAGCAGCATCAACAACGCAGTCATCATCCCGCCCCAACCAACGGTCATTTATAGTTGCCTTCCGCCTTTGCAAGGTGATAGATGACTTTTAATCTCCACCCAAAACAGTCAAGATTTTGATTAAGAAAGAAAAATCATTTTCACACTTTTAGTTGTGTAAGTAGGTTTAAGAATATCGCTAGATTTTTAATTTTTTTAAAAAATATTAAAATTATTTGATTATAGTCTTCAAAGAATTATAAGACAAGGCGGGTCTAAGGCTATAAATTTGAGCATAATATTGGTTCCCTCTTCTATTCAAATATGAAAAGTTTTTTTAGCTATTCGTTTGCCTAGATTTATTTTTAAAAGGGCATCTTTTTTATATTATTTTAGTGTATTCAAATTAATTTAATTTAATAATCTTTTATAACTAGTATCTTTAGATTTGGAATTTATAAAATTAAGGAAACAAAACATATATTTTTTATTACTATAATAGCCATTAAGATTTAAACTTTTATATCCATAATTTGAGAGTGTGATAATAATTGTTTTTTAAAGTATTTTTTATTTTAAAAAAATTTATTTTTAATATTAACATATCAAATGATCCAAAAATAAAAATATATTAATTTTAAACAAAAAAAATTAAAATTTTCTCAGCCTCTGTTAAATAATGAATACTGAACCGGAGCTTGTTACAGAATTCATTTTAACAAAAAAAATGCGAATTGATATCTTTTATAAAACATAACTCCTTTAGTAACTTTTATTTGAATATGAGATTTTCATTTTAAAAAAATCAATACAATAAAAAATAAAATATTAACAAATGCATTTAATTAATACTTCATAACTATCCAAAAAATAAAGTAAAAAACCTAGTGAAGAAAACTTAGTTTAGGCCTTGGGGGGAAATTGAGGGGATAAAATAAAAAGAATTTCAACATGGAAGAGAAAACCTTAATCCATATATCCAAACAGCAATACACCGAACGAGAGAGAAAAAAAAAAAAAAGATCTCGGGCGTTCTGCCTCGCTCCATGCCTCTCTCCATCATCATAACAGGGGACCAAAAGTGCCTCTCTGTTTCATTGATTTATTGGTATTACCCCATCAGACATCATTTCTTTTTTGCTCTTTTGGTTGGTTACTTTGAGAGAGAGAGTTGGTGGAAGGTAGGAAAGCAAGGAGAAACCATGGTGGCTGCAAATAGAGAAATGGCTGCGTATTGCTTTGATACTCTTGTTGCTCACTACAACTCTGAGGATGCTCCTCCACCTGCTTTCGACGAGGGCCAACAGTAATCTCTAGTTCACTCTCTTCGTCAATCTATACATACACGTATATGTTTACGCGCATGCATTTCAAGTGGTTTCTTGAATTTCGATTGTTCTGTGGCTGCTATTTTACATTTGAGTGTGTTTTTTTTTAGAATCAAATAGGGCCTTTTTTGGGGGGATGGAATTGAGTGGACAAGCTGCTTGATTGCGTGGAATTCTGTTTGTGCTTTGCAGGTTTAATTGGGTTTTATTTTTATTTTTGTTTTGTGGATTCGTTAATATCCCAAAGTTTCGATTTTTGAGTAGTTATCTGTTTTTTCTCCACTGTACTTGCCATGGAAGATGCTGTGCATGCGTGTCTTTTAATGATTTGTTCATTAAATCTTGCATTATTTCGTTTTTTCATTATTTTTTCCATTAATCACCTTACAAAAGTGCTGTAATTGAAGAAAATCATGGTTCTAAGTCCCAAGGAAAAAATGTTAGATCTTTTTATTGTGAATTGCAGAGCCAAATTTTAAGTTTGCTTAAATTTCTTTGTTTATGCTCAGAGGAAACGGTGAAAGAGAGCGACTTTTTTTTTCCAAAATTCTACATGTCACTTAGCTAGCTGTATCAAATTGTTTTATTTAGTGGAGTTCAGTTGAACATGTTTTTGTCAGAATGCCATCTTTGCTCCTTTGCATTGTTATGTTTTATCTCTACAGTTTTTTAGTGACGGCAACTTATGTTGTTTTTAACCTGTTGTCTGAAATCTTGGTCTCTTGACAATTATTTACCGTGAAGATTGAGTTGTCAAGTCAGCAATTTGCTGAATTGCATGGATTGGGTGAATACTGACAGCTCAGATTTTGAGATTCGTTGATTTTCATGTTGTGTTGACAGCTTGAACAATCTCTCAGCTGCGCCATTATTGCTTAACAATAGCATGTCATGGTTTCTCCGAATTCTTGGCCCTTCTTTGTGAGTTTCCATAGAAGTGTTGATTTCTTAATAACTTCTTACTTGATGAAAATTCAGTGTTAGATGATAATTAACAAGTTCATACATGTTGGGAATGCTGTCTTAGATGATTTTTGAGAAAATTTTGTAATTGTTGAGAGGTGGAATTAAAGTGATAATGTGCTGTGTAGAAGAAGTATTTGCTGTCAGTTATGCACACTAGAACTGATCATATTTGACATGGTGGTATTCCAATTTCAGCCCGTTGTTCGTCACTTGGAAGAAAGTTGTCAATGGAGGTGAGCCTCGTTTACGTGGATGTATTGGAACTTTGGAAGCTCAGTACATAATTACTGGATTCCGGGACAATGCTTTAACAAGGTATTACTGTGTTTTATATCCAAATTATGTAGCTGTCATATATATTTCTGTTGAATTATGGATCTCCCTCCCCCTTCATGTAAAAAAAGCATATCCCTTCCAGGCCCATACCCACTCTGTTCCTTTTAGAAAACATCCATCCCTGCTTATCCTTTGAGTTGCTATTTCTAGGAATTGCTTATTTCACATTCTAGTCCTGGAGCATGTGAAAATGGATTTGGATTCATGTAGAGAGGAAAAAAATCTTAATTGTTTTCCTTTTGGAGACTGTCAAGTGTCAAGAAGTCAATGATTGTTCCCATGCCCCCCCACCCCAAAGAAAAAACTTAGGTTATATCTAAAGTCTCCTTCTTATGCTGTTCCCCATGGTGTGACTCTGGTCTGGTATGGCATATTAATGAGGCTCCCTACTTTCATTTTTACTTTCTTGCTGTGCTTTGAGGGACCACAGATTCCCTCCTATACAAGCTAAAGAATTGCCTACTCTGGAATGCACTATTTCCATTCTGACTGATTATGAAACTGCCAGCCATTATCTTGATTGGGAGGTGTGTGCTTTAACTTGCTTGAGTTTTTGGAACACTGGGGTTAGGATACTTTCTAATTTCTAAATTACCAAGTTTTGTTGTGGATAGTATAGTACTCAGTCATGTTTTCCATTTCATATGGTCTGACAGTTCTCCATTGACAAAAAAACTCTTAACACTGTGGCTGTGCTTTAACTTGCCGAACCTTAATGTTTTGTTAACAGGTACCTCCCATATATTTACAAAGTTAGAAGACAAACTAAACAAAAAGCTTGCCACCTGCTAAATTTCAGTTATAACTTCATAATGGCCTGCTCCATCATTGATTACCAAAAATGCCATTTTCCTTAAATAAGATTTCAAAGATACATTTCTGTGATGACTCTTGTTTAAATTTTTATCAAGAATTTCACAAAAAGAATCTAAATTGTAGATGTTGACCTTGAAGGTTGTAGTGAAAAGAAGCTCTCCATGTACCTTCTTTTGAGTGCACTCATGTTTGGATGCTCAGAAGACACACCGTGGCACAACTCCTCAAGCCATGGGTAGGATTGATAAGCTGTGTTGCTGGTGCAATGCTTGATTTTTCAAATGAATTTTAACGTGGAATGAATGGAAACTTGTCTAATAACAAATGGGTAGGAATGAATTTTTCAAATACCTTAACTCTGTGCAAATGCTTTCAAGTTGTACGTTTAACATAATCCGGTGACCCTCTTCAATTTTCTTGCCTTTCCAACTTATTATGTGATTTTGACTTGCAGGTTGGGAAGCGTGGTTTGATTATTGAGTTTACAGACCCTAATAACAATGCAAGGCGAAGTGCCACTTATTTGCCTGAAGTGGCTGCCCATGAAGGTAAAGTGGTTGTTTACTGCGTGCCAGTTAACTTGATTGAGTTGTTTTCGGTTATCCGGGAGAAGTGGACAACGCAATGGGACAAAGAGAACGGGGAAGGGGATGCGTATTCCTGTTATGGTGACCCTAGCCAATTGTGTTCTTATTTAATTCTGGTAGATTGGCCAAGACATGCAGATTGAGCTATTTACTCTGATTTTGTTTACTAGAATGGGAGATTTTTCTTATTTAATTCGCTATAAAGCCTCACACCGATCCGCACATGTAAGCTTTCTGTGTCGAAGACCTGCTTATAATCTTGGCTTTTTGGTTTCAGGTTGGACGAGAGAGAAGGCAATTGACTCGCTGATGCGCAAAGCAGGCTACAGCGACCACATTACGGAGTCACTTCGGAAGTCTATACGAGTGACTCGTTACCATAGCACATTATTTACTTTGACCTATAGTGATTATGTCTCATATGTCAGGGAAACCAGGGGTGCAGCTCCGTCTTTTAATGGGGTGAAGCACGTCAACCATTGATTCATCCAACGAGCTTGGTTAAGAAGAAAACGTTTGTTTAGCATGAAGGAAAAAAAAAATCAAAATCAGACTATTGTGGTGGAATATATCTGTTTTTGTTCCCCCAAAATTCCTTCAGTAACTGTTATGAATTGTCCTCTTTCTTCAAATTCATATGATTTTGAAGAAACAAAGAAGCAATAAACACACGTTATGGTGATGAACTCAATCTCCGTGGCTCATCACACGACATTCACAGTTCGGCAGCTTCTCCGATAAAGCTGTAGAGAACTTAAATTTACCCCAGTGGACGTTCATTTACCATGCAATTCTTCGTAATTTCATCTTTGGCTTACATGCAGCAGGTAGGATCAATGGAATGGCGTTTGGCATTGGAATTAAAAGAAAGAAAATGAATACCGGATGCTGTTAGGTGTATTTGTAGCTATGCATTACTCGTATGATTTACATGTGGTGAAATTTAAGCGTTGACTTTTACCTAATGCTGCAAAAAAAAAAGAAGAAGGTTTTACTCTTGTTTCCTTGATAGATCATAAAACGCGGTTTTACCTTTGGATTTTGGATGCACGCAAATTTAAAAATAAATCAAGAAAAGATGGCCATTTTCACTTCTGAGGAACAATCCACGTTACTTCCTCCTCTTGCAACGCGACAAGGAGAAAACTGATCTCGAGGTCGAGAGTCAGCCTCGAGGGTTTACGGCCAACGTTTACCATCTTTTTTTCTTCTCTCCATCTTCCTTTGTTTCTTTTTATTCTGATCTCTCTTGTTTTCTTTCGTCGTAGTTAACTATATTTGACTTGCGTGTACGAAGTCCCTATGTATTTTCCATGAAGAATGAGGGGACGTATAATAAATTTATTGCAGACTATTTTCTTTTGAAGAATTTCTTTCTTGATCACTTTTGACCCACTTTATAGAAAGTCATAGGCTAGGGCGTGACAATCGCCATTTAAGCTTTAACAAGACTTTGAAATTTATTTTCATCTCCATGGTTATTAAGGGTATATTATATACATGTCACGTTTCATCCATCGAGATTAATTTCCTTCTCAATCAAGTCTCTAAGTATATGTCTAGCTTCCGAGAAAAACTAGTAATTAATGAACAATATTTTGTTTTTCCATATTTTTGGATGAACTATATGATCAGCTTATCTATAAATAAGCTGAAATCAAAGGAGATAATATAAATTTCATGGACCAGAAAACAAAATTAAGAAGAAACTGTAATCAATGGCCACACTTGATCGCTAGGTATCAAATTTTTTATTTATAACTACTAGCCGTGGATATCCAAAGGTTCCCTTTCACACCACCAGAAAGCTAGCTAGTCTGCGACCAAAACAGCCTTCTTGCAGTTATATTGCATGATTCTGAAAAAAAAAAACTGCAGAAAAAGTACTGGTGCGTGCGCGTGTATAGTTGATTTTTCTAGAGAAATTAAATCCAGTGAAAGTTGATGGTGTGAATTGGGATATGAAGCGTAATGGATTCTTCTACAGATCGAGGAAGGATTCAAGTCAAATGAATGGCGCTTGGTAACTTTCACGAAATTTCATGAAAATGCGCACGCAAGCTTTCTTCCCTGTGGAGAAAAGGATTTTTTTAGAAACCATGAAATTTAATTAGCAATCATTAAAATAATTGATTAAATGCCAATCATTAAAATACAATGGAAAATTAATACAACATAAACCTCCTGCTGTGATTGATTAAATATTGAATTATAAATAGAAAAACTCTATAAAATTTAAAATAAAAAATCAGCGAGGATGAATTTGTTTTTTCTTATTAAAGTGTAAGCAAGTCTGGGAGCTGTTCCTTAAACCACGAAATAAAAAAATCAAAGGGAAGCTCCCCCAGTGTCCTTCTCCCTAATCTCTATACTCAAGACTGTCCTGATGCATGCACCATCTTATTGAATCTCATTACTCTTTTCATTTTCCCCTTCTTTTTTTTCACCACGGTACAAAACCACTGCAATTGCTGAGAAATTCTTTATGCTGGCCACTACCAGAAGAAATAAAATAAAACAAAATAAAATCCTGCCATATCTTCTTCTTCTTCTTCTTTTAATTTTCTCTACATTTTATTTTCTCTTTGTTAGTGCTTGGTGGTGATCTGAACAGGGGTAAGCAACGGGCAGCAGAGGCACGGTTCCACGGCCCCAGGTTTTTGGTAGATTAGCACCGCTACGCGGGTTCCACCACTCAATTTGTCTCTTACCTGCCTCCCGAGATTGATTTAGTTTTCAATTAATTTTTTTATATAATATATTAACATCAAGTATAAAATTTAAAGAATAAAATATATGTATTATTTTAATATATTTTTAATTAAATTTTATTTTTAAGAACATTGTCATCGATCATACTCTCCAAAAGCATTTTCTATTCTTTAGTACAAGTGGGGTAGAATAACTTTTTGTTCAGGTAAAACACAATCTGAAGAGGACGATATTGACATGCAATGATGTATAGATTAAGTAAGGACTATGAGACAAAATCTTAATTGCCTGTCAAGTTCTTAAGAAAATGATTGATGCGATTGTTCGGATTTAAGCTAATGAGATTTTCAATTATTTTCTTTTTTAAATTTTAAGGTCAGATATATTTTTATACTTATTTATATCCAAATTGAAATTAAGTTTTCTTTATGATTTAAGGGACATGTTTTTATGTAACTTTAATCCATTTTGATGATAAATTCTTTTAAATATTAATTTTAAAGTTTGATTTTAAAAAAATTATAGAAGCAAGTAATAATCTTTCTTGACCATCTATAATGTAGTACTAGTTTATTTTTTTTAATGTATATTTGATATTATAACAGTTTTTACCATTATGATTTGAAAAATTAAATTTATAAATTATAGTTTTTTTATAACCAAGATTTCAAGATAAAGTTTTTAATACAACCGTGATATATATTGATTAATCTAATATTCTTAAAACTACAATAAAAACAANAAAAAACAAAACATGATTTTAATTATATTCTATTGCACTAACAAACATCCATTTTTTAGAGTCTAAAGAAGCAAATTATCACCTTATATATATATATATATATATAAAAAAAAACCTTTATGGTTTTAGTATTCTTTTGTATACATGTCTCTGTATTATTGTTTTAAAAAGTAAATTAACGATAGCATGCGTGGTGCATAATGGTTTTAGTTTAGTTGTGGATTAACTTAAACATTCCATTACTCGGATGGTAATGGAAACAAATCTCAAATGCCCTTCTTGTTTATGGAATATAGTAATATACCAGGGGCCAAGGAGAAGCCGATCACCTAGTCAACAATCAATTGAAAAATAATTAAATAGTCATCTATCCAGTTTTGACCCTGCTAAATTTATTTTATTTTGAAAAATGATTTTTTATTGCTTTGTCTTTTCTACTTTTAAAATAGAAGGAACAAAGTTATAATTAATTATTTCTGTAAATTACCAGGAAATCAAGCACGCATGTTGCTGAGGTTCTCTAGCTTGCATATCCATTTCAATGCTTTAGATCAGGAGGTGTAATTTCCTGGAATATGGTGTGTACGTGGTGAAGTGCAAACTCTTTTGTAAATTACGAGCAGGAAATCAAGCACGCAAGTTCATGTGGTTCTATATATAATATCTCATGCCAAGCGTATCCATGTTCTTCCATTTCAAAGCGGTAAAGAGGTATAATCAGAGCTAGGTATAATTTCCTGGAATAATATGGTATTTTTGTCTATACGTACGTATACTCATGTGCAAGCTTTAAAATGACGCCCTTGCCCATCTTCAGATTAATTAAAATGAATATACTCTGCAAAAGAAATACCAATAGAGTAGACACGCAAGGCATCAAAATCCCAGCATACCCAAGAAATAACCATCTCAGGATATTTCCTGGTAAAAAAACAATGGCCACCAAGCCGATACTGGTTTGGCACAAGTGGAATTATCACAGGACAAACCCTTTAGAAGCCTACACGTCTCTTCAACTCATCAAAAGATTCATGCAAAGCAGCAGAACGCGTAAATTTTATGTTTGGATGATCTGTAATTGCACATCTCATTGCATAGAAATTAAAGCAGTCCTTAAGCTAGCTGTTGGTTTTGCACATCATGAGCTCATTAAGTAGGTCATCAAGTGAAATTATCGCAAGTTGTTGGTTTTGTGGCTTTATTTGGCTTGGAGTACATCAAGTAGGTCCTTGTACCCAATTTGCTTTCATCTTCATTGCGGTGATGATTAAAAACAAAACAAAAAACGTTCGTGTCCTTCTGGGACAAAAGCATGAGTTGTCAACCTATCACGGATCCGAACATGAAGCCAATCGAGACAGCACGTAATGTCATTCTTAGAATCTTTCGAGATGTGAATGTGTGTGACTTCGACCGGTGGTTCCAAGAGTTGATGGAAATAAGAAAAAATTAAAATAAAGTAAAAAGGATGTTATTTTTTTTATTCATAATTTAAAATAACAACACTTAAGTAAAGATCATACTTATAAAATATATAAGATAGTAAAACTTTAATTTTTTTTTATCTCAATGGTTAAGTGGTTGGTTCAGTTATATTAATAGATTCATCATTTTACATAGAATTTTTTTATAAATAAAAACTTAATAATTAAAAGATAAAAAATTATTATTTTTATATATTAAAATCACTTCCAAAACGACAACAATATTTTAACTGTTTGGTGCATCTTCCTTGCCGCCATAATGGAAAGTCAAAAGGATCATTTACTGCGGTTCCGTGACAGATCTAGAGTGGGCTCTGACACCGCCGGTACATTATCTTTCCCGGTAAAGAAACATGGATGTTCATTACTTCCACCCTGAAACATATATGAGAAAAATAAAAATAATTAATTAATTAGAAAACGAACACAGAGCATACTAATGATCTTATCAATCCGGCCATCACTTACGATCGGTCTTTGCGACGAGGGAGAACAACATATGAGAGGAACAAATTTAGAAAAAAGGAAAATGATTAACCAAATATCTATTGAGCTTTGTTGTTCACGAGTAAAACAGGGAAGATTTTGAAGACCCACCGCCACCAGCGTTCAAGATATGCAGGCTTTTAAAAGGTTTGTTAACCATCGCAGGACATTTCCTGGTAGAAAACAATGATCAACAAGCCGATACTGGGTTGGCATAAGTGGAATTATCACAGGACAAACCTTTTAGAAGCCTACACGTCTTTTCAAGAAGCCGATACTGGGTTGATTTGAAATGCTACAAGTTAAAAAAAAACACACAACCATCCATTAAAAAATCTAGATAAACTAAGTTGATGAGAGTCAAAACCAATCATTTTGTTAGTTTTTATTTTTCTATTGTTAAAATTATATCATCCTAAATTTTTATTTAAATCTTTCCATCAGCTTTTAAAATAATGATGAACAATGTAACAGCCAGCAATAACAGGGGCAGCATTAGTAAATTAACAAACAATTGAAGGGTAATTAGGACTTTATGGTGATTAATAATCCATTAGATGTTATTCATCTTAAAGATATTTTTATATCAAGAACCCAATCATCTCGTAACTGTGAGAATTCCATACTAATGATCTTCGCGCTGAGGGAGATCAACATATCAGA